>OY754983.1:5804338-6219338 GCA_963576475.1 Molanna angustata | reverse complement strand
CACGTTGAAGAAAAAGAAGAAAAAAGTTTATATGCAGAACCCGTCCTGGAAGACCTGTGAAGAGATGGAGGGTCAGTCGGACCTTCTTTTCCCAGGATACTCCCCCTTCATAGGTAAAACGACCAAATACACGAAGAAGAAGAAGAATAAGAAAAAAGTTTAAATCCAAAAACCATCCTGGGCATACGCTCGACAATTCACCAAAGTTTCATTATAATCGGACAAACGGTTGATAAATAAATAAATAAAATAATTTTCCTATAGGAAATCAGTATAGGTATATTATTGTTGATTTGTAAGTAAATAGTATTAGGTAGGTACCTACCTACAACAAACTTCTAAATAAATTCGATTCCTAACAAATTTTATTTGAATATCACATTTTTTCTGTAGCCATGGAAACGATTCGAACACATAAGTAATATCGAATGGTTCGGATACATTTTTTGAATATGTAGGTACCTACATTGGTTTGTTCGATGCCATAAAAATGAAAATTGTCAGAAAAATCAAATATTATTTACAAATTATGCAATTTTATTATGCCTATATCTTTACTAATAAATAACACATTTTTACAATATATGTCTTAAAACTTGCGGTAATGTCTTGTGTTTCATTTTATTATTTCATAATTACATTTATTTCAAAGGTTTATTATTTTCAAGAACATATTCATTCGGTGGGAAAATGAAATATTGTATGAAAAGATATTAAAATGGCGGCGTTTATGTACAAAAGGCTTACTTTAAAAATAAGTTAAACATTATAATTATACCAAATATTCACCATGTTTTTCACTTAAACGCTAAGTTATACTTCAAAATATATTTTTTTTGTGTAAATACCTACTTCTAACTTTTAAACTAACAGATATTTGCGTGCAAAATGTACACTTTTTTGACAGATATGACTTGGAAAATTTTGTATGAAAAAAATAATTATTTAAATATTTTTAAAATTCAGCATTTTTATCGCATTCTTTTTAGCGTGACACTGCATCAGGTATACTGGTACATGTTCGCACTTAAATTAGATTTTTAGATGCTCTTGGTTTTTCAGAAGGCGTGAGACAAACACACACACACACACACACATACACACACACATACACTAACATTTTGATTGCTTTATTACTTTAGATTATTATAAATATGAAAAAAACATGTTTTTATTTTATTGGTATTTTGCTTTTATTCCATTATTATTATTTTAAATTTGTAAAAAATGTTGTATATTTGTTTGGTATAGTGTTTTTATTCTATTATTATTATTAATTTATAAAAAAAATATTTTTATCTGATTAGTAAATTGTTGCAATTGTGAATTTATATTATGATCATTTTAAATTTGTAAAAGAAAAAATGTTTTTATTAGAAATCGACCTGGGAACTTACAAATATTGTAACGACGGTGTAGTGGATGTTGGTGTCTCTTTCTCGCACGGTGTCTGTAGTGCTGTGTGGGTGGGACGCCAGCTCTGTATGTACCTGTAAGTGTAGTGTCAGGTCGAAGTATGTGAACATTTGTGTCCCATTCTGATTCGTTTCAGAGTACGAAAATGTCTATTAACCAACGGGCGCTTGTGTGAAAGGATTTCATCCGCGGGGTTCGACGTAATGAGTTCCGTATAAATGCAATCAACTTTTTGACATTTCTCATATAAGTACTAAAATTCAGACAGATAGATTTGGACGAATCGGAGTGGGACATATTACGAATATTTCGAATTGTGTGAAGGATTTTGTATTTTTATGAATTATTGTGTTGTTTTTCTTTTGTTTAATGCGAGTTTTGTTTTATTTTTTTTTACCATATTTTTATAATGGCCAAGAGGCCGTGTATGTAATAAATAAATAAATAAATAAATATTTTAGATATTAGTAAAGAAAAATATACCTTAACTTTTTGATAATGTTCTGTATAAATTCTTGTAAAAAAATAATTGCATACCCAAATTTTCTATGTTTAAGTATCTTATATTTTTAATGTATCTTATATTTTAAGACGATGTATGAATGTTGTCGAGGCGATGAATGTATGTCAAGATAGAAGTAAGTGGCGTTCGGTTCTCTCTGCCTACCCCGTAAGGGACATGGCGTGATGGTATGTATGTATGTATGTATGTATGTGTATATTTTTAATAAATTATAAGGTGTAGTATAATTCATTTTTTTTAATTAAAGAAGACCATAATATCCAGAAAAAATATGATGTGACGTTGCATTAATGCTTCAGGTTTAGTAAATAAACCTAAAATACATTTATTTTTCATTCAGCGCCATTGCGAAATTAAAGTTTTTTTTGTTTATTTACTTAACCTGATGCATTAATGCAACGTTACATCGTATTTTTCCAGATATTTTGTTCTTCTTTAATTTATAAAAAAAATATTTTGCTCTATACCTTATAGTTTTTTTTCGAAATTTAAGATTAATGTCAAAAATCGGGATATACTTATTATTTTTCTACAAGAATATATACCTACAGAACATAATAAAAAAGTTAATGTATATTTTCTTTAATATAGTTTAAATACTCGGCGGATGTTTTGTGGTTGTTCATATTAACCGTTTTGGCATGTGAATTTTGAAGAGGCGATATTATGACATTATGAGGAGGAAATATTTTGAATTAAATCAAGTCTATTAATGATTATGAGAACATAGATGTAGGGAAATTGAAAAAATTGTGATCCAAGCAACTTTCTTCTTACATATTGACAAAGAGATGATTTCTTAATACGAATCTTGCTCGGTGAGAAGGGGAACAACAGTGTCTGAATCTCAATTGGCAAATGAAGGAAGATTCATGTCTGCTACAACAGAATTTGGCAAACCATGGTGTGATGGGGATAATTTTTTTAATCGATGCATATCTTGTACCTTTTAAAATTGAAGATAAATTCTAATGCGTATTCCGTTCTTTCATCATAGAAGAATGAACAAGAGGGAGGATGTCATGAATCAAATTAAAATTGTATCTATGAGGATCACCCAATGAATTTATTTAACTCATACGAAAAAATAGTTTCCGCACGGTGAATTGTCCATTCGGTCAATTGTCCTCTCGGTCAATTGTCCCCACGATCAATTGTCCTCACAGCCAACTGTCCCCACGGTCAATTGTCAGTGCGGTGAATTGTGCTCACGGTCAACTGTCCATACGGTAAATTGTCCCAACGGTCAATTGTCCATTCGGTAAAAAGGGCGTACGGTTTTTTTTAATGAATATGTCCTTGTTAAACAAGTACATATACATCTTCCTACGTTCCCTAAATAAGCAAATAAATGCTTGTGCTATAGGTAAACTAAATCGGTCGAGGCAGGATTCGAACTCGCGACCACTGTTAATTGTCTACGGTCAATTATCCGGACACAGTGCTATGTACCTAGGGCGTATTTATTCTACCTTATTGATTATAGACTCATTCTCGTTCGATTCTTTTCAAATTTTGTAAATTTGTATGTCTAAATACTCGCATAGACCTCGTTAGTTATTGAAGGATATCTGAAGAGTGCTTCTGAATTTTTTCAAACTGTCTAACATTAAGTCTAACATTAGTCTAAATTCAGACCCTAAGCTCAGGAAACTTAAATTGTGATATTTTTATTTTCAAATAACTAAAAAGGCACGGCACGTCCATAAAGTGGTATAGAAGAATTATCAAGTTTTCATAATAAAATAAAAATTAACAAACTCATTTCATGAAAATGTTGTTAATTTTCCATACAAATTTTAAATACTTTGTGTAGTGAATTGGTAGTGATGAGTTGGCCACAAGCCACTCGTTTTTAAATGACATAGTCAATACAGTACATATTATGTAAGTTTAATATGAAAAATATACTTACGGCACAATTGTATTGCGATACAAGTTCCATTGGTGTCTCTTCTGTAATTTGTCATGCACCTACATGCTGGGCAGCAAGGCTCCACTGGGACACATGTAATCACTGATGCGATATCATCACAGCTCTCCGATGGACAATTGTTCGAACACAATTCAAGAACTTCGTTTACTCCGACACATTCTGATAAAAAAATAAACAAAAATTAACACCTCGCCATAAGATTTATTACCAACACAATCGCATATGTAACCCAGACGCAATCAAGTATGTAAAGATACAAAAGAGAAAGGCAATCGTGGTTTCACTGGATTCATGAATCCAGGCCCACGAGCACAGGCGACCAGAGTACCAGCCAGAACAGGTGAGCCACATGGGGTTGCGACCATGTATGCGGGATTAAGGGGTTCACGCTCATCACTCGCCCACCAATCTCTGACTGATATTCCACTCCCCTGCGCAACCAAATCCAATAGGATGCGGATAATGCTGCTTTTACCACCCTATCCAAAAGTTCTTTTATTTTACCTCTAGGGAAACCCAGGTCCAAAGTAGGAATATAAATATTTTGCGAGCAGATCTCTTGCCCCCACCTCTACAACATATATATTTGTGCTAAAGCCATTTTGAACTGTTCTATCTACCAGTTCCTTGTACTTGCTTGTTTAGTTTGTATTGGTGGTCTTTTGTAATATTTGTGTCCCATGGAACAGTCAGCTCCACATAAATAACTCTTTTCAATGAAAGAGAGTATATTGTCAAGTCAGTACTAAGAGATGAGATGCAGATCTCCTTTGGAAGGTTATATCTTTCTGTTCTCGTATCCATCAGGATATTCCAGTCATCTGACTTCCCAATTACTGATATTGATATCTTTGTTGTAGGTTTAACTTTTTGTCCCGGTTTTACAAATGTAACAACCGACCGTGGAGAAGAAACGGTAAATAATCCAGTTCAACATTGCATTATCACTAACAATATTTTTAACAGCTGATAGAAATCTACTTCTTGATGTCTTTAGTGTGATGAACATAATAAATAAATAAAAATTAGAGCTCGCCTAGCCAAAAAATCCGGAGCAGGTGGCATCTCGCAACGAGGAGTTTTGTTATTATTATTATTATGATTTTGTATGCTGTATGTTTTCTGAATAAAATAAAATAAAAAAAAAATGTCGACAAATCCAAATGACAGTTGCGTCGTCAATCCTATTGGTGCGCCTCTGTGGACGCACTGACACAAATCCGTCTGATGCGCTCCGTCCGCTGCGCCTGTATGGACGCTAGCCTTAAAAGTACCCAATGGAATTTGAAAAGTATGATCAATTAAAAGTAATTCTTGCATTTTAAAATTGCGATTTAAAGTAGGTATATTAAGAAACATAACAATAACTTACGTTCTATTGGGGTGCACTTTGGTTTTTTCGTTGCTTTGGGACGCTTTGTACTTTTGATTTTTTCACAGGAAGACTCGGCAGACGATGAACTTTCCGAAGTAGACTCTACATGTTGCAACATGCAGCAGGCTAATAGGACGATAGCTACCGCCCATGTATATGACTTCATTATCCTGTGTTTCAGATTTAAAAAAATAATAATTACATTTATTTTGAAAATGAAACCACGAAATATCGTAAAAAAACACAAGGTATGAATTATTTGGTGAGGGGCAAGTGAAAAATGTGGGTGACGTTTTTTATACATAGGGTGAATGATATTTTGAAAGAAGAAAACATAAAAAGTTTGAACAATCGACGAGCATGTATGAGACGATGCATGATGTAAAGGAAGCCAGAAATGTGTGCAAAAATAGAGAAGTATGGCGCTCGGTTCTCTCTGTTTACGTCGAAAGGGGTATAATAATAATGATATAAAAGACTTTTATTGAGTTAAACAACGTGGCGGACTTATTGCCCGCAGGCAATCTCTACCAGTCAACCACCATGGTAAATACAATCAGTTAAGTACAGGAATATAAGAATACAAATAGAAAAAAAAAAAAATTAATCATAAATTAAAAATACAAAATAAATATTAAAAACAAAAAAAAACAAAAAATAATATATAAAAAAAATAATAATACATATATATTTATTTATTTATTTATTTATTTATTTAGGGACAAATACAGTCTTAAAATACTAAAATAGAATAATACACCATAAAATAATAACAAACAGACCAATTACATATGTCCACAGATATTAAATATAAAACATTTTAAACATCATAAATTTAAATATAACTAAGATGTATGTTTTTCTGTGACGGAAAGGAAGGGAAGAGAAAAAAAAAAGGATTGTGACAGTTAAATTGTTATATTTTTGTTACAAACAACAACTAAAAATGTAATTAAAAGTATACAAAAGATAATATTAGAAAAAAACACAAATAACTAACAAAAAAAAAATTCAACATACGAATTCATGCTATGCACTTATAGAGAGAATTTTTGTATGCGTTATTACTAGCGGTGAATATATCAGAATGTGTGATACTGGCCGAGAGGTTGACATTATAGAAGTTAAAAACCCTTGTGATAAATTCATTTTGATAAGAATTAGTGTTACTTCGAGGAACGTAAAACAAGTAGTTCAATCTGCCATTTCGCAAATATATAAAAAACAAAAAATAATATATAAATAAGAACAAAATTAAGAATAAAAAAACATCAGATGATACACTATGTTTATTGGATGGAGTACTTATAGGAGAGGAGAAAGGAAGAGGGATAAAGGGAAAAAGACGTGAATTTGTGTTTATGTGGATAGAAAGTGTGACTTGAGACACTTTTTGAATGCTATCAAATTAGTGTCATCTCTGATACTCTCCGGCTGCTGGATATATTCCACATCCGAGTATAAGTAGAGGTGTGGTGTATTGGTATTGTATGTAAGTGTGCTATTATGTTGGGACCGTAAGTAAGTATAAGTAGAGGTGTGGTGTATTGGTATTGTATGTAAGTGTGCTATTATGTTGGGACCGTAAGTAAGTATAAGTAGAGGTGTGGTGTATTGGTATTGTATGTAAGTGTGCTATTATGTTGGGACCGTAAGTAAGTATAAGTAGAGGTGTGGTGTATTGGTATTGTATGTAAGTGTGCTATTATGTTGGGACCGTAAGTAAGTATAAGTAGAGGTGTGGTGTATTGGTATTGTATGTAAGTGTGCTATTATGTTGGGACCATAAGTAAGTATAAGTAGAGGTGTGGTGTATTGGTATTGTATGTAAGTGTGCTATTATGTTGGGACCATAAGTAAGTATAAGTAGAGGTGTGGTGTATTGGTATTGTATGTAAGTGTGCTATTATGTTGGGACCTTAAGTAAGTATAAGTAGAGGTGTGGTGTATTGGTATTGTAAGTGTGCTATTATGTTGGGACCGTAAGTAAGTATAAGTAGAGGTGTGGTGTATTGGTATTGTATGTAAGTGTGCTATTATGTTGGGACCGTAAGTAAGTATAAGTAGAGGTGTGGTGTATTGGTATTGTATGTAAGTGTGCTATTATGTTGGGACCGTAAGTAAGTATAAGTAGAGGTGTGGTGTATTGGTATTGTATGTAAGTGTGCTATTATGTTGGGACCGTAAGTAAGTATAAGTAGAGGTGTGGTGTATTGGTATTGTATGTAAGTGTGCTATTATGTTGGGACCGTAAGTAAGTATAAGTAGAGGTGTGGTGTATTGGTATTGTATGTAAGTGTGCTATTATGTTGGGACCGTAAGTAAGTATAAGTAGAGGTGTGGTGTATTGGTATTGTAAGTGTGCTATTATGTTGGGACCGTAAGTTAATGCCATGTGGATATAGCGTGATGGTATGTATTTATGTAATATTTGTTGATTTTTTGCATTTTAAGAACAAACCTTACTAGAAATGCAAAAACTTTATCGATCAATCATTTTGATTTTATATGTGCACTCTTTAAGGGGGGGGGACTGCTGCCAACGTACCTATTTTTTCAATTTGAATTTGCGTCAATAATACAAAACGAATCATTTTGAAAAAATAACCTAGTTAGTTTGGATATTAATAAATAAAAAATATACCTTAATTTTTTAATTATATTCTGTATATATTCTTGTAGGAAAATAATAAGCATACCCCAATTTTTGACATTTATCTTAAATTTCTAAAAAACTTTAAGGTATAGAGCATTATATATTTTTATAAATTAAAGAAGATCAAAATATCTGGAAAAATACGATGTAACGTTGCATTAATGCACCAGGTTAAGTTAATAAACCAAAAAAACTTTTATTTAGCAATGGCGCTGAATGGAAAATAAATGTTTTTTAGGTTTATTTTCTAAACCTGAAGCATTAATTCAACGTCACATCGTATTTTTCTAGATATTTTTGTCTTCTTTAATTTAAAAAAAATATGTTGAACTACGCCTTATATTTTATTAAAAATATAAGATAAACGTAGAAAATCGGGGTATGCCATTATTTTTCTACAAGAATATATACAGAACATTATCAAAAAGTTAAGGTATATTTTTCTTTATTAATACCCAAACTATCAAAATTATTTTTTTTCAAAACGATTTGATAAGAAATAATGATGGTATATCAAATTGAAAAATAGGTACGTTGGCAGCAGTCCCCCCCTTAAGCATACCTATAATAAAATTATTTCTCTACGAAATATAGTTAAGAAGCAATTAAAAAAATGTTCTTAAAAAAGGATATTTTTTAAGGGAATTTATGGTGAATTTTAAAATTGGTTAATATTTACTAGAAAAATGTTGAAAATATTTGTGGTAAATGTTTTTAGAAATACACTGTTTAACATATTTGAGAAATTTGATTTGAAATTGTGGTGTTTAAGTTTATATGCCATCTTTTTAAGCGATTATATTTAAAATAAAATAATAAAATGTATACATACCGCATTGTTGAATGATGAAATGTCTTAAAACCAAAGATCCCAAGTATCTGAAATTACGAGTCATATTTCTTGTTATTTATACCTACCAAGTAATAGCAAATATTGCCAGTACAATCACTCCCAGATTTTATAGAAAAATAAATTATCTAGTTGGGGTGTTTCGCCTCTTTCGATATTTACAAAAACTTCGGAAGTATAGGAAGTTAAAAACATAAATTTATTATCATAAAAAAAATGTTTTTCTTAACAAAAAATGTCTGAGAAACTCTGGAACTTTTTGAAAAAAAAATAATTTGAGATTTTTTATTTGTCTATATTAATACCAATTTTCAGCGTTTTAGCTTTTATGGTTTTTGATATATAGAAAAATAAAGTAAAATTTCAAAAGTTCATAACCTCAGACTGAAACGAAAATTCAAAATTCTGAATATAAAAGATTTGAAGACCTATAACTTTCTATATATTTTGAAATTTTGGGCTCTGTGAATGTGCGGATCAAAAGTTATAAAGGGGGAACGGACACACACATACACACACAGACATACAGACACACTAAATGTTCTACTCCGAATTCTGAGAAAATCTATGTATGAAACATATACAATGTTGCGAAGCCTATAAGTTGGTGTTTTTTGACCTCAAAGTTGAAAAAACCTTTAAAAATATAGACCCTGCATACAAATTTCGCGTATCTTGGCTTGACACTTTGTCGATATGTTAAGAGAAATAAATTCTCTTGAACAAATCGACAGTTGGAGTATACACTTTTGTCAAGGGGTGGTTGACCTCTTAAGTCTAATCTAAAGCTCACGCCAGTCGCAATTATGACTACATACAACCCTAACCAACCTATTTTTGTAGGTTAGGTTTAAAAAATCGGTGTACATCCTAGGATATTCAACATTTGGTGTGTCTGTGTGTGTATATTTCTGTGAGTTTATCTTTTGTAACTTTCGATACGATTGGTGTGCAAAGCCCAAAATTTCATAAAATATAGAAAACATGGTTGGAATATATCGACTGTTTTTTTTTTGTGAACAAACGTAAATTGAAGTTCTAAATATGATTTAATTAGTTTTTATTTGCTGCACATTGATGTGGCATCATTTACAAACATAATACCTATAATGAAAAATATTATTTGCTGTTCATAAACAACACATTGCATAAATTGTAATTTTGTGTCATAAATTATCATTTTTTGACAACATCCTCGTCTTTTCTGTGTACTGAAGAGGTAGTCCAATATATGCACAGGTGAATTCATTTTATTTTAGTCAAAAATGCAGCATAGGTATTTACGTCAGAGAAATAATTTTTTTTAAATTTTGATGGCCTGCCAGTTGCCAGTCACGTGACAATTGTCACTTCCATACATTGAGTTAAGTATCTTTTCTTGTTTCTTTTCTTGAGCTAAATGACACGATGTCTAGGGGGGGCAGAAACGAGTAGATTGTGGCCAACACTTGACTCTCCACAATATAGTACCTAAGTGTAGATTTTCTCTTGAAATGTTGACAATCCCTTCGTGCATTTTTAAGAAGTAGGTGATTTTCTAATGAATAGATTATTTAAAAGTAAAATAATTTTCCAGATCATGAGAGTAGCTGGAAATGTGAAATCAATGGATGTCTATTAAAAATAAATCAGCTCAAACTTATCGCACTATATTAAATTCATCGGACTTGTAGTTTGAACTATAAATTGATGATAAGCAAAAGTTTGCAAAGAAAGACCAAAAATATTTGAAGACATAGATGCAGGGCCGGATAAATCATAGAACAATCAGGAACAAGAAGTCAGGGCGGTTGTCTTAAAAAGGGCGCTAATTCTAAAATGTTAATCACATAAATCAAAAATTCACAGGTATGGTGCTCGGTTCTCTTTGCGTACCCGGATAGAGGCTCGGCATGATGGTGTGCATGTAAAAAATCCCGCTTAGTCATTTTGGACCCGATGTAATTTTACATAATATAAAATTGTTCTACATTATAGGCCAAATTGAAACAGTACTGCCTCAGAACTGACTTGTCAAGTGAGGTAGTAAATTTCCAAATAGGAACAATGTTTATGATAATGTTTACATACTATGTTTATGATAAGTATTTTGTAAATATGGTTATTTTTTTGTTATTGTTATTTATATGTGTAAAAATGGAAATAAATAATTTCATTTCATTTAAAATTCCTAAAAAAAATGGGTGGGGGGGGGCGGATTCAAATATATTGCTACGGGCGCAAAATAACGTTTATCCGGCCCTGCATAGATGCATTTGAATAGTAAATATTTTCTATGGTAAAAGAATGTAACTATTTTCTATCGATATTTTACTATAAATTAGTGTTTAATGTCACATTGTGACATTAAACACCGTTATTTATTTATTAACAATAAAACCAAATTTTTTTACAAAATAAAGGTATAAGTTTTAGGCTACGACTATTTACACGACTCAACCATAGACGAAAACCAAAAATAACCACAGAAAACGCAGATAAATCAAGTTATAAAAATATTTACCTTTGTTTATACTTTGTTATAATTGTAGATCTCGATGAAAAAATGATTTATAAAATTAAGTAAATGTAATAAGATGCCAATATTATTTATTTTTTCTTCAAGTTGGTTTCCATGATGCATTTTTATGACCATTGAAAAAACGACAAAGGTAAATATTTTTGTATTTTGATTTATCTGCGCTTTCTATGGTTATAAATGACCTAAAAACAAAGACGACGTCAGAAAATTTGTCGTGTAAATAGACACTTTTTGGCGGGAAAACGCTTTTCCCGCCAATTCCGGTCGTAAAAATAGTGGGACCGTATTTTTTTTATGAAATATTTGTGTGTTAGTTGTTGGTTTTATATTTTTAAGTAAAAACTTAATCCAACTGTCGATTTGTTCAAGAGAATTTATTCTGTTAACATATCTTGTCGATTGTCATATGTCGATTTGTTCAAGAGAATTTATTCTGTTAACATATCTTGTCGATTGTCATATGTCGATTTGTTCAAGAGAATTTATTCTGTTAACATATCTTGTCGATTGTCATATGTCGATTTGTTCAAGAGAATTTATTCTGTTAACATATCTTGTCGATTGTCATATGTCGATTTGTTCAAGAGAATTTATTCTGTTAACATATCTTGTCGATTGTCATATGTCGATTTGTTCAAGAGAATTTATTCTGTTAACATATCTTGTCGATTGTCATATGTCGATTTGTTCAAAGAATTTATTCTGTTAACATATCTTGTCGATTGTCATATGTCGATTTGTTCAAGAGAATTTATTCTGTTAACATATCTTGTCGATTGTCATATGTCGATTTGTTCAAGAGAATTTATTCTGTTAACATATCTTGTCGATTGTCATATGTCGATTTGTTCAAGAGAATTTATTCTGTTAACATATCTTGTCGATTGTCATATGTCGATTTGTTCAAGAGAATTTATTCTGTTAACATATCTTGTCGATTGTCATATGTCGATTTGTTCAAGAGAATTTATTCTGTTAACATATCTTGTCGATTGTCATATGTCGATTTGTTCAAGAGAATTCATTCTGTTAACATATCTTGTCGATTGTCATATGTCGATTTGTTCAAGAGAATTTATTCTGTTAACATATCTTGTCGATTGTCATATGTCGATTTGTTCAAGAGAATTTATTCTGTTAACATATCTTGTCGATTGCCATATGTCGATTTGTTCAAGAGAATTTATTCTGTTAACATATCGACAAAGTATTAAGCCAAAACCCGCGTATAAGGAATACTAGGAACATTTTTTATGGCGTAGTGGACTTTTTGCATGCTATCTAAATGATATATAAAGATATTGTAGAACTCCATATAATAATTATATCATTGATTTTTGATTTCGCCGGTTGGACCAGACTTGCCCCCTGAACGCCACAGAGTGTCTTTCGAGCGTCTGTTTCCGGTCATTATGAACGGCTTAGAGCTTCACTAAGTGCACTCGGCGTTCATTGTGAACGTAGCCCTGTTTATAGATTTATCTGCGCTTTCTATGGTTATAAATGACCTAAAAACATAGACGAAGTCAGAAAATTTGTAGTGTAAATAGACACTTTTTGGAGGGAAAACGCTTTTCCCGCCAATTCCGGTCGTAAAAATAGTGGCACCGTAAATTTTACACGATAGGTAATAATATCAAATAAGCTAATAATAGATTTTCACTTGAAAAGTAATGCATAAAAATATGTATAAGCATATGTAAGTACAAACCTTAGGTACAAACAATTATTTAAAAAAAATGGTGTTGTTTTGAGTTTTCAAATTTAGTACATTGACGTCACTTTTTATTTCATTAGTTTACAGCCATTTCCATTAAAATTATTCAACCAAGTACTAATTTGGTTATTATCGAATATTTTCTGGAAAATTTATTGAGTGCTGGCCACACTTTTTAAAATGTGGCAAAATTTCGTATTGCCGAAACATTTCGTATTTTGTTGTGAATCTAAAAAATGTAATGCTATTATAATTATGCTATTATATTGTGAAATGCTATTATAATTATGTTTGTCAAATGTGAGTGTTGTGTTTTTTTTATTTTCGTGTTCTGAAATCAATATCCAAGCTATTTTTACATTATATTTCTGTTATATTCACTATTTATGTATGATTCTTAAATATTCATAATTTATTTGACGACATTGTTAATAACCATTTATTATTGAAAGTCATCATCAAAAGTCTCAATAATCCTATGGATTGGTTTGCAGAAGAAGTCTACATCTCGCTTTCCACTTCTCTCTATCCTGTGCAACACTTTTCAGTTTCAGCTCAACATATGTGGCGCAGTTCATGTCCTCGCACACTTGGGCCAAATATTCCCGTCGGGGGCGCCCCCTGTGGTTTGTACCCCTCAACCATTCCCTCCATTAGGTCATGTAGGAGACCCTCGTGGCGCAGATGTGACCAATCCAGCGAGCACGTCTCTCGGAGATGGTATTGAGTAGGTGTCTGCCTTCTTCAACTCTGTTGAGAACCTCGACATTCGTGATGTGGTCCCTCCAGGAAATTCCCAGTATTATTGAAAGTAAATACTCAAATAAATATTATTGTTTTTTTATTGTTTTGTATGCCATACGGTAAGTGTATAATATGTAAGTAGGTACTCCTTAATATCTAAATTATCAAGAAAATCGAGTTTGTTTTTAACATATATATCTTAATTGTAGGTAATGTCTTCTTCGTCCTCTTGTTTTAGATCTATGATCTGATTTTACAGGTCCTGGGACGAGGATGTCCAGCTCTCCCTCCATCTCATTGATGGTCTTCCCGGTGGTCGGCGTCCCTCTGATATTTGGCAGCCTTTCTGGATTCATCCTTTTAACATGACCTCTCCAGTGTCGTCTTCTTTGTCTGCTCCCCCTTACAATATCCTCCAAATTGCAGGTTCTGCGGATCTCCTCGTAAAGGATTCTGTCTCCAAGATTGGTCTTAGTGTTTTCATCTCCGTTGTTCTATGTAGCTGTTTTATTCTCACCGTGTCTGCCCTTGCTTCAACTCCATAAGTCATTATGGGTCTGATGCAGGTTTTATATATTCGTACCTTACTCTCAACTAGCATATGTTTATTGGCCCAAACAGTGTCCCTCATGTATCCGGAGATAACTGCAGCTTTATTAGTCTGTTCTTTGACTTCTTTATAGAGATCATTACAACTAGATATCTCCACACCTAGGTATTTAAAAGTTGTAACCTGTTCTATTGGTTTATCGTCTACAACCAATTTGCATCTCAGAGGCTGTCTTGATATTGTGAGACATTTAGTTTTATCGACCGATATTGTCATATTAAATCTCTTAGCTGCAAGATGAAACTTGTATAACATCATTTGTAGATCGTTTTCACTTTTTGCTAGTATCGTCGCAATGTCAGCATAGCATATCACGTTGATGACTTTATCACCCATTTTATACCCGAGGTCTGGAGACGAAACTTGTTCTATTATTTTATCCATTATTAAATAAACAGAATTTTTTTATCATGTCCACGTAGGTGACACGAGCTATTAGGATTTGGGTCCATTTTACTCTCCCGAAGAAGCCCACTACGTAGCGTTGGGAGGGGTTTACAATCTAGAAAAGAGTTTATTAATTCGGATTTTAAGACTCGGGTTGTACGAAGGTGGAAACACAGATTTCGGAAGATCGTTCCACAGTCGGGCTATTAATAAAGGGTCCACTGTGAATGGGTGCTGCGATTGAGTATACTCTGTTGCGAGTGGGTGGAGGAGGAACCAAAGATGCAAGTTCTTCTGAGCAATTCCCGTGGTAGTATCTATAGAATAAACTTAAAATACCGACTCTGCGTCTGTGTTCTAGTGATTGCAATCTATCAGTCAGTGATGGATCATCAATCTGACGTATAGTACGCCTTTGGACAGCGTCGAGGGTATTCAGTAGGTATTGGGGGGCACCACTCCAGAGGTGACTACCATATTCAATAATTACTGAGAAATGGGCTGAGACTGTCTCCTTGTCTTGAAGTCATATTGTAATAAGTAAGGATTAGTTTGAAGGTAGGTATTTTTTTTTAATTTTATTTATTTATTTATAGTCGTTTAGGATCTCTAATGGTGCATCGGGTGGAAAATAAACTAATCCATAGGTTAATTGATTTCCTACTGAATTCGTTTACCCTTAGGTTGACCTACAAATCTTCCGCTTTAGTTTGCCATTGCGTGTTTTGAAGTGCTGCGTATTTTTTATTGATAGCGATAATAATGCCGCCTCCATTTTTTTTAGCATTAACGAAGTCACGGTCACGTCGGAACACAACATAGGTATCTATTGTCGAAAATTTCTTCGTCAAAAATGGATGGATTTAACCAAGTTTCTACAAAACATAGTGTATCTTAGTTGTTATTTAATATTTGTAGGTATACATCAGTGAGCTTTGTTTTCAACCCTCGAACATTTTGGTTGTATAAAGTAATGGCCATTTTATAAAATATAAAACAAAATATGAAAGAAATAAATGGAAGCAATTAGATAGGAGTTTATGGTTTTGCACTTAGTTAGTTAAGGATATCTTTGTTATTAATGAAAACTGGTGAAGAAGAGTCGTCCTTTCTCACAAATATGCGTCCATGCTTGACCCATACATAACGATAATTGATATCTTTAGCGGTTTTGCGCGCAGCTGCATGTAGGTACTTGTTGGTAGGAGATAGGTGTTCACACCCGTATACAGCGGACTTGTTACCAGCGAAACCAAGGTGTTCTGCATTGAGTTTATTGTTAATATTTGTTTTATTAAAATTCCTGACAGCTGATAATAATTTATCTCTTGTGTGAGGGTTCGTGAATTAAGAGTTTAAGATCAAATTCTATGAATTAAGAGTTTTTTTTTGGTAATTATTATAAGACTCGCAAGGTCGGGGATTCAATATCAAGACCACTCCGGGTCGCGTATTTACGTTTCCGTGTTGATTAGGAGGCAAGTACTCCCTCGAATTAGGCAATGGTTTGTAGCGCTAATGCACCTCCCTACATATGTGACAGTGACAGACGAAATGCGAGCGAAATGTAATAGAGCACGAACTTCATGGCTATATCATATGTTCCATATTCAATAATTAATTGCCACGAATTGAACACGTATTAGCAGGAATAGTTTGCGTCGCTAAACCGTGTGCATTTGGAGGAGACGTGCCTCGAAATCAACACGCGTTTTTAAGTTTCATTACTAAACTAAATACTACGCCAAACTTATGGTCGATGGTTTAGAATTTCACATTATTGTGAATGAAGAAAAGAGACAGATAACTTTCTTCGAACTCGCGACCACTGGATTACTAGCCCTTCGCGCTAACCGGTTTGCCATCGACCTATCTAAAAAGCTAGAAAGCTTAGAAAGCTATCTATCTCTTTTCTAACTTTTGACGTTTAATGAGAATACAAAATACATAGCCAATTATAAAGTTTCACATATTTAAATTATTATATATTATTGATGTTGGGTAGTCATTGTAAGATGGTGAGTGTA
The DNA here is from genome assembly GCA_963576475.1 of Molanna angustata. Lineage (NCBI taxonomy): Eukaryota > Metazoa > Arthropoda > Insecta > Trichoptera > Molannidae > Molanna > Molanna angustata. The sequence goes on along the minus strand of OY754983.1, from coordinate 6,202,576 downwards.
TGTGGGGGAAAGGGAAGGGTAATGGATATAGGAATGTGTTAATAAGGAAGGGATGAAGGTTTAAGGAAAGTAGGTTTGATTTTTAACCAGTAATACTACTAATAACTGCGCGTAATTGGCGTTTCATCGATGCCTGTGTGGAGTTAAATATGATGATTTTTTTGAAATTCACCGAATTTTCGGCATCTCGTATGGATCGCTGAATACCCTGTTTGGTATTTGATTTGACAAAATTACCAAATACATATTCAACGAAGCCGATAAAAAATCATCATCCATCGAAAAAATCTCGTATTTTAGTATTAAACCACTCGTAGGTTCCTCGCTATCAACCTTACTTTTTGACAATTCGGAAATGTTAGTGACACCAACGCGCATGTGCTAAGTATTTAAATATGTCTCTGCAATGCAATTCTCATAGAAAAACGTCGTAGCATCCTCCAGTTAGGAAGCCACGTGATCTCCTGACTCACGTGATCGACTGTGCAGTGAAAACATGGCTAGTGTTTAGAATTTAGTATTTACATAGGTTGGTAGGACTCTGCATTCGGACACATTTAGGACCACTTTTATTCAACGTCTACATATTTGACATAGGCGACTGTTTCGTATTCTCCGATTATGAACTTTTCCCTGACGACATGAAAATCTTTTAAAAAATTTCTGATTTAAATGACTGCCTTAAACTACAATCGGATCTTGACAAACTATCTGATTACTGCAAAAAAAAAACAACCTCTTAATTAACGTCACAAAATGCCATAAAATTAGTTTCTCTCGCAAACTATCTCACATAGCCTTTCAATATACTCTCAATGGTAAACCTATTGCTTCTAGTGATAACGTTAGAGACCTTGGTGTTATTATGGACACCAAACTTAGGTTTAACTTACACATTGACTGTATTATAGATAAGGCCTACAGAATGCTTGGATTTTTATTCAGAACCAGAAAACCATTCACAAACTTGAGAACACTAAAATTTCTTTATTTTTCCCTGGTTCGCCCTATCCTGGAATACGTCCTATCTCATGTCTGGTCTCCCCATTATGCAACACACATAAACCGTTTCGAAAGGATACAAAATATATTTATTAAACACCTTAACCGAAAAGCATTTCTTGATTTCCCGTCGTATCGTGAGGCAAGGAATTACTATTGCATTGATTCACTCGAAAACAGACGTACTTTATCTGATATGATGCTTCTCCACAATATTATTAATAATAAATCGATTCTCCTGCTCTCTTAAATTATATATCTTTCAACATCCCTACCTACACCTGTAGACACTAGACACACTACTCTTTTCCACCTAACCACTCAGCACACCAACTATGCTCAACATGCAACAATGTACAGAATCTGTAATACATACATACAATAGGCATTTCCAAGAGATCGACATATTCTTACTTAGCGCCCCCACATTTAAACAAATATATCAAACTTAAAATTTCATCCTCATAATCAAATTTAACACTTAATATACTGACACATTTATATATGCAATTTCACACATCATTCACACAATATCTCACCATTCTGTCATTACTTTATAAGACTATTTATGATCCCTACTCACCACAATATTTAAAAAATAATGTCGTTTTCTTGTCAAGTCACGGCCTATCCCTTCGATCTGCTGAACGTCCTACACTAGCTATCCCCATTCACAATACAGAAGTTTTCAGCTCCTCTTTTCATGTTCAATCAGCTAGACTATGGAATGGCCTAAGTGATGAAGTAAAGTTGGAAGAAATTGCCTTATGGCAATAAATTATAAATAAATAAATAATATGTAACCATTCCTAATGTATCTTAATATACTACAATAACTTCAGCGACAACCTGTATTTGGCTTTATTATTAATCAAATCATCTTTTTTTTATATATAATTTATTATATGCTGTATGTTGTCCTCTAAATAAATAAATTAATAAATGAATAAATAATTTTATACACACGTTTCATATTATGTACATAATAAATTTAGTGTAATTCGTTCGGGACGAAGGAAATAAAAATACTCAAACGTGGTTGGCAGAAACATATTTATTTATTTTAATTATATTTATTAGTTAAAATGTGCCAAAAGGAAATAGCTGCATGGCTGCAATGTATGGTAAATGACCGTCATCGAACACGTGAACACGCTCGCTGTGAAAGGTCACCAATAGCTCGTGCATCAACATACAAAATAAATAATCATAAATTTAAAAGAAATTCCATCACAGTAGGCACCAATTTTAATTATTCATCTTTAACAAAATGCAGAATGTATAAGTACATTTGTTTAATTAATTTATTCGACGCTAAAATAATCATTTAAAGCTGTTCAAATACTTACTTACTTTACGGGTCCAGACTTTAGACCTTGCCACTCCAATAGGCGGCGACGGATATCGCTTTGTCGTTCGCTGGTTTTAAGTCATCTGTGCTGCATGTAGTCTTCATTTGTGGGCATATTAGTAGATGGGCGTCATCCTGTTTCTCACCGCAGTCACAGCATGTATCTTCTCCCTCCAGAAATCCCCACTTCTGTTGGTTCCCTTTACATCTAGTCACCCCCACTATTAGTCTGTTAAGGGTCCTCCATGTTGGAAAGTCCAAACCAAACGCGATGTTCACTTCCTCAGATGGTGTCATCCAGAGTCTGCTGCCAAGTTGTTGTTCTCCATTGATCCTCTCTATACCGTTTTGTGGAGGTTCCCAATTCCGTAGTAGATACAAGGAAAGATCTTTCTCGACCGCAGTCTCGGTGCAGCCACCTGGTGGTTGTGAAGGGGGTGTCTAGGGTCATGGATCTGTTTGTGTCTCTCCACATCAGCCGTCGCCTTTCTTCTAATGTCAGGTGGTGCGATTGCAATAATTGGGTAAAGTTTATGCACTGGGGTGGTTTAAGGCATCCGGACACCAGGCGGGCCATGTTGTTTACTGCAATGTCCACTTGTTTGGCATGCGATGACATTTGCCAAACGGGGCAGGCATACTCAGCTGCGGAGATACACAGACCTAGAGCAGAGGTGCGGAGGACATTCGGGGAGGCTCCCAATGCTGTGCCGGTGAGCTTCCTCAGGATATTGTTTCTGGTGGAGACTTTTTTCTTGGTGTTAACGTAGTGTTGTTTATATGAAAGTGTTCTGTCTAACGTAACGCCGAGGTATTTGGGTGCTTGACAATGTGTGATCCTCTCCCCCATCCATGTAACATTCAACACTCTACCCGCCTCTCTATTTTTTATGTGAAATACACAGATTTGTGTCTTTTTAGGGTTTGATTTTAGGCCGTTTTGACTATAGTATTTTCCAAGTTTGTTAAGAGTGTGGGTAAGTCTTTCCTCTACTAGTTGAAAAGTGACCTCCTGGTCACCACAAGATTACCCCCCGCTGCCCAGTACCTATATCAATAATATAATGTTTTTAGAAGTGTTTTTTTTTTCCTTCGTTTCGATATTTTATGGCAATATTTCATTATTTGGAATATATAATAATGCGAGCCACGAGGTCTGGACGATCAGCGGAATGACTGGGAGCTCTGTGCTCCTCCTTATATAGGGGTTGAGCTGTGCATACGGCGCAGGGCAAGATGGCGTCTGCTGGCGTAACGCAGCTCCGTAGCGCAATTTGTAATCGCGCCACAAATGTTTGTTTTAAAAAGGAATAAAATAATCATATTTATAATGAAATACTTCCCATACAGTGACAGACCCTTTCAGATTGAGTGCCATCATATCGCTATCCACACAAATTAATTGAACCTAATATTTGAAATACTCGTTTCAACTTTGCGAAATGTTCGGAAAAAGAAAGCGAAATGATAACACTTTACTTAAAAAGGTCACTCACAACATATAGATAATATTAAATTAATATTTTGTTGTTTTATAGACGCCATTTTGTAGACGCTCCGCTGATACGACTACAATATCAAATAATATTGAGTGAGAGCTCATGCAATTTAGTGTGCATCCATTATTGGACGTCCAGCACTCGTAGTAATAACCAATATTGTTATCTTTTTGTGAGAATTGTGAGTTGGATGTCTGTCGATGTTCCCTTTTAATAAAATAAATAAATAAAATAGTTTAAGTATAATTTTCGCCAGACATATATTTTTTTTTTTTTACCCTTTTACATCTTGAACGAACTTCAGGTTGCGCAGAGCGCAAATTAGTGTCTTCTTGCTTCGTTGGTTTGTTTACGTGCATATCACCCCCCTTCTCGGCGCGACGTCGTACGTAGGCAATTCAAAGCGAATGCGTAGCGGCGCGAAAATAACAAACAGTCGGTTACTATGGAAGTGTCCTACGTTACCGACCGCGAGTAGGTCTCGATGCGGCGCGGCGCGATGCGAAGCGAACGCTATCAGTTGGTTTGATATGACTCTGAATGTCGTGAGAGTAAAAAGGTAATAAGAAAATCTGAAAGGAACTTTAAAAACCTAAAAACTGCCTTAAGCCGACAAAAATGGCTAACCTCACAAAAAACATACCGAGTCTTAACAAAATACAAAAAGGCATTCTATTGGAAGAAAAAAATCGAGAATGATAAGGACGACCCAAAAAAGCTATGGCAAAGCCTGGATATTGTGAGAGAAAAGGATATCTCAGCAACAACAACATTAAGGCACAAGATTTTGCTGATTCTTTTTCCGAAAAAGTAGAAAATATCCGCATTTCACTTAACAACTAAACGAAATACCTAATATTTGTGAACAAAAAAGTACAACGGCAAAAATTGAAATACTTCAAGCCGTGACAGAAGGACAAGTATCAAAAATGATAATGGCTTGCCAAAATAAGCAATGCTTACTAGATCCGACTCCAACATGGCTCCTAAAAGCCTGTGTAAAAGAATTGGCACCTGTGATAACCAGAGTAATAAATCTCTCGATGATCGTGACAACGAGCGTTCCAGAAACCCTAAAAACTTCAATCATTACACCAATTTTGAAGAAGTCAAACCTCGACCCGGAAGATGCTGGAAACTATAGGCCAATTTCTAATTTACCAGTGCTTTCTAAGTTACTCGAAAGAGCAGTTGTACACCAAATGACCTCTCTGAGGATCCCCTCAAGAAACTATTTTGTATTTGACAAGGCAAACTATCCTGAAATAAAGCTTTTCTTCAGCGGCTATGATTGGGAGACCGAGTTTGAAGGTAGATGCATCGAGGAGGCGGTTAGCTGCTTCTATTCTGTTCTCGAGAGAGTTATTTCTCAACATGTACCACGGAAATGTATTCGGCCTTCCTGTGGATATCCGGTTTGGTATAGCAGAGCTCTCGTAAAAATAATAAGAGAAAAGTTAAAGTTCCACAAACGATGGAAGCGAACTAGTGATGGCGCCGATTATGCACCATTCACATTGCTGAGAGCCAGACAAAAGAGAATAGCTCGAGAATGTTACCAGAGTTTTATTGCAAGAACTGAGAGTCTGATAAGAAGGGATCCAAAGAAGTTTTGGTCTTTTGTTAAGTCCAAGAAACCGACATCTTCTGTTCCCAATTTTATGCATTATAACGGTGTATCTTGCACTGATTTTCAGTCAAATTCAAATCTGTTCAGTGACTATTTTAGCTCTGTTTTTATCGAGAGTAATATAGATATGCCGCGGGTTTACTGTGGGTCAGGCTTGGATATCCATAGTGTTTACGCCTGCTTCGGTTCTTGAATGCATCAGGGATCTCGATGCGGGGGGGGGGGAGCTGGACCGGATGGAATTCCACCTGGGTTTATCAAACAGTGTGGTGCAGTTATCGGTGCCATTGTCGATGCTTTATAGGAGGTCACTGACTGAGGGAGTTTACCCTAGCCAATGGAAGAAGTCGTATATAACGCCAATACATAAGTCGGGTGATAAGCATGACGCTTCGAATTACAGACCCATTTCTAAAATTTCTTCCATCGGGAAGTTGATGGAAAAAATTGTAGTTCGTCAGATAGCACCTGCTGTGAACTCCTTTATTATTCCTAACCAACATGGCTTTATGAGGGGCAGGTCGATTGAATCTAATCTCCTGGAATTTACTGGCTTTGTCCTTGATTCCATGAATCGAGGAGTACAGGTTGATGCAATTTATACTGATTTTGCCAAGGCTTTCGACAAGATCAGCCATAGTATACTATTGCACAAACTTCGATGCTATGGTATTCATGGTGATCTACTGAGGTGGTTTTCATCATATGTCGAGGGGCGGTCTCAAGCTGTAGCTATTAATGGCGCGCTTTCGCAGTTCAAGGGCTGTCACTCGGGAGTTCCACAGGGTTCCCATTTAGGACCCCTGCTCTTTATTCTGTATATCAATGACATCAGTATATGTTTTAAAAATTCAAAGTTTCTCTTGTTTGCGGATGATGCGAAAATCTTTCGAAGGGTTGGAGGCTTAGAAGATTGTTCGGGGCTCCAGAGTGACCTGCAGCTGCTTGCAGAATATTGCAGGTGTAATCAATTGTTCCTAAATATATCCAAATGCAAGACTATCACATTCTCTAGGAGTGCACGCCCGGCTTGCATCAACTATTGCATTGATGGTCAGATCTTGGGTAGGTGTGAGGAGATCAGAGACCTGGGAGTGATCATGGACAGAAAACTCTTGTTTGGGGTCCACGTTGACACTATCATTCGGAAGGCATACAGAATGTTAGGGTTTATACTGAGGATTGGCAAACCTTTTAAGTCGCCTTCGACTATGACTGTTCTATATTATTCATTGGTAAGAAGTCACTTGGAGTTTGCATCGGTTGTGTGGAATCCCCAATATTGCATATATAGACATAGAATTGAGGGATTACAGAGGAGATTCGTAAGATATCTGGACTTTCTGACGAACCAAAATTTTTAAACTTATAAGCTTGCTGCTCGACACTATGGAATCACCACACTTGTAAATAGAAGAACGGAGACTGATATGGTTTATTTGTTTAAGATCGTAAATGGAAATGTTAATTCTGCGAATTTGCTCGAGCAGGTACCCTTCAACTTTCCGCAGCGCGTCACTCGCGTTAATCACTTGTTCAGGTTGCCCCACTGCACCACTAACTATGCTCGTAATTCATTTATGCAGCGTAGTTGTTCGATGTATAACACGTTATTCGGTGGCCTGGACATATTTCTATTAAGTAAGGGAGAGTTTAGGAGAGGTGTGTGTGATGTATTGGAATCATCCGATCCCTATTTACGTAATATAAGTATTGTATGGTGTTCGTTTAATGATTGCTTCACTTAATTTCATTTCTCTATATAATATATAAAGGACTAATATTTGGTAATATCTGGAGTCTTCACTGGTCTATATGCTGGTAACTCATTTTTTTGTATATATTATATGAATTTGACTGTTTGCACTCTTTAAAATGAAATAAAAAAAATAAAATAAAATGACGCAGTATCTAAAAGATCATGATCTGTTTCCAAAAAAGCAATCAGCGTACAGGCAAAGTCACTCTACCGAAACTGTACTAATGAGAATACTGTCGGATCTTATAACAGGAATTGAATCAGGGAACATTGCTTTGGTGTCAATATTAGACATGAGTGCCGCTTTTGATACTGTAGACCACAAAATTCTTATTCAGCTTTTAGAACACGAATATGGAATCTGCGGAAATTTTCTCAAATGGATGACCTCATTTATTTCAGAAAGACGCCAGTCTGTGAGGGTTAATAACAACACGTCCTTATCGGAAATTGTAAAATTTGGAGTGCCACAAGGATCGGTTCTCGGACCTATTTTATTCATTCTGTATATAAAAAGACTTGACGACTTGATTCAAAACGAAGGATTTAATTCATTTGCTTATGCCGATGACCGCTTGCTCTTCAAATTTTGTAATCCCATATGCAAAAATCGTTTGGAAGTAGAAACGGTTGAGTGCATCGAAAAAGTCGCCACGTGGATGTCTAGCAACAAGCTTAAACTGAACCCATCTAAAACAGAGTTTATGTGGGTAGCTTCACCACGGCGACAGCACCTCATTGAGAGTACTCCTATCAACATCAACGGAGAAACACTCGTGCCAGCTACAAGTGTCAAATTCTTGGGTATTCACTTAGACAATAAGTTGTCACTTGACCTTCAAATCTCAATAAGGGTCAGTTCATGTTTTTTTCAACTCAGACAATAGGCCAGGCATATTAGCAAAAAATAGGGTCTCAGATGCAAATTTTGCTATAGTTTTTATTTTCTCACCCTTTATGTATTTTGCAAATCATTCAAGACAAAATTAAATTAGATAAAATTTCCTATATTTCATATTCATAACGTTTTTTTGTAAGACTAACCGTTTCGCCGCTAGAGCGCGCCCGAACGGGGCAGTATTTTCATATGGTGAAATTAACCGATTACGCAGAAATCGCCCTTTCTGTGATACTTAAATCGTTCTAACAATTTATTAAATTATACAAATTATATGCAACATAAGTAAATTTTTCATAAATAACGTTTTTCTTTGGAAGACCACCCTATTGATTTTCAACCACCGTGCCGTGGCATTTTTGTGTGCCGCGAAATTCTTAAGGTGTGACGCCAAATTTTAGAAATGTATATAATTAGTAAATAGGGCTATATTTTCATGTCTGTAAAAAAGGGCAGGGACAAGGAAAAGTGGAAGAATAGGAGCCACGCCTTTTCTCATTGTATCATCAGTGCTGTAATACCTAGATCCTTTTTGTCTTATTTATATGTTGGGTTAGCAGCATTCCTACAAGTTTGGATCCCGAAAATGATTGGATGTATTGAGTTCGCTGGGGTTTTTCTTCTACCCTAACAACAGAATCATAAGTATGCGCCGAGGGTTTTATGAAGTTCATTTATCGCAGATTACAACACTCACACGGTAGATGGATATAACACATTCCATGTCATTTTTTATTTTTTTTATTTTATTTTATTTATTTATTTATTGTCAACAGCTTTGTACATGCATATTACAATAGATATTACAATTTAAATGAGCCAATTATAGACAATCATAATTTCAAATTATAATAATAACGCTGAAAGGGTACATAAATTAATAAATTGTTTGACACCGACTCGCCAATGCAGATCCCGTGCAATACGTGAATCAACCTACACAAATATACGCAAATAATTTCAGTATTTCGATAAGTACCTGAACCCACGAAATAATCACGCGGATACCGTAGGTAGGTTTATAAGTATTAAATACACAATCAAATTCATGTTAACTAAGCAGTGCAATTGTTCTATCTCCATTGGCAAGCGGCCTCAAACAAGAACAAAAAAAATGTATATATAATAATATTATGTAAGGATAAAACTGAATATTAGAAAAAGTAAGATTGCGCGTGTGTGTGAGTGTAAGAATTTATAGTGTATTTAAATTAATATTAGGTACGGAGCTGGAGAGATGATTATACTAGTACTAGAGTTATGGGATGAGATCTGGTGAGAAACACGTGGGTAGATAGCACGCCACACCAGATAAGACATTTCATAAAAGGGAGAGCGCGGGACAAAACGACGTCATTGTTATATTGTTCGCGTTGCAAATATATACTGTGTTTAGTCACCTTCGGTGTGAATTATTTAGTAATTAAATTTAATATAATTTTTTTTATTAAGTCACCGCACCGCAGAGACTTAACTGGCGCTGTCGGTAGGATATCCCAAGCTTGAATCATAAAATCTGAGAATAGCGTTAATCTTAATTATTTGTGGGATTCCGAACTAAAAATAAAAGCAGTATTTAACGCGGCGCGACAATCGACCAGTGGAAAACAGGACCAGGATGAGGACGGTAATAATTGCAATAAATTCTTGCCTCATGTAAGTAAACCGCTAAAATCGCTCTTTTCCTACATTTGTTTATTGTATCCCATCCTTACCTACCAAACCACAAATTATCTACAAGGATCAAATTCTCCGAATGGATAATTAATTGTCAAAGATTTATCTACAAGGATCAAATTCTCCGAATAGATAGTAAATTGTTATAAGAAGATAAAGGATTTATCTACAAGGATCAAATTCTCCGAATAGATAATAAATCGTCAAAGGAAGATAAAATGGCGACCATTGAAAGCATACCGAAGAACGTTATTGATGTGATCCCCAGGTTTGCGGGATCGACCACCCACTTACCGGTTTTCCTGAACGCATGTGAGTATGTAATTGGACTCTGCGCAGACAGGAGCAACCCAGCGAACACCGTGAATGAGTACCTACTGAGGCTCATAATAAGCAGACTAGAAGGGAGGGCCTTGATGCTAATTGGATCCAGGGAAAATGTGAGGACCTGGGAGGAGATAAAGGGACTGCTGCAGCAGTTCTTCGGAGATCTTCGGGACGAGAACTGCCTGATTCAAGATCTTCTAAACATCCGGATGAAAAGGGACGAAAGCGCACATAGTTTCGGCGCACGTGTTCAAGAAGCCAGAAGTCTATTAAGCTCTAAAGTGCAAATGACAGACCCGGACAGCGCCTCACGACTTACAAAGGGCCAAATATACGATGGGATGGCTCTACAGACATTCCTGAAGGGATTACCAGGCCAATTGGGATTGGTAATCAGACTGAGAGACCCGCCAAACCTGGAAGCAGCAATGAGCCAGGTAATACAAGAAGAAAACTTCCTGTACAGTCAAAGGAGAGATGGAATACACGGACAAGCATCTAGCATTAAACCGTCAGGGACAACGGGAGTAACGCCAAACAGAAGCCCGCTAGACGCGAGTAGACAAGGAGTGAGGAGCTTCGAAAAGCCAAGGAATAAATTCGCGAATAACGTCCCAGAAAATCAAAATAGAAATGTGTTCGGGCAGAGTAGTCAAGCTTTCAGCGGTAACGCATATGGCAAACCACCTGGAAGATTCAACTCCGGCACATTTAGGTCTGACAACAGACAACAGACGAGACCGTTCGGACCACCACCGAACGCTCAGCAGACAAGACCATTCGGACCACCACCGAACTCCCAGAATTTCATAAAACCAGACTCAGCACAAACAATGCGCACCGTCAAGCCGGAACCAAAATACATTGTGGAAGAACTGTTCCACCAGCAGGAACCACAAAACTGGGAAGAATGGCCCCATGAGGGAGCAGAACCGGGAGAAGAAGAAGAAAACGAATACGAAACGGAGGAAGACTATTACAACTGCGAAGATCAGTATGAAGAAGAAGAAGAAAACCAAAATTTTCGGACGAGCAAGAAACGAGAGAGGAAGACATAATTCAAATTCATAACCACGAAGACAGAAAACTACCATATATAGAGTTGAAAGAGATTAATGCAAAATTTATGATAGATACAGGTTCCACGAAATCGCTCATCCACCCACGGAAAGTCAAAGAGTATTTTCTATACTACGTTGTAGAAGAACCATTCCAGATAAAAACTGCACATCAAGTTTCAAAACATAGATACGCTATCGACATTCCATTATTGAAATCATTTAAAACAGTGGGCAGACAAAAATTACATATATTTAATTTCAACGACAGATACGACGGACTTCTCGGAATGGATATATTAGAACAACTCGAAGCAATGGTGGATGTCAAAAACAAAATACTGAAAACTAAAAACACCGATATTGAATTACATTACCAACATACATTGACTAAAGAAAAAACACCCACTCACATATATCAGATAACGATAGAGCCGAGAACAATAAAATGTGTAAACATACCAATTGCATGTGAAGATAACGAGGGGATAGTCGGGCATCAAGAAATTGCACCGGGTGTCGAATTACCGAACTCCATTGTTAAAATTGTAAACAACATGGCGATTACCACAATGACTAACAGGACCGAACGTGAAATAAAGGTCAAGTTTACGCATCCCATACGTGCAGATAAAGTAAACATGATTGAAATAAACAGTGCCGTACAATACAATACAACAAAGGAATTCAGTTATAACGCTCAGATTGAAAACTTAAACAAACTAAGGTTAGACCACTTGAATGAGGAAGAAGAACAAAAACTAGTAAAGCTATGTCGAGAATACAAGGATATATTCCATTGCGAAGGATCAAAGCTTTCTTTTACAAACGAAGTGAAGCACAAAATAAATCTTACAGACAATACTCCGACATACGTAAAATCATACAGACAAGCCCCCATACAACGAGAGGAGATAGCGAGACAAGTCCAAGAGCTCTTAAACCAAGACATTATACAACCATCAATATCACCATGGAGTTGTCCTGTACACATCGTTCCAAAAAAAATCGATGCATCAGGAAAACAGAAATGGAGAATGGTTATAGACTACAGAAAGCTAAATGACAAAACTATAGATGATAAATATCCCCTTCCCAATATAAATGACATATTGGAAAAGCTCGGAAGAAGCCAATATTTTACCACCCTCGATTTGGCTGCCGGGTATCACCAAATAGAGATGGATGATAAGGATATAGAAAAGACTGCTTTTTGCACAGAGCAAGGACATTTTGAGTTCAAAAGGATGCCCTTCGGTTTGAAGACAGCCCCAAAAACGTTTCAGAGGGCCATGAATAACATCCTCCGAGGATTACAAGATGAGACGTGTTTAGTGTATCTAGATGATATCATTATATATTCTACATCTCTACAAGAACATATTGAAAAACTAAAGGAAGTATTTAAACGCCTCAGAACAGCCAATTTCAAAATACAAATAGATAAAAGCGAATTTCTGAAAAGAGAAGTGGCATACTTGGGACACGTCATAACCAAAGAAGGAGTTAAACCAAATCCAGAAAAGATCAGAGCCATAGCAAAGTATCCAATACCGAGAACACCTAAAGAAATTAAAGGATTTCTAGGATTGCTAGGATATTATCGCAAATTTATAAAGGACTTTGCAAAATTAACTAAGCCCATGACAAGATGCTTGAAAAAGGGAGCAAAGGTAATACATGACGCTGAATTCACAAGGGCGTTTGACTTGTGCAAACAAATTTTAACAAACCACCCAATATTACAATACCCTGACTTCGAACAAAAATTCATACTTACAACGGATGCATCGAACGTGGCATTAGGTGCCGTCCTATCCCAAGGAAAAATTGGAGAAGATAAACCCATAGCGTACGCGTCACGTACCCTCTCTGATACCGAGATGAAATATTCCACGATTGAAAAGGAGACCTTAGCTATAATATGGGCGACAAAGTATTTTAGGCCCTATTTGTATGGCAGAAAGTTTCAAATTTATACAGACCATAGACCACTTGTATGGCTTTTTTCACTGAAGGATCCTAATTCAAAACTAGTGAGGTGGAGACTGAAACTGGAGGAATATGACTACGAAATCGTATACAAAAAGGGAAAACAAAACACTAACGCGGATGCCTTATCTCGAATACAAATTAATACTAAAGAGACGGACTCGCTGATTGTCAACCTGGAAGATTACAACGCCTTAAGCCCAGAAACAGCACTAGATACATTCTTACGAGACGTCGACGACGCGAATGAAAGAGAACATCCTGTAGATGAGATAATCTCATTACCAAGCATAAGTGCTACACTACAAACGAGTCCAGTAGACCCAAGACAAGAAAGTTTACAAGACACAGCACACTCTGCTGAAGACCAAGATGCGATGGGAATCCCAATATTAGACGAAGCTATAGACTCAAAAACACCACAATTCATAGTCAAGGGGACATATTTGAGAGAGACTATGGTACTAACCAGCCACAACGACGAGATTGAAATACTCATGACGTATGCAATTATAGCTTATAATAATACCATACATTCGGCTACAGAATTTACCCCAAGGGAAATCCTACTCGGACATACAAAATCCAGGGACCCGTATGATATTTATTACGAAAAAACATTTTACCAGGACTATGTGAGAAACCACAAGGAAATCATGCGTAGATCATACGATAGGCTGCATGGGAAATTGATGGAAGACCGGCAAAAAACATGGGAATCCAGACAACCACCCCCAGAAACAACACAAACGTTCGAAATTGGGCAAAGGGTATACGAGAAGGTACCCAACGACCACAAAAACAAAAGTCACAATAAATTTAGGGGACCCTTCGTGATTATGCAAGTTAACGAGGATAATACAGTCATATTAGATACGGGGAAAACGCAGAGGAAAGTGCATTTAAGAAATATAAGACGACTTAACGCTGTTGCAGGTGGGTTGTCTCCGCAACCATCAACATCGACCGGATAGATGACAACCCGGGAATATACCCACAACAACTAGGAAGGGCGAAAAACTCGAAGGACAAATGGACACTCATACACGTGTACAACGTAGAAGAAGTTCAGGAAGAGTTCGAGATCATTAAAGGAAGACACCAGGAAATAATCACAGCAATGAACACATCCAGACATGGACACACGTACCAACGGGAATATTACAACTACGAGTACCTGCTCAGATATACCATCAAGAACATAGAAAACAAATTGAATCGAATGATCGAGGGAAGACGCTCAAAACGAGGACTGATGAACGGATTGGGATCACTTATTAAAACTATTACGGGAAATCTAGACAGCGAGGATGCAGATAACTACAACAAAGCCATAGAGAGAATGACGTCAGAGCAAGATAAATTATTAAACATGATAAAAGATAGAACATCACTGACGTTGAAGGCCATGGAGAAGTTTAAAAACATTACTTCAACACTAAAGTCCAACCAACTTGTAATGTACTCGAGAATAAAACAAATGGAAGCCATAATGCAGGAAATGCACATTGAAAATGCAGACATACGTCATAGAATGATATTCAATACTATATATAATCAATTATACATGTCACTCAATGCCATCACTCAAATCATGTCAGAAATGGAAGACGCAATAACGTTCGCTAAATTGGGAGTGTTACACCCATCAATCATAAATCATGACGATCTTGTTGAAGAACTACAGGAAGCAGAACACCTACTGACGAAGGGAGATAATTTCCCGACGAGAATAACGATGGAGAAAATAAGATACATCGAAAGGTGCATAACAATCAAAGGGTACATGAATAAAAAACAAATTGTATTTATTCTAGAAGTGCCAATTGTGGAAGACGTGACCTATACATATTACCATCTATACTCCCTACCTATGAAAACTGACAACCCCAACCTATTCAAAACACTCATCCCACAAAACAAATTCCTTATCCTATCAGAGCAGAGATACGCTTACATGGAGGTAGAATGCAAGGAGATATTACCAGAGGACTACCTGTGCGAGGCAGAACCAACCAACCTGATAAACAAGGACGCACCATGTGAAGTACAACTAATTCAATTCACCAACAACTATGAAGCGTGCAGAAAGCAAGAAATAGAATTAAGTAGTCAAAAGATCCAAAAGATAGCCAGCAATACTTGGATTGTTATAATCCCGAGAGAAGCAACAGCCGTCAAAGAATGTGGACCTAATCAAGAAAGAATGAGGGTGCAGGGAAGCTACATATTCACCGTGGAGACCAACGGATGTCAAGTAAGGATTGGAGAAGACATACTAAAGGGATACCAAAGCCCCAGGAAGCCAAAGCGCCTCATCAAACTACCTAAGCTAGAATACACCATAGGGAACGGAAGGCAAGAAGACGGTATGCGACCATGGCAATTGGAGAATGTGAACCTGGATTCATTAGATGCCGTCAGAGGAGAAATTTTAGAGCAAATAAGAAAAGGGGAGGAAGAGAAGAGTACTATTGAAATAGGAAAAATCAGTGTGTGGACAATAATAATCTACGTGATTTTAGTGTTAATTTTTGGTTACTATTTGAACAATAAACTGAACGTGTTAAATAAAATGTGTAAGAAAAAGCCCCTTATTAAGGACGAAGTGAAAACAAACATAAGAGAGACTCCAATATTCTAATGAGTGTATTAATTAAGAAATTATATTATA
The DNA here is from genome assembly GCA_963576475.1 of Molanna angustata. Taxonomy (NCBI): domain Eukaryota; kingdom Metazoa; phylum Arthropoda; class Insecta; order Trichoptera; family Molannidae; genus Molanna; species Molanna angustata. The sequence goes on along the minus strand of OY754983.1, from coordinate 6,186,709 downwards.
TAAGTTGCACCAAATAATTAAGTTGAAATAATTAAGAAAAAAAAAATAAATGATATGTACTTGAAATGTTAATTATTAAGAAATAATCGATTATATTATACAAGTTGCACCAAATAATTAAGTTGAAATAATTAAGAAAAATTTAATGATATGTACTTGAAATATTAATTAAGAAATTATCAATTATATTATATAAGTCGCACTTAATAATTGTAAGTGAAATAATTAAGGAAAATTCAATGGTATATACTTGAAATGTTAAAATCATTAGAGTCAAAAAAAAAAAAAAAAAAACTTAGAAGAATTAAATAAAGAATTGTAATTACACAAAGGGTGACCAAACATAATAATAAAATAGGTAAATAGTCAATACAAGAGGGAGGGAATAAAATTGGAAGTTTAAAATCAAATCTATTCAAGGGCTTTTTGAAAGCCAGAAAATCGTATTTTCTGACTTCTCATCTGGGAATGGAGGAGTTATGGGATGAGATCTGGTGAGAAACACGTGGGTAGATAGCACGCCACACCAGATAAGACATTTCATAAAAGGGAGAGCGCGGGACAAAACGACGTCATTGTTATATTGTTCGCGTTGCAAATATATACTGTGTTTAGTCACCTTCGGTGTGAATTATTTAGTAATTAAATTTAATATAATTTTTTTTATTAAGTCACCGCACCGCAGAGACTTAACTCTAGTAGGGTGATTAAACTGAAATGGAGGTTGTAAGCATGGCACCGTGTGTGTGTGGGGGGTGTGTGTGTGTAGTGAGGGGGGTGTGTGTGTGTAGTGAGGGGGGGGGGTGTGTGTGTAGTGAGGGGGAGGGTGTGTGTGTGTAGTGAGGGGGGGGGGGGGTGTAGTGAGGGGGAGGGTGTGTGTGTGTGTGAATGTGTCTATATATATGAGGGTCTGTAAGAATATGTTTGCGGGGAAGTAAGTTAGAGTTGTTACGTATCGTTGAGGATAGCAGTCACTTGCTTTTTATAGGAGTTGATATTAACACAAAAGGGATCAATCGTTAAGTAACTCTGGTTGTAAGAATTGCAGCTACGATTAATAAAAGAGTTTTTATATGCATTAGTATTACATCTGCTTAGATTGAAAAGTTCATGTTGTCGGGTGGATCTTGGTGGTATTCTATAGTTGATTGTTTGTATTAGTTCGGGACAGTTTAATTTGTTGTTGATTATTTTGTACAAGAAAAGGGAATCAGCTAAGTTTCGTCTCTTATCTAGGCTCATAATATTATAGTGACGAAGACACGTGAAGTAATCAACAGAGACGCTATGGTAAAATCTATAATTTAGCTGATTAACAAATAGTTTTTGGATTCTTTCGATTTTATTTATATGGATATTATATTGTGGGTTCCATATCATCGATGAAGACTCCAGGTGGCTTCGTATATGAGCAAAATACAAGATTTTTAATGTGTTAAAATCCCGGAAATGCTTAGTATTTCTCATAATGAATCCTAACAGTTTGTATGCTTTATTCGTTATGTAGTCATAGTGGTTATGATATAGCAGTTTACTGTCTAAATAGATACCCAAATCCTTTATGACAGTTTTTTTCTCAATTAAGTTGTTGGTGATATGGTAATTGAAATTAAATGTGTTTTTATTTCTAGAGAAGGAAATGGCATTACATTTTGATGCATTTAGAGTTAGTTTGTTAATTCGACAGTACTCTAATATTGAAGATATATCTTCCTGAAGCTTGAGGCAGTCATCAATACTTTTTATACATGAATACAGTTTCATATCGTCGGCGTATATAATGAATTTAGAATATTTTATGAATTTGTATATATCGTTTATGAAGACATTGAACAAAAGGGGTCCAAGGTGGGAGCCTTGTACGACTCCAGAGGTGATTAATTTATTTTTGGATTTAAAACCATTGATTACTACCGTTTGAGTTCTGTGTCGAATGTATGACGTAATCCATCGCAATAATGTACCGTGGATTCCTAATTTTTTTTACTTTTTTTAGCAGGATATAATGATTGACTCTGTCGAAGGCTTTAGAGTAGTCGGTGTAGATAGCATCGACTTGTATTCTATTGTCCATGTTTTTAAGGATATACTCAGTATATAAAATAAGGTTTGTATTTACGGATTTTTTTGGTAGGAACCCGTGTTGTTCAGGAATAATTTTTTGTGTAATAAAGTTAATTAGCTGGTCGTATACAATTTTCTCAAGTAATTTTCCGAAGAGAGCTAATTTAGATATCGGTCGATAATTTTCTACACTATTCTTTGATCCACTTTTGTGAATTGGCGATATGTAGCTCGTCTTCCAAAGTGTGGGAAAGCAACCGCTCGAGATTGATTTTCGATATATAATTACTAGTGGCATGCAAAGGTTTTCCGCACATTTTTTTATGAATACTGCTGGGATATTGTCACTACCTGGTCCTTTATTAATATCTAAGTTATCCAAGTACTTGTGTACAGTTTTTATGTTGATATGTATTTACAGTATGACAAGTGTCAGAATTTATATGATCGTCGGTTTGGTCAATTTCACTTTCGAGTTTGTCGTTAATATCTTCTATAGAGAGGTTGTGTAGATCGTCGTCAAGAAAAGTTGAACTAAAGTAAGTCGAAAATAGTTCGCAGATATCCGTCGCTTTATTTTTCGTAATGTTATTATACGTCATTGTATTTGGGAAATTGGAAGAGCCTTTTTTGGATTTAATAAAGGACCAAATATTTTTGGGGTCAGATTTAATGGATGATTCTACCGAGTCCAGATATTTATAATAACATATCCTTGCTTGTTGTTTTTGGCGGGCCCGGAGAATACTGAAAGATAGGTAATCGGATGCTAGGTTGGATTTTTTCCATTTCTTAAAATATTTGCTTTTTTCTTTAATAATGTGTAAAAGAGCAGCATTGTACCAGATTGGATAGTTTTTCCTACGATTGATGGGGGTTTGCGGGACATTATTATCTATAATTGTGTTAATTTGGAGGTAAAAATCTTCTACACATTTATTGATGTCTTCTGATAAGAGAAGGGAGTTCCAAGGGATACTAGAGAGTTGAGCATTGATGGCCGAGTAGTTAGCCTTGTGAAATGAGTATTTGCGAGAATCGGAGTAGGGCATAGAGTGGCTAATATCAAGTTTGAGACTTATATTTAATGATGGGTGGTGGTTGTCTTCTGGGACAAATGGTGTATCAGATTTAGAAACGACTAGTTGTATATTAGATAAGGCTAAGTCCAATATTCGGTTATTTGTATTGCACGTTGAATTGTATTGTTGTAGATCGCAAAACGCTAGATGCTCGATAAATATTTTGGATATGTCTTCTGTGTAGTTGAGTGGGAAGTTATTATTTACGGATTTCCATTTGATATTCGGTAAGTTAAAGTCTCCTATAATAATGAATTTGTCTAGATTATTCGTCACAGTCAGGTTTGAAAGATTGTCGAGAAACTTATTTATATTGCTGTTGAAATTATGGTTACGGGGGAGATATACAGTACATATATTAATATGATTTGAATTACCTGTAGTGTCGATGGTTTTGATTTTTATCCAGAGGTCTTCGGAATCTGTAGACCATTGTTCGCATGGTATGGCGTTTAACGTTTTTTTCGCTGCAATAAGTATTCCGCCGCCTAAGGATTGTCTTGTGTTGAGATAGTCACGGTTGCGCCTAAAAATGTCATAGCGTTCGTCAAAGAACTCTGCATTATAAAAGCCGTCTGTAAGCCAAGATTCAGTTATAAGGATTAAGTCATAATTATTATTTAGCACATTGTTGTAAAAAATATCAGCTTTTGTTCTCAATCCGCGGACGTTTTGATAGTAAATGGATATTGTCATTGTGAGGAGGGTAATTATAGGTTAGTTATTTAATTTATTCGTGATTGACATGAAGTCCTCAATACTAAGCAGATATGACATTTTTTTGCGATTGATCGTTTTTGAAGGTCATGGGAGGGATGTATACTATTGGCCCAGCTTCTGTAGTTCCTACAGATGCCACCATTTCCAGAAACAAAGATACGAGCTGCAGAGGTCTTTAGAAGATTAATTTGGTCATTTGAAACATTTTGAGACGAAACAGGGTTGTGATGGACTGAAGGAAATCAAGATGAAAGACCTGTCAAGCGAATTTCAAACATCACCGAGCACCTATCCCTCAGCACTCAGCAGTTGAAGTTCTGTGGCTGTACAACTGCCACACAACAAACACATGGAATTCGGCATTATTCCTGGATGGAGTGGATTTATGGAGTAAGCGACAAAGGACCTCCTCTTCGAAAAAACGTATACTGCTTGCCTTCCTTTCCTCCCTCTGATTATGATACAATCTACACCGCGATGCTGGAATCTGTTGAGAAGTGTCGTGCAAAAGGTCAGAAGTGATGCTTGGTACTTAAAGGCAAGGTTCATTGCAGCTAACAGCAACGACCCCAGGCTCATTCTGGCTGAGAGGACAGGAAATTGGGAGTTGCACCTGGAAGCAGTCTGGAGAATGCTGCCGTATTTTCATGCCTCATAACACTCCCGTTACTAAAAATGCGTTGTATCTCCAGGATATGATAAACTCGAAAGTAACAATGTTTCCCGATGTGTATTACAAGTTTACATCTGAAGGTTTTTTACGGTATGACGGATCGCTAACAAATTTTGGTCAGGGATGTGGACTGATATGGCCATTGAGCAGTTTCTAATGAGGAGCCTGAAGGTGCAAGGAGGCCTGACTCATGGACGTAGGGTACAAGAAAGTATTCAAACCAGATGGACCATGCTGTCATTTACATGTTTGTGAGTAAATAGAAAACTACTGTGGTGTTTCATTTGAGACTTCTCATTAACATCATGGCCTATCAAGTGCAAGCTCTATTCGGGATGATAAGGATTTCGCCAAGATGTATGCGAAGTTGCAGGAACACTTTTATTCCCAGAAAGCCCTAAATTATTTTCTCTCGGTATAGGCATTCTAGATGATGAGAGGGTAAATTGTCATGAGGCGTGAGAGAAGGGCAAGAGGGCCATGAGGGACATCGAAAGATGTGTTAAAAATGTCAAATTCCAAAGGAGTGACCGAGTCCAACCTTTTGCCATAATGATCAAAGATTTGTGATCAAAGTAGGCAACAACATTGTACCCACATTAAAAAAGTTCAGCGGAATGGTGCTAAATGGTGCTGGCGCGGAAAGAATGTAAAATAAAGTAATATGTACTTATTATAAAAACAACAGTTTGTTTATAATGGATAAATAACAAGTAAATAATAAGTATATTTTTTGTAATAAATTTGAGATTGATTTTATTATAATTTTTACTAAATATATACATTTCTAAAATTTGGCGTCACACCTTAAGAATTTCGCGGCACACAAAAATGCCGCGACACGGTGGTTGAAAATCAATAGGTTAGTCTTCCAAAGAAAAACGTTATTTATGAGAAATGCACTGTTATACAAATGATATAATGTAATAAATTGTTACAACAGTCAAGTATTACAGCAAGGGTGATTTCCGCGAAAATCTAATAAATATTTCCATATCTTGTGAATTTCACAAGATATGGAAATATGGCCCCTTTTGGGAACTCTAGCAACGAAACGGTTAGTCTTACAAAAAAAACTTGTTTACAAGAAATATAGTAAATTTTGTCTACTTTAATTCTGTCTTGAACGATTTGTCGAAAAAATGCATTATTTTTGCGATATAGGCCGAAAACCGAAAAAAAGTGCCAAAATTTCGTGAAAAAGTGCCCAAAAACAATGTTCCGGGCAAACTTTTTGCCCGCAAACTTCAAATTCGTGTTCAGCGACCCAAAAAACATAAAGGGTGAGAAAATAAAAACTATAGCAAAATTTGCTTCTGAAAATCCTAATATGCCTAGCCTACAACTGAAAAACATTCGTCGAAATTTACCCAAGAATGAGACTAAAACACTTGTAAATTCATTCGTTGTGTCTCGGCTTGATTACTGCAACGGCATTTATGCTGGATTGCCGAAGTATCAGCTCGATAGACTACAGATGGTATTTAACACAGCGGCAAGACTTATTTTCGGTGCAGAAAAACGATGTCACATAACTCCACTACTAAATGAATTACACTGGTTGTAGTGTCCAGAGAGAATTGATTACAAAATTTGTTTGACAGTATATAATGCTTTGAACAACCTGGCACCAAAATATATACAAGAGCTGTGTCAGAGAAGAGATCTCTCTGGGAGGCATCTCACACTCAGGTCGTCTGGATCACAGAGTAACAATTCCTTAAAGGAGTTGGACAGAGTCAACAAAGCGGCTTAATATGACCGATGCTTTAGTGTGAGTGGTCCTATTAAGTAGAATTCACTGCCTCTAGATGTCCGCACTGCTCAAAGCATGAGCACTTTCACTAAAGGATTAAAAACAGCTTTGTTTCAGAGAGCAACACAACATTAGACTATCAGCGCCCTTGGTATGATCTCGAATCATTAAACGGCGCTATACAAATGACTTATTATTATTATTATTTTTCGCGCGAATTGAAAGCAGTGCCATTGTTTTTTGACATGTCAGAAAAAGAAATTTTAATTACTTCTGTCCATGAACGTCCCATATTTATTTATTTATTTAATCTTTTTGTACATATAATTAGTACAATGGCGGGATTATTGCCTAATGGCAATTTCTTCCAACCAACCAGAGTAAATGTTAAATATACAAAACAATGTGTACTATGCCAATAAGTTAATCACATTACAAAATAAATAAACATAGCAGAACAAAAGTAATAAAAAACACAAAAACAAAGAAGATAGCATATAAGAACAAATCATAGCAATGATAGGAAGACTAAGGGATAAGGAAAGGAAGAGGAGAGGAAGATGTAATCAGGTGTTGTCAGATAAATATTTTTGCTTTAGCCTTTTCTTGAAGATGTTTAGTGAGATAGACGACGTTATATCAAGACATTAGCTATTCCATAGTCTAGCTGAATGTACTTCAAATGAAGAGCTAAAAAATTCAGAACTATGAATAGGGATAGATAGTAAAGCACGTTCAGCAGATCGAAGTGGACGCCCGTGGCTTGAAAGATAAGTGAATTTATCTTTGAGATTCTGAGGTAAATTTGGATTAAAAAGGACATTGTATATTAATGAAAATAGTAGGTATATTACGTCGTTGTTGTATCTTGGGCCAATGAAGAAGTTTACGGTAATGAGAAATATGATCAAATTTTTTTAGTCCAAAGATAAAACGGATGCAAACATTTTTAAGGCGTTCAAGTTTGTTGAAATGTTCCTCGTTTGTATCCAAGTAGCTAACATCAGCATAGTCAAGCAACGGTAGAAGAAGTGATTGAGTTAAGGTAATTTTACAGTGAAGTGTAACATATTATTATGGGACAAAAAAAAATAAAAATTATCATAACCGTTTATATTCGAACCGCGAATGGGAGGATTTGGCAAAAATAAATGGGACTACAAGTAAACATATTTATTATTGCTATTTTACAATAGGATGTTGTTCCAGACACACTTTCTCTTGCTTGCACAAATGGCAAATTTTGATATGTTTCCCGGAAATATGTAAATTCAGTCTCATTTATTAATTCAAGATCACGTAATTCTTCATACAGATTGTGATATCCCCCATAAATATGCCTCTCTAAGTACACAATATTAGTTTCACTTCTCTGCCGAACATACTTCTTGAGTATTTTGTACATCCATGACAGTAGCTGGCGGCAGAGGGAACGATTCGCGCACACGTAGGACAGAGCCGCCGCGTCGTACCGCATCGCATTGAATTCATTTGTATCCGCATCGCATCGCTTCGCAATCGCGTTCGCTTTGAATCTCCTACGTAGGACGTCGCGTTAAAGTTCAAGTTATTTGGCGACAACTATAACAGATTCGCGTTGGTTGATTCGTGCTGATTTTATCGCTTTGTAAAAAGATAAAATTTTATCAGATATTGACAAATCGTACACTGTTATTTAAACTAGTATCTTTAAAACGAGTATTTCATGCCTGTTATATTTTTACCTACACATCTCTTCTGTCAGGGCGTGTATGAATTAACGTTTCAATTTGTGCAATTTTTTCTGTAAGTAAACATAAAATCTATTAAATTTTTCGAAAACATTGCACTAATGGTGTATATTTAATTATATACTGGTTAGATAAAATCATTTTCGACGTTTTTTTTTAATGACAGTTCATTAATGGTACAGTTCATCATTGTGTTTGACTGGTAGGTAGTATTTGTTTACGGGCAATAAGTCCACCACATTATGTGATTTGTTTTGCATATTATTATGTATTAAAGTAATTTTATTATTATTATTATTAATAATCGCTTAATCGCTTCGAAAATATTTTAATATTTCAAATTAAATGATTCATTGAGTTTCATTTATAATAATAAAAATAATGAAGTGTATTGAAATCATTATTGAAACATTCGAACGAAAAGAACATTCATGTGTTAAAATAAAATAAATTATATATTATGATTAATGAACTTGTATAAATTACATTTTTTTTTCACTAGGTATATTTAAATAAAAAACCAACTGCTTAATCTTGATTTGCATTAGTAGTTATTTGATAATATAAATAGTGATTTAATTTTGAAATACAAAATATTTCCCACATATCGACAATATTAGATTAGTTCTTTTTAGATTATACAGAATTTTATGCTCTAATTATCAAGTATGGCTTATTGCAATTCCTGACATATCAAATCATGTATAATTATGATGAACTGTGTTGTTTTATTTGGGGATTACATTAATTATAAAAAATAGTATTTTTCGAATCATGTTGTACATTTTTTTCATAGGCACCATGTCTGACAGCGAGACGGTATCTCTTTCCGATGCCCTTTGCAATGTGGACGTTCTGAAAGAGCTCACATTACCAGGTATGATAACAGGATCAAATAGAAGTTTGTTTAAAAAAGAAGGTATATTTATTATATTATGAATGCCCTCTTTTCTATAACAGCCTTGACAATTAACGAAAAAATATAGTTTGAATGATGTATAAATATTGTAATATTGTTTTTTTTTATACAAGTCATACTACGTATGATTCTATAATTTTTTAAGAATGTTCCGGATAAAATAGGTGCGTTCCTATTACACTTAGTCCAAGTTGATATTCTATAACGCTGAAATATGAACGTTCATATTTAGGAACATTTTTATGCGACGTTCTACGTAGGCGATTCAAAGCGAACGCGATTGCGAAGCGATTCGAAGCGGTTACACGCGAATTCAATGCGACGCGGCAGCTCTGTCCTACGTACGCGCGAATTGCGCTTCTGACATTATATTTAACCAAAAAAAAACTATGGCACCTCTTCCAATTCGCGCGAAAATATCAAACCACTTATCACGTTCGCGCCGCGCCGCATCGTACCATCTACTCGCAGTTGGTAACGTAGGACACTTCCATAGTTACCGACTGTTTGTTATTTTCGCGCCGCGCCGCTTCGCGTTCGCTTTGAATCGCCTACGTAAAACGTCGCGTTACTCAAAGTAAGTTACGAATCTGTCCAATTCAAAGCCCAAACGTTTTAATTTAAGTTCACACCTAATTGAAAGCGTAGGTACCTACTTGTTGTTTTCACAGCAATCCGGAATACTTTAGTTGAGTTGAAAACATCAGTCATGTAGGTACGGAAAAATATAAAAATGGATAATTTACCTACAGGTTTTGTTGAAAATAAAACCATAGAATATCAGTGGATATCAATTGAAATGTTAGGTTAGGCGACATCACGGCTACACGACATGAATAAACATGGCTGAACAGTGCACAATACGCATGCGTAGTCTGCACCATAGACAATTTGATATCAAATAACTATCTACGGTGCACTAATTTTGTGGATTTGAGTTTTAGGAACAACGTCAGTTACAGAATACAATATTTAGTTCAAATTAATGACCTTAATTCTAAAATTTTTAAACGTCCCTATTTTAAATAGGTAACAACAAAATTAATACACTTTGAGCTTTGTGTTAACACATTAAACTCCGTCGATACTTCGACCGGTTTCGGAAAGCACCTCTTCTTATTTGGTATTTCTATCAATACTAGAGTAAACGAGCACCTGCGATGTTTAAAAAATACAAACTTTTGAGAATTTGCAAATATTCTTCTTCTGGGTCACAATCCTAAGATTGTTCTGCACCATACACTCGATCTTTCCACTTATCTCTATCGTCCGCCAGTCTATTCATCTCTTTGTAACTGCTACAGCGCACGTCACCGATTATCTGGTCTATATACCTAGTTGTTTCTGGGGCAACCTCTACAGTTGTTACCCCCATCAATCATTCCTTCGACGATGGTAAGAAGCAGGCTTGGGTGCCGGATGTTGTGGCCTATCCAAGTTGTTCTCTGTTGGGCAATTCTTTTCATAAGTTGCCTTGTCTCTCCAACCCTACTTAGTACCTCACATAATTCCAAATCACATAATTGAAAATGGAAAATGTTTTGACAATTTTTTTATTATTATTTATTTTTTATTTTATTTCAAATCCTTACAAATTTAGGTACATAGCATATAAATATAACTTAAATATTTTAAAATATATGTAAGGATCCCACTAAGGCTAAGCCTGTGTGTGGGAATTATATATTCGATTAGGATACATTAAAATCTATATAATATATAGGTATATATACATATTTTTTATTATTTTTTTTTATTATATACACAGTTGCGTCATCCACCAAGACTCAGATTCACCGTGGTATTCGATAAGGATAAAAAATGGGAATTGTGTTTTCGAAACATGAAGAATCATGAGCCATTCCCAAAAGATCCACAACATTTAACATAGCTACAATAAGTATAGGTACGTAATAGTTTCCTCTACAACAGCAGATCAGATATATTCGGAAAGTTCTCACCTTGCAGCCATTTTTTTATCTCTTTCCTAAAGGTATAAGGTTTTCTTTCTATATTTAGATTCGTTGGTAGAGTATTAAATGTTCTTGGTGCTATGAATGAAGCATGTCTCTGTGCAATTCTATGTCTCCGCATGGGTACTGTAAAATATCCTGTCGTTCTTGCTCTCCTACTAATAGAAGTGTTTGCTTCAAAGTAGTCTGGGTGTTTGTGAATAAATCTTAGGCATTGTTCAATAAATAATTTCTTTATCGGTAATAGCTTGCTTTCAGAAAACAACAATTGTTTAGGAAATCTTCTTGGCTTTCTGTCCATAATCTTTATCACAAGTTTCTGTAACGTTTCAAGTGATTGCAAGTGCACATCATATGCTCCCCCCAACCAATGAGTCCGTATGTCAATATGGACTGTACCAATGCAAAATACCACAATAGCACAAGAAAAATAATATTAAATTGTAATAAGTCAGTGTTAATACTAAATACAGTGTCCTTGTACACTACTAATATGCTGGGGTGGAACTCTGTTTATTTGCAGTAAAAGATGATATGTTCTTTTACACTTTATTCTGACAACACGATCAATACAATATACATTTCAAGGTCAATACTATATACAAATATACGGAGGCATTACTATTAACGGCGAAACGATGAATGGCCGCCCGCGCGTCTAATCCAACACTATAATATACACACACAGACATGCTATCTCTTTCACTCACATATCTCACACTAAACAATTTTGAAAATTTAGAGATTAGAAAAGCAATAAACCAAATAGGAAATAATAATACTAATATCACAGGTAGATCAATTTTAAACATATTTTCAATAACATCTAAAAATATTCATATAATATACCGTCACCCCCTCCAGTAACCCTCCCCCACCCTGTCACAGTTAGTTTGTATGTGAACTCCAGAAGAAAGAGATGTGCTCTCCGAAACCGATCGAGGTATCGATGGAGTTTAGTGTGAAACACAAAGTTAAAAGTGTATTAATTTTGTTGTTATTTTAAATAAGGTAATTTTTAACATAATATTTTATAACAGATATTATGTATTGCCGAATTATAAATTTGTTTTCCTTCTGATTTACAATATGTTATTGTTATCTTTATTGATGTTTCTTAACTGATATAATGTATTGCTGAACTTAATGTGTTGTAGGTACTTATGTTACCTATTGTTGTATTTATAACTGGTGTTATGTACTGTTAATAATATGGTGTTATGTACTGTAAATAGGCTTTCAAGCCGTAAATATAATTAAATAAATAAATAAATAAAAATTAATTTTTCAAAATAATCCAACATTTGATTCGTTAAAAATTGTTATTCTCTTGAAGGAATCGGCAGTTTAAAGCCAAGACACGTGTATGTACACAATTTGTATAGTGTAGTGGACTTTTTGCATGTCAAAAACACCAACTTAGAGGTTTCGTAGCATATAATGTTCTATATAAACATAAATATATGAATAAAATTTTGTGTTTTTTTTGGGTGTGCGTCTGTGTATCTATGTGTCCGTCCCCTCTTATAACTTTTGATCCGCTCAATATACAGAGTTCAAAATTTCAGAATACATAGATAGTTATAGGCTTACAAAACATTTTTTCACTCGGATTTTTGAATTTTTGTTTCAGTCAGGGGTTATCAACTTTTAAAATATTACTTTATTTTTTCATATATCTCAAAACCATAAAAGCTAGAACGCTGAAAATTAGCATAGAAAAATACAAAATCTCAAATTTGTTGTTTCAAAAAAAAATCCAGAGTTTCTCAAACATTTTTTTACTAAGAAAAACATTTATTACAATAAATTCATGTGTTGAACTGCCTATATAACTAAAGTTTTTAAAAATATCGAAAGCCGAAACACCACAACTAGATTTAATTTTCTATAAAAAATATGAACATTATAGTTGTACATCCATTGAATTATAATGTACAGAAGCCGCGTGTAGTACAAATTTCTAATTCAAATGTATGCCAAGTTTTTTTTTTTAATGTGTGTGTGAGGCGGTAGATCGGTTGATCAACGTATTATGTAGGTGTGCGTATCGGTAGGTGTACGTATACGAGAAATTCTTCTGTTTCAGCGTAGTTTTAGTTGGCATACATTCATTGCGCTGACTAGGTATCTGTATCATATATAATCTAAGTGTACATCTCAAACTTTTTTAACAATTTTTATAAAAATTGAATTACACACTACACAATATCTCACTCAATATTTTGATACCTACTTAATCTACAACAGGTATGGGCAAACAGTCGATCGCGATCGACCGGTCGATCGCGAGCGGTTTTAGGGTCGATCGCGCGCATTCTTACAAATTTCTTGTGAGGATGTTGAAATAATTGCTTCTGAAATATCGAATACTTTTGACATGGACTTGCCTCGTCTGGAAAACGAGAAAATGCAGATTATTTCAGACATACACCTCAAAGCTAGAGCAACAGATACCACACTTTGGTCTCTTTTAACGCAAGAAAAATACCGAAATCTAAAGCAAATTGCCCAATAATTAACAAGTTTCTTTGGGTCAACGTATTTGTGTGAATCTTCATTTTCTGAAATGAAAATATCTAAGTCAAAATACCGCATGCAATCTGACTATAGATAACAACCCAATCGAACAGGTCAATACCTTTAGATACCTAGGAATTGACATAACAGAAGATGCTGACCTCTGCGAAGAAATTCAGAGCCAAGTCAATAAGGCAGCTGCAGTCTCGGGCGCCCTAAAATCCATTATTTGGAAAAATGAGGATATGGCCATTAAAAGTAAAATGAGAATCTACAAAGCATGCGTAAGACCAGTGATGACATATGGTATAGAGGCACGAGCAGACACAGTCAGCAAACAAATGTTGAGGACTTCAGAAATGAAGACATTGAGAGCTATCACAGGCAAAACCCTGAGAGACCGAGTGAGGAACTCCAGAATAAGGGAACTCTGTGAGGTTGACGATATCATTAGATGGAGTAGGCAGCGGAGGAGGGACTGGTATGGTCATGTCCAAAGGATGGACAGCACCAGACTTCCTCATATCGTGCTTCACAATCAGCCTCACGGAACCCGCCCTCGCGGAAGACCGCCAAAAAGATGGAGGGATAGCTGGGGGTCCACCTCGCAGGAAGAGCAGGCCTCTTAAAAAACAGACCTAAAGGTCTATTCAAAAGAAGAAGAAGAAAATACCGCAATCGGCTTACTGACGAACATCTGTCTTCGTGTTTACGTTTGGCACTTAGTAAATACGTGCCTTCCTACGAGATATTAGCGGAAAACACGCAGTGCCATTCATCGACCTCTAAGTAGTATGTAGGTAAGTACCAATTATTTTTTCTGCTTGTGAGTCGATCGCTTGTCGTCCAATTTTTATGTTGTAGACCGCCGATAGTGTAAGTCTGCCCACCCCTGATCTACAAACATACATCATGATGTTTGAAGACTCTGAACTAAGACTTGAGCAGAGAACACAAATCCACAACTACAACACACATAAAACATACATACATTACTTTCATGAATTGGACACGAAAGTATGTGACTGTGGATTCTGTGACTATAATAATTTGCCAGAACAACTAAAAACTATCAACGAAAAACCATTCCAACGAGAATGAAGAACTACTATATTAAAGGAGTGTATAGAATGTATTAATATGACCGTGTATATGTGATTATTTGATGCAGACGAACAGCCGTGTATCGAGGCCCTGCCTCAATACACGGCTGTTGTACACGGCAATATATATATATATATATATATATATATATATATATATATATATATATATATATATATATATATATATATATATATATATATATATATATATATATATATATATATATATATATATATATATATATATATATATATATATATATATATATATATATATATATATATATATATATATATATATATATATATATATATATATATATATATATATATATATATATATATATATATATATATATATATATATGTTATAATATTTTTATCTCGGTTTTCCCGTGTCAGTAGGTCTTGACTAAGACCATTTGTCTTCCGACGTTTCGCCTGAATATCACCAGGCATTTTCAAGGACTTAACGAAAAGCACGCGCGCGACACACGTCTACTCACACTGAAAGCTCACCGTCAAGTGACTCGTAGCGTACAAGATGGCCGCTTATGTCAAATATTGTTAGCGCGACGTGATTGGCTCCTTGTGACACGCCCACCTGCTGTCGTGTTCGTTGGTAATAATATTTTATCATTATTTTTGTGTTGTGATTTATTGTTAATTTTAGTTGTGACATTAATATTATTATTGTTGTGTTTTGGGGTTATTTTCGCTATGGTATTATTAATATTATTATTGTATTGTTTGTCATATAAAATGTTCGTTTGCCTAGTACCTGGAAGAACATTTTATATGACAAACAATACAATAATAATATTAATAATACCATAGCGAAAATAACCCCAAAACACAACAATAATAATATTAATGTCACAACTAAAATTAACAATAAATCACAACACAAAAATAATGATAAAATATTATTACCAACGAACACGACAGCAGGTGGGCGTGTCACAAGGAGCCAATCACGTCGCGCTAACAATATTTGACATAAGCGGCCATCTTGTACGCTACGAGTCACTTGACGGTGAGCTTTCAGTGTGAGTAGACGTGTGTCGCGCGCGTGCTTTTCGTTAAGTCCTTGAAAATGCCTGGTGATATTCAGGCGAAACGTCGGAAGACAAATGGTCTTAGTCAAGACCTACTGACACGGGAAAACCGAGATAAAAATATTATAACATATTTCACCCGAGAAAACATCAAATATAACATATATATATATATATATATATATATATATATATATATATATATATATATATATATATATATATATATATATATATATATATATATATATATATATATATATATATATATATATATATATATATATATATATATATATATATATATATATATATATATATATATATATATATATATATATATATATATATATATATATATATATATATATATATATATATATATATATATATATATATATATATATATATATATATATATATATATATATATATATATATATATATATATATATATATATATATATATATATATATATATATTTATATATATATTGTAAAGGAGTGTATAAAATGTATTAATATGACCGGGTATGTGATTATTTGATGCAGACGAACAGCCATGCATCGAGGCCCAGCCCATCTCCATACTTTACCAGGCTAACTTTGACACCAACTTTGAGGACAGGAATGGCTTTGTCACGGGCATCGCCAAGTACATTGAAGAGGCCACCGTCCATGCCAATTTGGTAAGCCTTTTCACCTTTGAATAGAATGCATGTCATATCTCTGAATAACGAATACCGAAGTAACGAAATTTTCAGTCCAACGTATACGTATTTTGTCTCCGATATACTTTCATACAACAATGTACTGAACCAAAATTCACTGTAGCCAAACCCATCTCAAATAACAATGTTTACTCCTCACTAACCCAAGGGGATATAGTGGGTAGTTATAATTTCGTAATTTTTCAGGCTATTTTTTGTTACAGATTATCAACTAGTATCATGCTGAGATTGTATTCTGAAAGTTTCATCACAATGCATATGTGTACTAGGTGCTATGTACGTCGTGTTTATTTTACTTTATCAATTATAGACTAAAGTACTCATTCCATTCTTTTCATATTTTGCAAATATGTATATCTAATACTCGCTTAGACCCCATTAGATTTTGAAGGATATCTGAATAGTGCTTCTCATTTTTTTTAACTTTCAAATATTTCAAAGTTACCCCAAGCTTATGAAACTTAAAATTTGAAATTTTTATTTTCAAATTGGTAAAAAGACACATCACTTTCATAAAATGGCATTAGAGTTAAGTATCGAGTTTTCATAATAAATTATTTTTAGTTTAACAATAATTTAACAAACTCATTTCGTGAAAATGCTGAATATTTGAATACTTTATAGAATGACTTGTTAGTGAGGAGTTTAGCGTTGGCTACAACCCACTCGTTTTTTTTTTCTAGAATGAATTTTATGCGAAATAAGTCTATTTTTGACACTTGTCAGTGCCATACGTATCTATAGATATTGCTTAGGTGACATATGGTTAACAAGTTTAGTGCTTTTTTTTGTTATTATCAGTACGCATCTTTACCCATCTTTGGTGTTTAACTTATTTTTCTAAAACAGTTCCGCAACTGTGGTTCGTGTCTTGGATATTTTTATAAACATAAAAATATTCAACAGTATGATGTAAATAATACAAAATTATTGAAAAAAAAACAAAATAAAAAAATAATTTTAACGAGTGGGTTGAGGCCAACGCTAAACTCCTCACTAACAAGTCATTCTACAAAGAATTCAAATATTGTATGGAAAATTTTCAGCATTTTCATGAAATGAGTTTGTTAAATTATTTTTTATTCAAATATTGTGTTATGAAAACTTGATAACTCTTCAATGCCATTTTATCTAAGTGATGTGCTTTTTTACCAATTTGAAAATAAAAATTTCAAATTTTAAGTTTCCTGAACTTGGGGTCACTTTGAAATATTTGACAGTTAAAAAAATTGAGAAGCACTATTCATATATCGTTTAAAATCTAATAGGGTCTAAGCGAGATATACATATTTGCAAAATTTGAAAAAATCGAATGAGTACTTAAGTCTGTAATCGATAAAGTAAAATGAACACGCCTTACATAGCACACTGCACATAGTACACTGCACACAGCACATAGCACACACACACAGATACATTGTGATGAAACTTCCAGAATACACTCTCAGCATGATACTAGTTGATAATCTGCAATAAAAAAAATACCCTTAAAAATTGCGAAATCATAACTCCCCACTATATCCCCTTGGGTTAGTGAGGAGTAAAAACGAAAACAAAAATCAAGGGGTGCAAAGTTTACTTTTCACATATTGCAAATTGTTTTTTTTTATATTCACTAAACACAATCACTGATGAAAGACCCCTGGAAACTTTTGAGAGGAAGGTACTGAGAAGGATCTACATCCTGTTTTGTGACAGCGGAGAGTGGCTTTTCAGATACAATGTTTCAGGATTCCGAGGCATGTGTTAAAACTGGTCTAATTAGTGTCTTGTATAGTGTGGCTTTAGGCGTGACTTCAATTGTCCAATCGGGAAATGGATTCTGGGAAAGGGATGTCTTATTCTGATTCAGGGGATGACCCCTAGCTTGTGGACGATGTGGATTCATCTTTAAAAATATTTCTTTGTATTATTTTCAGAATCAACTGTTGGAGGAGGGCAACCAGATGGCCGTGATGCTGTACACCTGGAGGTGCTGCTCTCGTGCGATCCCACAGCCCCGTAGCAACGAGCAGCCCAACCGAGTGGAGATATACGAGATGACGGTCGAAGTACTGGCGCCCGAAGTTAGAAAACTGCTCGCCTTCATGTACTTTCAGGTAAACTTGAATTTTATATTTAGAATACTCTTGCAACATGGCTTTATAATGTGGGTTACCACATGGAACGGGACTTGCCCTGCTGAATTTTTTGCGTTTATAACACCAAATTTTACGATGGCCTATACGGCCCTCGTGCCTTGTCACATTGGGCATGCGCCAATGTTCTCAATTCAACAACTAGCATCTGGCGACAGATGAATCAAGGGAAAATTATACATGATGCAATAAAATACGACATCGAAATAATAGTATGATGTGTACGTTAATCTCCATTCCGGTTAATTTTTTGGTTAGGTTCAGTTAGCCTTTAATAAAAATAGCTACTCGCGTGAGCGAGTTGCTTTATATATTGAATGGAAATTGGTTGCAGGAAAAAAAATATATCAACTCCTTTTTCATTTGAAAGGCTGGATAATAGTTCAGCATAGTGAATTCTGGAAGGCCGGTTGTAGACAACGACAGGCGAAAGAATTCATCGAAGGACCATCTAAAAAAAGGGCAAGAAAGTTGCTAAATCTTAGGAGAGAACAATTAAAAGCAATGACTGGTTTATTCACTGGCCACTGTCATCTGAAAAGACACCATTATATAATGGGGATCGGTGATGAACCAAACTGTAGGAGGTGTCAACAACAGGAAGAAACAGCCTCACATGTGATCTCTGAGTGTCCAGCCCTAATGGAATCCAGACACAGACACCTGGGAGCCTTTATACTAAGACCCAAGGACGTTGGCCAAAACCCATTTGTTTTTTTATTTATTCACAGAAAAAAGCCATCAAGGGATTTTCCGGCGAGGTCCGCCGGCTGTGCCACGCAGAGAAGCGCCGTGATTTTGTCAGTGAGGCGTATCTGCTGACGTTGGGGCGCTTTATCAACATGTTTGCCGTCCTCGACGAACTCAAAAATATGAAGTCTTCGGTGAAGAACGACTATTCTACGTATAGAAGGTACTTTCATTTATTTATCACATAGAAAGAATAGACCAGTGGCGACTGGCCGATTGAATTTTTAATCATTTTTAGTAGTGAATTTTTTTCTTGAATTGATAATAAACTAATAGGTATTAAACCATACATAAACAATAAAAGATATCTAAACAAATGTATTTAAGTCACAGTATTTTTTTAATTTTAAAATAAAAACCGAGCCCAATATTTCCATTGGTAAAAATCGAAAAACATTCAAACAAGGATAAGTTCACATTTGAATTAGTGCCGTGGTCCAGTTTGTTTAACTGATTTATTGACAGATGTCGTAAAGAGAAATGTATGGGAGTATTATTCATACAATTTTCGTCTCAGTCAAGTATAAATCTACCAATATAATGTAGGTCTAAAGGTGACACTTGCGTTTTAGGCGAGGAATCGGCTGCATGTCATGTGTACGTGACGCTCATCTCTTTCAATACGAATGGCTAATGTATTAGAGTGAGATAGAGGTATACATTCTAAGTAGGACTAAGACATGATAAACTCGGTGCAGCGCACGAGTCTTTGGAATAAATTCAGAATTCAGTTAAAGTGTCTCCATCTCACGTGCTACGGGACCGTCTTTGTCTCTTCATACATACGCTTAAAAAAAATATCAATTTTGGTGCGATTTGAATATCACACGCCATACATAATAATAATATTTGTATACTGCGGTAGATTTCATAATATTAAGTATGTCATATAATAATTAATTGGTTTAGAAAAATAACAGTAGTAAATAAAAGCATAATAATATAATATATATGACATATTTAAATATTAATTTTTAGAATATACTATTTAAAAATTGGTAGTGCAATTGATCCAACGCACTTCATATAGAGTCACCGCTGGTAAATATCATGAATATTGTTGGTTAAAATATAATTGCTCAGAATTATTTAGAAACATCAATCCAGGCAACACGCGAAGCATTCTTAGTATTGAAGGAAAGGAAACTAAACTAATGATCGCTTCTAAAGCTCATAACTCAGCTCCCCAGATATTCACAGTAGGAAACTATAATTTTAAAGTGATGAAAGAGTTCACATACCTCGGCAAAAGCAGCTAAAGTCAAAACTGGTTAGGAGAAACACAAAGATCCTTCTGTACAAAACACTCATGCAGCCGATCCTCACGTATGCTTCCGAAGCCTGGGTTATTTTGAGAGAAGGATCCTTCGAACGATCTGCGGGCCAATAAAAGATAATAATAGTTGGCGTCGTTGATGCAACAGGGAGCTATATGAGACCTATGAAGAGTCCGATGTGATCAGTTCCATCAAGATAGGACGCTTAAGATGGGCTGGTCACATAATCTGAATGGACAACAACAATCACACAAAACGCCTCTCACTCTCTGTGCCACAATGTCGAAGGAGACCAGGAAGACCAAGGACTCGATGGATGGACAATGTCGATGCCGATGCGTCCACAATAAACATAAGAAACTGGAGAACGAAGGCAACGGATAGATGGAGTTAGAGATAAAATGAGCCATAGAGAAGGGGTGAAAATACATGGGAAGAAGATTGACATGATTAGATTTGCTGACGACATCGCACTGGTTGCTGCAAGTGAAGAGGAACTCACAGAAGCTTTGATAGTCATGGAGAATGTCTTTAACAAGGATTACAATATGAAAATTAACAAAAATAAGACTAAAGTGATGACTGTAAGCCGTGAGGAGCATTAAATTAATGTGGTAATGTTAGGAGAAACACAAAAGAGTTTGTGTACTTTGGAAGTAGGATCTCTTGGGATGTTACAGAAGAATACTGAGAATTTCCTGGAGAGACCACATCACGAATGCCGAGGTTCTCAACAGAGTCGAAGAAGAGAGGCACCTACTCAAAACCATCTCCGAGAGACGAGCTCGCTGGATTGGTCACATCCTGCGCCACGAGGGTCTCCTACATGACCTAATGGAGCGAATGGTTGAGGGGAAAAACCACAGAGGGCGTCCATGACGGGAATATTTGATCCAGGTGTACGATGACATGAATTGCGCCACATATGTTGAGCTGAAGAGGGCTGCAAAAGATAGAGCGAAGTGGAAATCGAGATGTAGACTTCTTCTGCAAACCAATCCGCACGACTCCTGGATTCAGACACAAGATATAATGTAGAAGTAATAATATTATAATATACAAACAAGAACCACTGTATGAGAGCCGCTATCTATATACGAGAGAAATAGATAGCTCTACCAATGCTATGAAAATACCCAAACCCCCGTTTAGCCATTTCCATACTAACTCATATGCTACATCGATTGTCTCTACCAGGTGATAAATATTACACATCTCAACCTTTTTTTTGACTCCTGGGTGCTTCTCTAAAACTCTTTTTTGTATCTGTGACTATGCATTCTTCGAACATGCCCAGCCAATCTTAGCTTGTTTTTGTCAAATGTTTTGAGAGTTTGGGCGCATTATAGATGATTTACAACTCGTCTTGAATCTACTGAACATCTTTGGGAGAAGAGTGGACATCTTTGAAAGGAGAATGGATATCTTCGAGGGGAGAGTGCTACGTAAAATCCTGGGACCCGTGAATGACGAACAAACACGGAGGATTTGAGCCATGACATATAATTATGAAATGTAAAATTTGAAAATAATTTCTTGTTTAATTGTATGTTATGGATTGTTTTAGAGCTGCTCAATTCCTGAAGGTGATGTCCGACAGCCAGAGTCTGCAAGAATCACAGAACCTCTCAATGTTCCTTGCAACGCAGAACAAGATAAAGGACCATGTTAAGGACGTTCTAGAAAATATACCAGGTACACACATATCATATTTCTTATTCATTGATATACATATATTATATTATCTGCTGGAGCAAATGGGTTGTATTATGATTTGGTTTAAAATAGGGAAATGGATGTTTGGCAATATTTCAAAGGGAAGCATAGAATAGTGGAATTTCAATCATGAATTTCCACTTTGATCTGCTAAACGTATAATATTCCTATCCATAATACAGATTTTCTCAGCTCTTCGTTCGAAGTACAATCAGCAAGATTGTGGTCGTCTAACAGCCAGTTTCATACAAAATTAAAGGAGACTGTAATGTCGACTTAAAAAACAATTGCGTTTCATTACAACAAAATGTCACTTAATCTAAAGTCCAGTGTCTGATTCGTCTAAATTTATCAGTCTGAATTTTAGTACATGAGAAATCTAAAAAAGGTGCTTGCATTTATTCAGGACTCATTACGTCACACCGCGCGAACAAAATCCTTTTATCCATGGTCGCCCGTTGGTTACAGACGTTTACGTACTCTGAAACGAATCAGAATTGGACATATTGTTCAAGTCAGTTGTCAGTTCTTGCTAGACATGGGTAGGTAACTCAACAAAATTCCTTGCGCCAACTCAATAACTCAGGCACAGTTCACTGAGCCGACTCAATGTGTTTACTCAAAATTGGGCCATGGCGCAACTAAAGGTTATGGGCGCGAACTGAGTTAACTCGCTAAATTCACTCAGCGAGTCAGTGACACAATCACGCAACACATTTACAAGCAACTCAATAATTGACTCTGGTAGCTCACTGCGCCGCGCCGGTTCATTGAGCTACTAATAAAAGCAAAATATTTTTTTATTTTATTATTACATAGAACCAAAAGTTTATAATTATATTAATAAATGTATATTTAAGTACAAATTATGTTACTTATAAACCTTTTTAAGACTCATTTTAGTAGATACAATTTTTGTTTGGTGAAATATTTGTTTGGTGAATCTCTTGTTTGTACATTGTTTATCTCTTGTTTAAAACATTTCAATAGTATTATTTTTTCATTATTTTTACTACTTCAATATTTTTTTATGAAATATTTGTGTGTTAGTTGTTGGTTTTATATTTTTTAGTAAAAACTTAATCCAACTGTCGATTTGTTCAAGAGAATTTATTCTCAGTCTCGACACGCCGGTCGATGGAAGGACAGCGCTTCCGAAACATGTCGCGAAGTGACTCAAAAAACAAGTGGTTTATAGCTAATTTATAATTCAAAAATGATATCTTAAGATATTATTCCTCCTTTACACACGAGTGCTTGCACTCTAGTAAAGGGTAAATATGTTTTGTCTTACTGTGAATCTTTTCTATATAGTTTGTTTGTTTTATATTTTGTATATGTATTTGTTAACTTAATAAAATAAAAAAAATTATAGAACTCCATATGATAATTATATCCTTGATATGGCTAATCGTGAGGGTTGTGATTTCGCCGGTTGGACCAGACTCCCTGAACGCCACAGAGTGTCTTTCGTGCGTCTGTTTCCGGCCATTATGAACGGCTTAGAGCTTCACTAAGTGCACTCGGCGTTCATTCTGAACGTAGTCGTACGTAGAACGTACTGTTTATTTTTTTATGAATAAATGTAATTTTTTACATATTAATATATATTTTGCACGCCCTCCATATCCTTAATAGTCATAACCCATCGAAAAAGACTAAATTTAATGTCATCTATGCCCTTCTGCACGTTATGTTTACCTGGTAGATGGAACTTGATTTTGTATATAGAATGTCTATTCATTTATGTAACGCTTTTTTGTACGTACATTATAATATTACGATTTGCGAACTTATTACCTGGAGGCAATTTTTTCCAGTCGGTTGACTGAGAAAAAGTTTCGACATAATATAGGATATAACAAGTGCATAATAGAATGTTAAAGTTTACACAAATTCATACATTCACGCATTAATACACATAGTCAGTTAGAGTCTGACCATTTCTGTGCCAAAAGTGGACTAGTTGAGTACCACAAGGCTCCCATTTAGGTCCTATTTTGTTTATTATTTTTATAAATGATCTATTAAGTATGCTTTTAGATGTAAAATTTTTGGTGTTTGCTGATGACATGAAAATATACAAGACGATCGAGACCTTGCATGACTGTACAATACAAAATGCATTAGACATCTTATAAAAATGGTGTATGGTTAACAAATTGTTTTTGAATGTATCTAAATGTCAGGTTATAAAATTTCATCGTATCAAAAACATAATTCATTTTGAGTACAAGATCAATGGATCAACTTTAAGCATGGTAGACGAAATTAAAGACTTGGGTGTAATAGTTGACAGTAAATTTTGTCTCGTCTCTCATGTCAACCAAACTGTTAACAGAGCTCTAAGAACCTTAGGTTTAGTACTTAGATTGAGTAGGGATTTCAAAAATATTAATATATTTATATTATTATTCTGTGGCGCAACCACCGATTGCGCCGTGTAGCTGAGTACTTCGGCAGGCGCCATCTTGCCCTGCGCCGTATTCACAGCCCGACACCTATTTAAGGGGAAGCACAGCGCGCCCAGACCATTCCGTCATCCAGATCTCGAAGCTAGGCATCACGCTGCCCGACCGCTCGTCGTCGTTCAAATCGTCCGCGTTCCAAATTTACATTTATATTCATTAAATAATAACTCGACATTTCTGTACCAAGTAATATTAGTAAGCACCAATTGTAATCATCAACTTGATAAATAAAAGAGTAAGTTCAATTTCCTGTTACATCTTTCAATCTGTCAACCATTCCTACCTGAGTAATATTTGATAATAATATTTAATTTATTGTATACGGTATCGCAGTTGCTTGGTCGACCAATCTGTGGCTCAGCTGTCGGGACTCTCCGAACAGACGGCCTCCAGGTTCGAACCAAGCGGTTGAGATATCATTTGGGTTGTATGTAGCTGAAGGCGGACAAACAGGTAATACCTACATGTCCAACTGACCGACCTTACCACCTCAATTACAGGCGTGTATATCAGCTCACGCTGGTATGCAATCGCTTCCAACCAAGTGACCACTCTGGCACTTTAGCAAGCTCTACAAACAATACTAAAACCCCAAAATTCAAAAGTTTAATAAGACCAATATTGGAATACAACTCAATTGTTTGGAGTCCGTGTTATACTGTTCGTATTTATAATGTTGAGAGAGTTCAAAATAAGTTTTTGAGGTTCATCAATTTTAAGATATGAATTCAGTCTACTGATATCAATTATGAATTTTTGAGATCATTTTGCTCTCTTGATGCGCTGGAGATAAGGAAAGTAGTAGCTGATCTTGCATTTTTTCATAGAATACTGAATGGTGTTGTAGATTGTCCTCCTGTCTTTTGTCACAGATTCACTTACGTGTACCGTCAAGACTCACTCGCTATAGTGAATGTTTCGCCTTACAAAATGTCTAGGTACACAAATTATTATTTGTTTGGCTCACCAATGCCGAGACTTCCAAGACTTGCAAATAAGTTTGAGCAGATCGATGTCTTTGTATTGGGTTATGGTGCATACAAGAGTTTGTTATTACATATAATGAAATGATTATATGTAATGAATGAATCTTGACTATCTATGTATTATTATTATTGTTTAGTTCTGGGTATGTTTGTGTAAACTTCATGTGTAGTAGTGGTATGTATCCTATTATTATTATTATTGTAAATATTACTGTAAACAAATGTATTTTTAAGTTGTACTGTTTCTTCTGCTGATTTGTATTCAAATTTTATTTTTATATGTATTTTTTTATGTTTAGTTGCCTCACATATTGTTTTATTGACTTTTTTGTTATGTTTTCTTTTTTTTCCTATGTTTTATTGTTTTTAGTCTCTATGTTTTTTTTTCAGTACCTATGTATGTATATTTTAATGTATGTTTGTAAAAGGCAATTCATGCCGTATGAGAAATAAATAAATATGACTGCAGCGCATACAGAGGAGATATCTACGATATAATCAGTTTACAAGGTTATAGGATAACCTTAAAAATTAGGAATTCATGATGTAGTAAAATAGTATATTATATTAGTGAATGTTTATTTTGTTGTTGCAGGATACGAAGAGCTAATGTGCGACGTGGTGAACATCTGCGTACAAATGTACGAGAGCAAAATGTACCTGACACCGTCTGACAAGCACATGCTGGTAAAAGTGATGGGCTTTGGTCTCTTTCTGATGGACAGCGAGGTCTGCAACATTAACAAGTTGGACCAGAAGAAGAGACTTCGACTTGACAAGATCGATAGGATATTTAAGGTGACCTTCAAACTATTACTATTTTTCTCAAATAACACTTTGTTAATCGTAAGAAATCTATATATAATAGGAGATCCATGAACTCAAGGCACCTTCAGGGCTTACGACCTGTCATCAGGTGGTTTACGTAATCACTTAATGCGCTTGCGCAAAGTTCACCAATTATGCCTTCTTATTAAGTTCCCTTATCAATGCAATTTTTGAAAGTTCTATATATTATAATAATGAGTAACATATTGTTTGGAAATAGGAAATTTTTCCTATTGCCATCTATTGAGAGGTTTTTAAACAATGAAAGTTAAACAATGTTGCTTTCATAGTTAAACAATGAAAGCATCAGTCCATATACATGAAGTGACAGTGTTCTCACACAGATGTCTATATGCAACCTTTAAAAATATTCAATTTATATATTAATATGTGAAGCGATTACTTCAGACCCCTTTTAAGGGGGCATATAAATCTAAACACCCCAATTTCAAATCAAATATCTCAAATATGTTAAACAGTGAGTTGACAAAAAAAATTAAATTGTTTTAACATTTCTCTTTTGAATTTTCGTCACACAATTTAAAAATCAAAAATTAGTGTACAGAACCTTCTGCCCAAAATGCACGAGCACGAATGAATAAAATACTCCAAGAGATTTTTTAAAACTATTTCATAAGAAATAATGATAAAATATCAATTTGAAAAATATGTACGTTGACAGCAGGCGCCCCCTTAAACAATATTATAATTTATTTACAATACGTGAAGACAAAACTATGTACCGTTTGATGAATATAAACGTATCTGGGTAGTTTATTTAATTTTGTATATTAAATATATTGACTAAAATTAATTGTGATTTTTGCAGAACTTAGAAGTGGTGCCGCTGTTTGGTGATATGCAGATAGCTCCGTTCAACTATATCAAGAAATCCAAACATTACGATCCCAGCAAGTAAGTTACATTTTGAAGACTCATTCTATTTTTATTTTCGATCATATAAAATACTTATCATATCAGACAGTCAGTTTTAACCTCACCATCTTCGCAATCTGCATTGGATTAAATTAAATCTTCAAAGCAATTCACCGTACGGTTCCTGCTTACCTCTCCGAACTGTTCATTCCTCCGAACTGTTCATTCCTCCGAACTGTGCAGTACTGTCACTTCGTTCTGCATCTTCATCTATGGTTGGAAAATTAGCTGAAATAAACAGGGTGGACACTACTTGATTCGGCGATTGTGCGTTTGCTGTGGCAGAACCAAACGTATGGAATAAGCATCCACACACCCTCAGAGAAACCGAAAATATATCTTCGTTCAGAAAAAATCTTACCAGAGCCAAAATGATACATCAATTTTCAGCGCTCTTGAGGTGAAAATGTATAAATTTTCCAAATTATTATTGTTATAATACAAAGTCTACTTTATTTATATGCAGATGACCGGAATCCTTGCCAGTTGTTTGCATAAGCAACTTTTTTTTCTGATATTCACACGCGTAGAGTTGTAGCCAAATATCTTGAACTTTTAGCTGAGAAGGGTGGCAATTTGCACGTAAACCAACGAAGCAAAAATACACAAATTTGTAATAATTTCAAACATGAATTGCAGACTTTACACAGACAAGACGAATTACCCCAGACTTAATCTACCTTTATATATAACATATTAACATAACTACAATATTGACTGTACTGACCTTCTGATAATTATTAACTTCAACCAACATATCAAACAGACAGACCATCATGGCACACATCAACATTCTTTATAGACAAAAATATATTAACGCCACTCAGAATTTACCACTGTACCGATGCCTTACCACATATAATAATTTGGAAAGTATCAGGTCTGTCAGGTCTGTTTGTTCAGGAGGCACATTAGACAGGAGTAATTAACTGTTTTGTTACCAGCAGTTACCAGTACATGTAACATTAGTACAAAGGTGAGCTGATTAAGTTACAATTACTTATGATATTCTTATTTATTATATTGTTAAATTTTTATTTTTTTTACGTTGCTCATTTTTTTATAAATAATATAGGCTATCTTGATTTGAAAATAATATAGGCCATCCACGTTTGAGTTTGGTATAATTCATTGCAAAAATATGTTATCATCATGTTATCCACTATACTGGTGAGTGGTAAGAGCGTCCAAAAATTGTCTTTATTTTTCATTTAAAGTCGTTAAAAAAATATGTAGGTACACCAAAATCATGCATATACATAAATTGTCCGAACGTTGTTCGGCCTCGTCATTATGTATATAAAATATATTTGGCTCGGGGAAATTACTGCTAAAGAAATTAAAACAAGTTTTGTCCGAGTGAGACCTGGGTTCATCATTACATGGTCGAAATCTACGCCCGAGAGTCGGATAAAATAGTCAAGTGGTTAAAAACAAGAAAACATGAAGTGTTATACACGTTAATAACATATAAAAAAATATGAAAAATGTTGACTGGTGTCAAATGTTTCGCATATTTTTATGATGAAAACTAAAGTCGAGCTTGGACGAACTATAGTAAGGTTTACATCTAGAGCATGCATTAGGCACTATTAATAATTAGAGAGTTGACATTACAATCAATCTTGTTTCTTATTAATCATAAAATGCGCCAATTTATTAATGTTTGAAATTTGTTTCAGGTGGCCATTGTCGTCTTCAACAATTTCCGCCATCCCCCAGGCTGATCTCATGGTCCACCTTCCTCGCATACGAGAGGATCACCAGAAGTATATTGCTGAACTGACCAGATACAGCAAAAAGGTGACTATTTGTAAACATAATAACAAAGATAATTTAATGGCTCCATCAAACACACCTGTTTAAGAGTTCACACAGTATTATTTCTAAAATTATTACACCTCCAAAATTTTACATAATAACACCTCCTTAGTTTGACACAATAATAATTCCTAAGTTTGACACAATAACACCTCCTTAGTTTGACACAATAATAATTCCTAAGTTTGACACAATATCACCTCCTAAATTTTATACAATAACACGTCCTGAATTTGACAAAATAATAACTTCTAAGTTTGACTCAACAACACCTCCCAAATTTTACACAATAACACCTCCTAAGTTTAACACAATAACACCTCCCAAATTTTACACAGTAACACCTCCTAAGTTTGACACAACAGTAACTCAAGTTTGACAAAATAACATCTCCCAAAATTTACACAACACCTCCTAAATTTGACAAAATAATAACTTCTAAGTACACCTCCTAAGTTTAACACAATAACACCTCGTAAATTTTACACACTAACACCTCCTAAGTTTAACACAATAACACCTCCCAAATTTTACACAATTACACCTCCTAAGTTTAACACAATAACACCTCGTAAATTTGACATTACAACTGATTCATGATTTACCCAGAGAACAAGGAGATGAAAACCTCTTAAGTTTGACACAATCACATCCCCCAAATTTGACACAGTTAAATAAACATATCACAATTTAAAAATCATTTATTTTTTTATATACATACATAATTTTTTTTTAACAAGAAGAGGTTTGACAAATATTATAAGTATGCTGTTTTTTTTTCCTTTCTCAATATGTTTTTTGCTATATCAGGTCACAACAACGTACAAAAAATCCGGCAGCGAAGAGGAAAACGCAGCTACAGCGGAT
The DNA here is from genome assembly GCA_963576475.1 of Molanna angustata. Lineage (NCBI taxonomy): Eukaryota > Metazoa > Arthropoda > Insecta > Trichoptera > Molannidae > Molanna > Molanna angustata. The sequence goes on along the minus strand of OY754983.1, from coordinate 6,156,587 downwards.
CTGGCACTTCGAGGTCTGCAGCTGTTGAGCGGGTGGACCGGTGTCCTCACCGAGCATTGCTCCTGGAAGCTGCTGCATCCCACTGACCACCATCGCAATCCTGACTGCCCCATGGAAGCCGAAGAATATGAGAGGGTAACGTTGTAACATATTTATGTATTCACAATGAAATATTGAAACCCCTTTTAACAAGTAAATATTGAGCCCATATTCTCCTTCGTTATTTAAGTATAGTCTGATAAGCCAAGACAGTCTTTGTTAAAGTTTAAATTATATGTTAATAAATGTCCAACCACTTCTTCTTCTTCTTCCTAGCCATGTTCGATCCACTGCTGGACAAAAGCCTCTTCTTAACTTTTCCATTTAATTCTATTTTGAGCTGTTTGCTGCCATTCACGATCCGCATGCTGGAAAATGTTATCTGACTTCTTTTTTATTAGTCTTCCTACGCATCTTTTGTCGGTCCAGGGTTGCGTTCAGATAGAAAACTCGACGTCGATCGTCGAATGTACCTGAAGTTGTAGTTTTTTCCGGTCATTATGAACGGCTTATAATGTCACTAAGTAAACGCAGCCCAGGGCCTCCATTTCAGGATTATAGGTTTTCTTTTATTTCTTTGTTTTAGGCCACCCGCTACAACTACACGTACGAAGAAAAGTTGGCCCTGGTGGAGATAATCGCCACTGTGAAGGGCCTCCAGGCAATGCTGGCTCGTATGGAGGGCGTTTTTGTGGACGCCGCGAGACGCAGTATCCACGCCTCGCTGCAGAAGTTTGTGCAGGTCATCCTGAGGGAGCCACTCCGCAAGGCTATCAAGAATAAGAGGGACCTCATCCGAAGGTATGAAATGGACTTGATTATCTATATTTGTTTGAGCTAAGATGCATACAGGCAAATCTCCTTAAAAAAATTCCGGTACGAGAATCTAATCTTATCTAACCTACCTAAGAAATTTTTAGTACAGGGATGCAAGGCCGTAGCCAGAAAATAATTTCGGGGGGTTTAGCTTAGTGGAACAGTAGAAACAAGTCGCCCCGCGAGCGTATCCCCGTGCGAGTACCGGGCGAGCATAAAGCACAGTCATCTTACGTAATAAAGTAATGATAGTGTTAGTGTGTGTGTTTGTCTCACGCGTCCTGGAAAAATAAGAACATCTAAAAATCTAATGTATGTGCGAGCATGTACAAGTATACCTGACGCAGTGTCACGCTAAAAAAATGTGATAAAAATGCTGAATTATTAAATATATTTCAATAATTATTTTTTTCATACAAAATTTTGAAATGGGTGCACCGTAACTTCTTCTTCTTCTTCCTAGCCTTCCCTCCACTGCTGGATGTAGGCCTCTTCCATCTGTCTCCATTTTCCTCTATTCTGTGCCGCTTCAATCCATTTCTTTCCGGCGATCGCAAAAATATCGTCGGCCCATCTCTTCTGTGGCCGACCGACATCCCTTTTGTCTTCCGACACCGTAACAACTGAGTGACGTGGGTGTACCGTATGTAACTGCAGTCTCATTGTTACTTACTAGAAGGAGCCTCCACGTAGATTGAGTTTCGGTTAACTTCGGAAAAGCAATCGGGCGTCCCTGGAAACGGCAGAATGCCGGCCAATCCTTCCACCACCGGAGCACCAACCAATATGATGGTGTTCCGGACACGGAAAGTAAGTAAGTACTTACTAAAGAAATATCTTATTTTTTTCATTTACTGGCTACGGCCTTGCAGTGATGTTATACACTGTTAAGAAACAACATTTAAGTCAGTTGATGTTCTACGCTATGTAGTGTATTGCATGTCACTCTTGCACCGACCTTTCCAACCATGTAACTGTCACCCACATTCTTTCAACTGGTGAGCTCTACAAAGGCAAGCAAAGATGTCGTCTATGGAAAATTCTACTTCATATTCACAATCTAGGATTGGTTTGCACTAAGCTCTCCATCTCTGTAAATATGTATCACTTTTCTCCGCCAGTCTCGTCATCTCTTGTTAGCTGATACAACACACTTCACTTATCACCTGACCGTACACCTATTGGAAAATTAATTGGCTCTAAGTTAATGCAATATTCACACACATATAATATTATAATACGAAGGCAATTGTATCTATAGTTTGGGATGTAGAGAGAACAAAAGATATTATGAAAAAAAATTATTTCTTGCCCGTGAAATTCTGTTTACGTGTAACTTCTTCCATTTGTAATTCTTACAATTTTTTTTTCTTGACCGTGATGTTCTGTCTATGTGTAATTTCGTCGATGAGTAATTATCTAAAAATTATTTCTTGCAAGTGATGTTCTGTCTATGTGTAATTTCGTCGATGAGTAATTATCTAAAAATTATTTCTTGCAAGTGATGTTCTGTCTATGTGTAATTATCTAAAAATTCTTTCTTACCCGTGAAATTCTGTTTACGTGTAACTTCATCCATTTGTAAATCATACAAAATTCATTCTTGCAAGTGATGTTCTGTCTACGTGTAATTTCGTCGATGTGTAATTATCTAAAAATTCTTTCTCGCCCGTGTAATTCTGCGAACGTGTAATTTCTTCCATGAGTAATTGCTGTCGTTTAATTATTTCCTGTGTTATTCTGTCATGTAAAAATTTAAAAATTGTAAAATTATAGCATTTTATTATTATTAATATTATTTTATTATTGAAACCAAACAAAACATAACAATATACAAACAATAAAAATATTACAAAAAAGTACAATTTAAATAAGTTATATGAAACATTTTTTTTATAGTATTTTTTGGTATACACCACCTCACTAGGCTGAGCCTGTACCGAGGTGGCAGATTTTTTTTTTGCGTTATATCTGACAGAAAAATATTAAACTTGTATTTAACTAAAACTTGTTATAAAATATACCTATTATAAAAATAAAATATAAACTATTGTAGCTTGATCATGTTTCCGCAGTATATAATGCCCTTGTTTCTAATCCATGTTTCTATTGTTTTCTTGTGTTTCAAATTATTCATCAACTGTATGTCCGTTATTTCACTTTTTATCTTATTAAAAAAATTTTGAGCTAAATAATAGTAATGTCTTTGTCCGAATGTCGTGTTTGTCTTTGGAGTCATGAGAAAATTCCTGCGTGTCGTCTCGTAATTGTGTTGCGGTGTAATGTGAATTGTTTTATCTTTATGGAAATGTATAGAAATAATTTTGATATATAACTGTGGAATGTTGAAAACTGGAAAATCATTAAATAATTGAACTGTTGGATATGTAAATGTTTTTTTTATTATAACCTTAATTAAAGCTTTTTGTGCTTTAATAAGAGGATCCATATTCATTTTAGCAGCGCCACCCCAACCAATCATTCCGTGTGTTATAATCGATTGAGCTAACGCGTAATATATTGTTTTTAAGTCTTTTTTAGTCATTATGGTGCGAATGTTTTTATAAATATAAATAAGCCTTCTTATTTTACCTGCAACTGTGTTTATTTGTTGTAAGTTGTGATCAAATATTTATACAATGGAGTCCTTGTCAGTGGTTTGCAAAAGCAACTGTGCTCGTGAGTACAGTCATGTATGATTAAATTTTTGTCTTGTTTAGGTTGCCGTCTAGAATCTATACTGAATGTCATGTATTGCGTTTTGTCAATATTTAATGTAAGCAGGTTTGCATCTAGCCATTGTTTTATTTTATTAATACCGTCAGTAGCTGTCTTGTATACATTTGTCCATAAGTCGGAAGTATTAAAGAGAATATTTAAATAACAGATAAATGTGCTGTGTTTGTTTCAGTATACTGGTGTCTGTACGCGAGACGTGCGCAGATTGGGCCCGAGATATAGATCCAGAGGCTGACCCGGCGTTGCGAGGCAAGAAGGACGCCCCAGACAAGGAGTACAATGTCAGGATTCCAAACAGGAACGTGGGTCAGTCATTCTTTTCTACCTTTTTTGTTGTGAAAATATTGAAAATTCATTTTTTTTTAATTCATAAAGTGAGTTTAAGTACGCAACATTTACACACTGGCTTAGTAATCTAGTGATGGCGTGTTGGAACCCCATCCTTGCTGCATTAAGGCGTTTACGTATGAACTTGCAAAAATGGCAGTTTCTCAAAGCTTTCTATCGCTTATTAAACCAGGACCTCATCTCAAAACTCTGGAGGCGTTACTATTTGCAAATTGACTATAACACGATACTTACCATTTTTGTTTTGCATTGTTGAAACGCTTAGTCAAGTTGAAAATATAAATCCAAATCCAAAATATAAATCCATTCAGGATTTCTTTGATGGCTGCCTTTGTCTTATCTGAGGTCATGCCCTCCGGATTCTCCGGCCTAATTACAACCGCACCGGTGGTTCGCTCCGCGGCTGAGGTGACCACCTTGGCCGCCCTCTCTGCCATCGTCTCCCTCCGGACGACCGGTTCTATATGAGCCGGAGCTGCGGCGACCGCAGACCGAATCTCGGACCTAATCGTCGATATTGCTTCAAGTGCCCCGCTTGCCCTCCCAATCGCCTCCGCCTCACGCTGAAGCGAGGCCACAACGCCCCTAATCCTGGCCCTCTCAGCCTTGGTTATCCGATAGCCTTCGCTGAGGATGATGCCCTCCAGATCGTTTCTCAACGACTCCAGTTTTTCGCGAGCCATGGCAGACTCCGTGACTTTCGGCATACCCACTCCCTCCGGCTCTCCGCAGGAGGCGTCTACAACGACGACCTCTGCGGAAGTCTTCGGACTCCCCCTTTCCGCTCTCTTCCTCTTCTTCCTGGACCTTCCGCCACTGGATGGCTCCACAGGTCCAGCCTCGGCCGCATAGGTGGCACCTTCGGAACCAGCCCCGGCAGGGTCCTCGCCGCGAGGGGTGTTAAACCCCGGCGACGGCGTACGACTGAGTGGCTGCCGAGGCATAAATACCTCGGCAGCCGATTCCCCATCGTCCTCACTCATGGGTAGTTGGGCAGGAGATGTCGGTCTCAACAGGATTTCAACAAATGGTGACAAACAAAACCTCAAAATCCAAATCAGGTGGAAAGTCGGAAAAACCAAATGTTGGAATTTCCTGAATTTTCCGAGCTTTTCGGATGAGTATTTTCTACTATTTAATTTATGATCCTGAATACGAAAGTTCTGGAAAAACCTAGAAATTCTAGAAAACCTAGAAACTTTGACATCAAGCTGAACACGAAAAATGATTGGAACAACCACACCATCCAATCTTCTTCTTCTTCAGAAGAAGTACATCCAATCGCTCAGGGAAAATACTATTATATGGTATACCGATGGATCCAAAACAGAAGAAGGAACTGGAGCGGGGGTGTATGGACCAAGAACAGAATATTCTGAAGCAATGGGCCTAGTGTCTTTCAAGCGGAATTTCACGCAATTGAGAGATGTGCTCAGTCCAACCTCGGCAGAAGATACAATAGGTGGGATATTGCTATTCTATCTGGCAGTCGAGCAGGCATTATGGCATTGAAATGCCTAATAAAACTCAATGAACTAGGCAAGAATAAGGTCTCCCTGCTCTGGGTACCAGGGCATATGGGCGTCGAAGGAAATGAGTGAACTGATAGGAAATTCATATTTTCAGGCAGAAGTAAAGAGAATTACGGAGAAATTGAGATCTAGCTACTGGATTTAACTCCTGGGGCTCAGGCAGGCTAAGGACCTTCTCGGTCCAAAGGTCCAGAACATGTTTGAGCCTCGGCAGGAAAGCCCTAAAAACTCTGACAGGATTCCTCACAGGCAATAGTAGACTTGGGGACCATCTGCGGAAAATAGGACTAGAAGAAGACGGCACATGAAGATTCTGTGGGGAGGGGGCGGAAATGCCACACCACCTCCTCATGCAGTGTGATGCTGTGACACAAGTTAGAATGAGGACCTTTGGCAGGCCCTAAATGGACATTAGATCCAAAATAAATAAATAAATACCATCATTGAATCCCCTGCGGGTCCTAAACTTCCTAAGAGCGCTAAGACTCAAATGGGTGCTGTAACAGGAAACCTATTGAGCAAGTAGGGGGGAGCGCAAAAGATCCTAAGGGTCGCAGTGCATAAGAACACCCTCTAATTACAAAAATAATGATATGCTCATCTTGCTGGTAATGCAATTTTACTTATAATTTCTCAATATTATTCTCAGTATTTTATTGTACTCAAGGTCTGAAGAGGTTAATTAATGTAGGAAGATGTTTATAACAGTAGTACAAGGAACTGGTAGATAAAACAGTTCAAAATGGCTTTAGCACAAATATATATGCTGTAGAGGTGGGGGCGAGAGGCCTGCCCGCAAAATCTTTATATTCCTACTTTAAAGACCTGGGTCTCCCTAGAGGTAAAATAAAAGAACTTTTGGATTGGGTGATAAAAGCAGCATTATCCGCATCCTATTAGATTTGGTTGCGCAGGGGGGTGGAGTTTCAGTCGGAGATTGGTGGGTGAGTTACGAGCGTGACTTGAGTTATAAAGGGGCCCCTTAATACTGCATACATGGTCTGAAGCCCATGTGGCTCACCTATTCTGGTCACCTGTGCTCGTGGGCCTGGATTCGTGAATTCAGTGAAACCACGTTTGCCTTTCTCAACTGTATCTGTATTTATTTAACAAGGACATATTCATTTTGATTGTAGGTCCATCGTCCACCCAACTGTACATGGTGCGCACACAACTGGAAGCCCTCATAGCAGACAAGTCGGGGGGCAAGAGGACTCTTCGGAAAGACCTGGACCCTACAACTTTTCTGCAGATCGACTCATTTCACAGGAACAGTTTCTTCTGGAACTACCTGTTGTCGTTCTCGGGTATAAATATTTCATTATAATAATAATAATTAAAGATTTTTATTGACTTAATCAACGTGGCGGACTTTGCTCGCAGGCAATTTCTACCAGTAAACCACCATGGTAAATACAAATAGAAAAAGAAAATCATAAATGAAAAATACAAAATAAATGTATAGTTAAATAAGAATAAAAATAAGAACAAAAAAATACATCAGATAGATACACTATGTTTATTGGATGGAGGATAGGTGAGGAGAAAGGAAGAGGGATAAAGGGAAAAAGACGTTAATTTGTGTTTATGTGGATAGAAAGTGTGACTTGAGACGCTTTTTGGATGCTATCAAATTAGTGGCATCTCTGATACTCTCTGGCAATAGATTCCACATTCGAGCTGCGTGAACTGTGAATGAACTGTGAACATTATATACAGTAAAACCTGAATAATTCATATTTTTTGTTTATATTCAAATATTTTTCTCTGTCCCTTGAATAGTTTTTTTAAATGACTTCTCGTATAACTAACACGCACTATGTGTAATATTAATTTAACACGCACCCAACAACAAGTTGCCACATTCTGGAGACTTAATAAACTATTGTGGCGGGTCGAACAAACCCATCTCTAATCTCTCCCACCAGTCGGACGGCCGGCTATAAAAGCGCGATCGAGCCGCGCGACAAACAGATAAAAGCAAGCTGAGTAATAAAAATAAGCTACTGATCTATAAAAGTGTCATCCGCCCCATGATGACGTACGAGTGTCCCGTCTTGGGCAACGCCGCCAACTCCCACATAGATCAGTTGCAAATCACTCAAAACAAGGCCATCCGTTTTGCCTTCAGCGCTCCAAGATGGGCGAGAAACTCTCTCCTCCATGACGATGCAAAAATACCCACAATAAAAGAATTCATAACCTCCACTTCACAGCGTTTTTATGCGAAAATCCCCACGCATAAAAACCCATCTATCAACAGTCTAGCCAGATATGATGAAAATGACACCTTTAAATATCCAAGACTTAAAACCGTCCTGAAACGACCTCCCCCACCCGAACCCCCTTCCATAGAAACAACCCTCACACGCCAACTTACTTTCACCTTACCTCGCTAATTTCTCCCATACAAAACATAAAACAAATCCAAATTCAATTCTAATTTAGTAATCATTCATTCTCTTATGTCACCCCAATTCTTCCACCTCTTCAGATAAATCTCAAAAATAATATCTTCATGTAACGATAGATGAAGGAGTCAGGAGTCCTTAGACTCGGTACTCCGTTGTACAGAAATGACAAATGACAAAATGCGACAAATATTCTCTGCAAGAGCCCTGTCCGGTCGAAGTGTACGCGTCGTCATCTTCATTGATTCCGCGAATTATATCGATATATATATTTAGTAAAAGTAATAATTTATAAGAAATTTTCCCATGAGTCCATAGAAACTTACCGTAAACAAATAAAGATATTTTTCAACCCAGTTCCGAACTCTTTCAAACAAGCTCTTTCCTTCACACCATTATTTATTGTAATTTTATTTTTATAAATCGTTTTTTTTTCTCATATTATTGTTATTCTTTTACCTACTGCTCAGCATACTTTTTTAAATATTTGAATTTCTTCATTTTTAATTAGAAGAAAACATTATTGGCTTGTACCTACTAAATTTAATAACACGATATGTATCCACACAATTTACGAAGCTGTAGTTTTCTGAAATTAAATAAATATCAAATGATATATATCCACATAAATATCAGATTATATAAATATCTGCATAAATATAAAATGACATATAATATATCTACATAAATATCAAATGATATATATCTACATAAATATCAAATGATATATATCTACATAAATATCAAATGATATATATCTACTTAAATATCAAATGATATATATCCACATAAATATCTGCATAAATATCAAATGATGTGTATCCACATATTTATCATAATGTATATCCGCTGATATATATAAATGAACCCTGCTTTAAACTTATTTCTAACATGGTAATTATTTCCAGAATCCCTGCAGAAGTGTTGCGATCTGTCACAGCTGTGGTACAGAGAGTTCTATCTTGAGATGACCATGGGTAGAAGAATCAATGTGAGTTTACCTTATTTATATTAATTTATTATTAACCCACTTTACTCTCTCTCAAAGTAATTGCTAAGTCAATGCCATAAATTGTAATAATAATAATTATAACAAACACTTCATTGCACCCCGCGCAAGTGGCGATTTTATTGCCATATGATAATTTATTCCAACTAACCAGTGTTTCCAGCCCAGAGAAGAAAGAATTACAGTAGAAATAATTTTAAATAAATTTTTTCTCTGCTGGGGAAGTACAGAAGTCGAACGGCTTACCAACTGTGTCTCCGATTTCAGAAATTATATTTTGTCTCGTGATTCAGAAATAATATTGCGTCGCCTATTTCAAAAATGATATTTTATCTCGTATTTCAGAAATAATAATGCGTCACCTATTTCAGAAATGATATTTTGTCTCGTGTTTCAGAAATAATATTGTGTCACTAATTTCAGAAATGATATTTTATCTCGTGTTTCAGAAATAATATTGTGTCTCTAATTTCAGAAATGATATTTTATCTCGTGTTTCAGAAATGATATAGTGTCTTCTATTTCTGAAATTATATTTTGTCTCGCGTTTCAGAAATGCACGGTGCGTCATCAACACAACGAGGAGTGCAAGGACTTGATAACGATGGAGAAGCGAATACAGTTTCCCATCGAGATGTCCATGCCTTGGATACTGACCGATCACATCCTCAAGAACAAGGAGCCTAGCATGATGGAGTAAGTATAAACATTTGTAATGCATCATCCGCACTATTTGTAGAATCCCGAAACTAATTATTGACATTCTACTAATTATAAGTAAGCCTTTTATTATTCCATTTCTATTACAATATTTTTTTAAGCATAATATATAAGTTTTATTTAATTAAGTATTTTATTTAATTAGTAGTTAGTTAAATTAATGTACAGTTTTTAAACTTATTTCTACTTTCTTATTTGTATGTATATAATATGTATCCATCTATCATCTGTGAAATGCGATAAGTGTCCAGCCCATTGCCACTTTAATTTTAAAGCTTGTTTTAGCGCATCTGTTAATTTTGTTTTTTTCCTAATAGTTTCACTTTTAATCTTATGTATTTTCCACAGTTTTAACATACTTCTTTCCATAGATCTTTGACATGATCTGATTGCTGTTTTTGTCTTGTTTGTAAAAGTCCAAGTTTGGCATGCATACAACAAACTGGGATTAATAAAGGACTCCATTACTATTTTTTTCATTTCGGAATTGAAGTCTCCTTTTAGTATTTCTTTCTGCGCCCAAAACTTTTTCCATGCTATATTCACTCGTCTATTTATTTCTTCTTCGTTTCTAGTGTTTTTGAAAGATACAAGTTTCCCGAGGTAAATGTATTCATCGACGAAGTCAATTCTATGAGTATCTATATTTATCTGTTTTTGGTATCCATTTGTCATTATTTTTGTCTTATTAGCGTTCATTTCTAATCCTACTACCATACTTGCTTGGTTTAATTCATTCAGCATGGTTTCTAATGCTCTTGGGTTTTCGTTGAAGACGACAATATCATCCGCAAATCTGAGATGGCTCAAAAATTTATCTTTAATGTAAATGCCCTTATTCTTCCAGTTTAGGCCTCTAAAAATATCCTCTAGCACGACGATAAATAATTTAGGAGATAAAGGGTCCCCTTGTCTAACACCTCTTTCTATTTATATATCGTCTCCTCTTTTTTCAAGTTTAACGTTGCTTATACTGTTCTTGTAAATATTTTCAATTAAGTTTATGTATTTTTTGTTGATATTGAGTGCATTTAATGCTTTCCATATTGCTTTGTGGCTTATACTATCAAAAGCTTTGCTGTAGTCAATAAACGCTATGTATAATATTTTATTAAACTCTTTATATTTTTCAATTATTTGTTCTATGGAATGTATATGGTCTGTCGTTGAAAAGCCTGAACGAAAACCAGCTTGTTCTATCGGTTGCCCACTATCTAATGTATGCGAAATTCTTCCTAATAATATGGATGAAAAAAGTTTGTAGGTACTTGCCATCAGGCTAATAGGTCTATAATTCTTTATATCAAGAAGATTACCTTTTTTGTATAGTAATATGATGTCTGAATTGTTCCATTGCATAGGAATAATCTCGGTGTCAATTATCATGTTGAATAATCTGGTCAAATAAGTTGTAAGAATAGAAGCTCCTAATTTTATAGCCTCGTTAGTAATGCCATCCGGTCCTGGGCTTTTTTCAGACTTCAGTTGCTTTATATGTGTCTTTACTTCTGCTTCGTCTATTTGTTTAACGCTGACTGTATTACTTCATTCTGTGTTAGTTTCATCTTCTACGTGTTTGTCATTGGTTTTATATAGATCTCTGTAGAATGATGTTGCATGTGCTATTTCATTTCTAGATTTTGTTTCTTCTAATCCTTTCTCAAGTTTCTGTATCCATGTTTTATGGGTGGATAATTCCTTATTAGCCCTTTTGGTACTTCTATATTTAATTAAATTTTTCTCTATTATTATTTTTCTGTGTTTACTATAGTCCTGTTTTATTGATTTATGCGTTTCTTTAAACAAATTGCTGAGTTCTTTTTTCGTTTCTTCATTCTTAGGTTTGATTCTTATTAGTTCTGATCGTCTTTTTATTAGAATTTTTGTTTGTTCGCTTAGTATTTTGTTTCCTTTGCTTTTATTTAGTTTTGTTTTTAATCCTTCGTATATAGCCTTTTCCAGCTTAGTGTAGTAGTTTTGTACTTTATTTGTATGTTCTATTTCTCTTTCTAACACTGGTATCTGTGTTTGTAGCTGTTTAATATAAATTTCTAATTCCTCTGATGATGTTGGATGCCTTGGAAATGATTTAAAGTTTTTTCTGTTTCTTTTGGGAAGATTAAGATCTAGTATTGCTCGCACTGGTCTATGATCAGATGGAAAATTAGTCAATGACAGTACCTCTATATTGGTTATTAAATCTGACTTATTACATAGAATAAAGTCTATTTCATTTTTTGTTTTCTGGTCTGGAGATATCCATGTCCATCTTCTACTATTTTTTTTCTTAAAAAATGTATTCATAATAGAGAGTTTAAATTCACAGGCATATTCAATCATTTTTTCTCCTCTTTCATTTCTTTTGCCATAACAATAAATACCCATAGTTAGGTTTTCGTACTTTTTGGGTTCTCCAATTTTAGCATTGAAATCTCCTATGACCAATGTAATACCATTTACTAGGTTATGGGCTCTTTTTATATCCATATAAAACTTTTCTATTTCATTCTAGTTTGATTTTTCAATTGGAGCATAAACTTGAATTATTGATAATGCCTGATTTCCAAATTTTAGCTGTAGCAAAGCTACTCTTTCTGAGATTCCCACGAAATTGGTGATATTGTTTTTATTTATTTTGTTAATTAGAAAACCAACTCCATATAAACCTTTCGTCTCTCCCATGTAACATAAAATATGTTTGCTGTGTTCTTCTATTCTGCAGTTTATTTTTCTGACTTCTGAGAGTCCTAAAATGTCACATTTAATATTTTCGAAAGCGTATTTGAGTTCTATCATTTTTTCAGTTGATGGGAGAGATCTGACGTTATAGGTGCATATTATAAGATTGTTATTTTTCTTACATTTATATTCCAGGGTTGGAGGGTATTGGTCTAATTCCCCACAACGACCACTCGGGTTGGGGAATGTTTTGATTATGTTATAGTTAGTTACAGGTTTTTTTGTATTTCTTTTGCGGTGGCCGATGACTGTTTCCTATTTTCTTTCTTCTGATATCAAGGAGTTACGTGAGAAGGAATTTGATCTTCGTCTCATAAGATCAAAAGCGTTTATACGGTTTTGTCCGATGGTGGTGTTGTCTATGAAGTTGCCTTGTTTGCGGCTCTGTATCACAGCCTCTGGTGATTCTGACACATTTCTCTTTCGTTTCTCTTCGCTTCCTTCTCTTATTATTAATTTATCGTATTTTATTATAGCATAATTTCCTTTCTTCCTTTCTTCTATTAGTTTTTCTTGTAGCTGTTTTCTCGTAGCCAACACCTCCCTCGTGTAGTCTTCCGTAATGTATGCGTCTGTGATATTCTTTTTATTCCTTATGATTTCATACTTCTGCCAGCTATTTATGAGCTTGATTACTATGGGCCTGGGCTTGTTACCTTCTACTTTTCTACCCAGACGAAAAATGTTGTCTATATCCCGATTTGTCATCATTCTACTAATTGCAATCTGTCAAATATTCACGTAAGTAAAAATGAATATTATTTTAACATGGGATGTCGTGGTCAGGAAAGTTTATAATTCATTATTATTTAGTTGGCGTTACTTTTTTAATTTCCGTGTTCGGAACACCATCATATTATATTTTATTTTATTTTATTTTATATTACTTCTCGGGCAACTAACAGGTGCTGTGTCAAATATTCATTTAACACGCACCCAACAACAAGTTGCCACATTCTGGAGACTTACCTACAATATTGATCGTCTCACGGATCCAGACTGAAAACACAATTAAAAACTATGTCTCCACCGGGAATCGAAACCGGGACCTTTGGATCAGCAGTCAGATTTATTTATTTAAACATACACTGATAGACATTACAATAATTATTGAATCTGCAATGCCCCACTAGGCAAATAAACCTGTGCCGGGGCCAATGCATCTCGAGACAGTGACACTGTATTACTTGATACCAACATCAATTGTACGTAAAAAGTGATAATATTACAAATAACAACGAAAATAAAAACATAATATAAAAAATGCACTAATATACTTAGAGCAAAATAAAGTATGGGGTCGAAAGCTATGGGTGAAAAATCTCCTCTGCATAGTGTCTGCCTGATACTAAATGTTCTAGGAGAAATGACTGTCACGTCTCTGTCCAAACGAGGTTTTCATTTTAGACAGAGAAATTCAGTTCATTTGCTTGCCTAGTGAAATGCGTTTGTTGGCTTCTATTGTTCAGAGTTATATTCTTATGGAAATGAATTAATGCAGATTTCATAAACAAGCTGTCTTGGATCTAGGACTTCTTTTGTTGATAATACGCATGATACATTTTTAAGCTTTATTGAGCGGACTCACGACTGTCGTATAGATACCTAACCAATTGAACCACGAAGGCCGACTATATATAGCAATATCAGTTTAATTGATATGATTTTATTTTCGTTTGGCCTTGGTACAGGCATCCTCTTCACCCACATGGGCAGTGTCCAAAATTCACAGCCTTGATTCCAGCTTTGTCAGCTAGTCCTTGAATGACTGACAGTCGTACCAACATTACCGCACATTGCACTGCACAAATGAAACGCAGTATAGGATGAAATATTTTATTGTTTAGCTACTCGGTGACAACTGGAAAAAAATTGAGAGAACAGAAATATTCTTGTCTTGCTCTGTCCATTTGAAAATTCTCTATGCACCCTTCTTGTTATCATCAATAGTTTTTCCGATAAATATTATGATTCAATTTCAGGTATGTATTGTATCCACTGGATTTGTACAACGACTCTGCCCATTACGCCCTCACAGTGTTCAAGAAGCAGTTCCTCTACGACGAAGTGGAAGCCGAAGTCAACTTGTGCTTTGATCAGTTTGTCTACAAACTGTCCGAGCAGATATTCTCACACTACAAACAGCTGGCTGCAAGGTATGCTCAAATTCCTAATAGATAATGTTACAAATTTAGAAATTATTATGAGTTCAAAACACACAGATTTAATCCACGTATAAGTTACAATGAGCCTAAACTCTTTCTATGAGTTATAATTGTCGCCTCTGAAGATGATGGCGTAACCATCAAAAGCTCTCATACTCATTGTAACTCATATGTTGATTAAAACTACAAAAAATAAACAACTTAAGGCCTACAGAATGCTTGGATTTTTATTCAGAACCAGAAAACCATTCACAAACTTTAGAACACACAAATTTCTTTATTTTTCCCTGGTTCGCCCTATCCTGGAATACGTATCTCCTGTCTGGTCTCCCCATTATGCAACAAACATTAACCGTATCGAAAAGATACAAAATATACATATTTATTAAACACCTTAACCGAAAAGCATTTCTAGATTTCCCGTCGTATCGTGAGGCAAAGATTTACTATTGCATTGATTCACTCGAAAACAGACGTACTTTATCTGATATATGATGCTTCTCCACAATATTATTAATAATAAAATCGATTCTCCTGCTCTCTTAAATTATATATCTTTCAACATCCCTACCCGTAGAACTAGACACACTCCTCTTTTCCGTCTTACCACTCAACACACCAACTATGCTCAACATGCAACAATGTACAGAATCTGTAATGCATACAATAGGCATTTCCAAGAGATCGACATATTCTTACTTAGCGCCCCCACATTTAAAAAATATATAAAACTTAAAATTTCATCCTCATAATCAAATTTAACACTTAATATACTGACACATTTATATATGCAATTTCACACATCATTCACACATCATTCACACAATATCTCACCATAATATGTAACCATTCCTAATGTATTGTTGGGGATACGAAGCGGCAAACCCCTCCGGTTTGCCAACATTATAAATATCCCCACCATGCCGCACGCTCGCCAGTTCTCTCGCGGCACCGTCAAATTAATAAACAACTTCAACCAGAACACGCTTTTCATTTGATCAATCACATCAAGTAGGTTAAATACCTAAAGTGGAGACAACCGACGTGATTTTTGCCTACGTGGGTAGCGTTTCGTGTTTCATTTCTCCGCTCCCACGGACAAAACATAAACAGGTGCCGCGATCAAATTGCTGACTGTTGTCCAAAGAGATAACAATGTGTTTCTGAGAACTCAAGTTTTTTGCTGACTTTCATTCGCATGTGAAACTTCGCCACCAAGTTTTCCCAAACAACATTTTGTGAAAAGTAACTTTGATTTTTTTACTGTGTCGACATTTTTTTTCTCCAAGTGATTAACAATTCGAACATTCATATCCAATGTGATTTATTCTTTCGTTTTTATAAAATGTCCTACAACTATTCAGACTCTTACGCGTCCGAAACAATGGTGTCCACCTCGCAACAACCCTTGATGGACGAGATGGTCCGCTCATTACAGCGCCTACAAGTGGAAGTAGCAGCGCTCAGAAGTAAACAAGCCAACACGAACAGACCGCAGTGGCGACAACGCTCACGTTCACGATCACGACCACACTATAATAGAACCCCCTACAGAGACAGAAGTACGTCAACACAAAACGAAAATCCTTCCTACAAATGCTGGTATCATACCAAATTCGGAACCGCAGTAAAACGATGTAAGGAAGGTTGCACATATATGTCGGAAAACTAAAGCAGGCGCCGACGATCGAGACAGTCGGCGTCGAAAGCACGTCTCGCCTATGTGTTACAGACAGAGAAAGTCGAACAAAATTCTTGGTAGACACGGGTGCCGACATTTCCGTCTTATCAAGACATCACTTCAGATCATCTATTCCGACAGAATACAAACTATATGCCGCAAATGGAACGAAAATAAATACTTATGGAAAAAAATCACTAATCCTGAACTTGGGACTGCGAAGACCGTTCCGATGGACATTCATTATCGCCGATGTAAAAAGGTCCATCCTCGGCGCAGATTTCCTAAGAGAAAACCAGCTACTCGTGGACTTACATGGAAGAAAACTAGTGGATAAGGTGACAACCCTGTCCACCAAAACGTCCGTGTCCAACTGTCCCAGTAGCAAGATCTACGCTGTGGACGTCACCGACCGTTTCCATCAAATCATACATGAGTATCCGGGCGTTACAAGGCCGGATACCTTCAAGGAAACTCCCAAGCATGACGTCTACCATCACATCATCACCACGGGACCGCCGATCTGTGAAAAAGTACGACCATTAAATCCTGCTAGATATAAAGCAGCTAAAGAAGAATTCGAGAAGATGTTAGATCTTGGTATTTGTCGACCTTCGAAGAGTCCGTGGGCTAACCCATTACATATCGTCAACAAGTCCTCAGGAGAGGCCAGAGCGTGTGGTGACTACCGTAGACTCAACGCTATCACAACGCCAGATCGATATCCAATACCCCGATTATTGGATTTCACCTACATCTTAGAAGGAAAAACAATTTTTACCAAAATAGATTTATGTCGAGCGTACCACCAACTTTCTATCGCACCGGAGGACGTTCCAAAGACAGCAATAGTGACTCCTTTCGGACTTTTTGAATTTACGAAGATGAACTTCGGCCTCCGTTGCGCAGCCCAAACTTTTCAAAGATTTGCAGACATGATTTTTCGCGGTCTTAACTTTATTTTTGTGTATTTAGACGATATCCTAATTGCGTCAGAAAACGAAGAACAACATGTCGATCATCTACACCAAGTTTTATCAAGATTGGACAAATATGGACTAACTATCAATATCAATAAGTGTGAATTCGGAAAAACTCGAATAAATTTCCTCGGGTACGAAATTAACAGTGAAGGCGTTACGCCTACAAAAGACAAAGTGAAAACCATTGCAGATTATCCCAAACCAAAAACTATTGAAGAATTACTTCGTTTCCTAGGCATGGTGAATTTTTATAGAACCTCAATTCCTCAAGCAGCAACAAAACAAAAGAAACTTAATGAATATCTCCATAACGCCAAAAAGAAAGACAAATCGCCGATACATTGGACTCCAGACGCGGATGAAGCGTTTCAACAATGTAAAGACAGCGTCGTAAGCGCCATCACATTGTTCCATCCTGTGAATAACGCACCATTATCTCTTATGACAGACGCCTCTGGAACGTGCGTAGGATCTGTTTTACAACAAAGAGTGAATAACCAATGGCAACCACTCGGTTTTTTCTCGAAGAAATTAAGCGAAACGCAGCAACTATATAGTACTTACGATCGAGAGTTGCTAGCCATATACATGTCCATCAAACATTTCCGCAATATGATAGAAGGCAGAGAGGTAATTGTTTATACGGACCACAAACCCCTCACTTTCGCCCTAAGCAAGAAGATGACGTCATCCGACACACCACGCAGACTTAGACATCTAGATTTTATTTCCCAATTTTGTAATCAAATTAAATATGTCCAAGGAGAAGAAAATTCTGTGGCAGACGCATTGTCACGTATATAAGAAGTACATCTTCCGATCTTATTCGACTTCGGTGAACTCGCGAAAGAACAAGAAAAAGATGAAGAATTACGCGAGCTGAAAAAGCAGAGTAATCTTCATTTCAAAAATATAAGCGTGACTGACACGGGTCATCAACTTTCATACGAGATATCGATGAAGCAAGCGAGATTATACCTACCTCTGAAATTTAGAAGAAAGGCGTTTGATAAGATACACAATATGAGTCACCCAAGTATCAACTCAACTCGACGTTTAATGACACAGAGATACATTTGGACGAACATAAACAAAGATGTTTCACAGTGGGCGAGGCATTGTTTACATTGTCAAAAGGCAAAAGTCGGTCGACATACGATCTCGCCACTTGGCGATTTTCCGACCGTGAGTCGATTCGAACACCTACATATCGATACAATTGGGCCAATGCCGATGTCACAGGACAACAGATACTGCGTCACAATGATTGATCGTGAAACATCCTGGCCTGAAATAGTTCCTGTGCAGAACATAACAGCAGAGACAGTAGCCGATGCTCTCGTTACGACGTGGATTTCCAGATTCGGATGCCCTGCTTATTTGACTTCAGACCAAGGACGCCAGTTCGAGTCTGATCTATTTAACCAGCTTGCTAAGAAGTTCGGTATAGATAGAAGAAGAACGACCGCATATAACCCAAAGGCCAATGGGAAAATTGAGAGGTTTCACAGAACCCTTAAGGCTGCCATCAAGGCACGTTGCGATGATAACTCTCACTGGACTCAAGAACTTCCTATTATCTTGTTAGGGTTACGCTCCGCCCTCAAACAAGACACCGGTTACAGCCCAGCCCAAATGGTTTACGGCGCATCGCCGAGACTACCTGGTGATTTTTTTGTGCCATCTAAGCCAAAAATCAACGACACCAGCTATACCACCTCCCTCATCAATTTTTTCAACAACACTTTTCCCTCACCTGGAAGACGCCCTGCCGCGACCAGGGCTACTTTTCAATCTCCAGACCTGGAGACAAGCTCCCATGTTTTCCTGAGGAGAGAGGTGAAAAAACCGCTTACGCCTCCATATGAAGGTCCTTACCAAGTCTTGGAACGGCACCCAAAATTTTTCAAAATCCAAACACCCTCTAAAGTTGTCACCGTTTCTATTGATCGTTTAAAACCTGCCTACATGTTGCGGACAGACGACTCAATTTCTTCGTCAGCTAATTTGACAGACACAAACAACTCGAGGCAAAGTCCAATTACTGCACCCGTTCATTTACCGATCGCTGAGCCAAATTCCAGTGAACACACACGTGTACCTGTGTTGCAAGCGGAACCTGCTCGTTCAGCAAATTCCTCGACACATGTTTTCACCAACAATGCACCTGCACCGTCAACAACGGTAACAACTCGCGCTGGTCGAGTCATCAGAAAACCAGTACGTTTTTCGTTTCAAGCAAATTGAGAAGTCCAAGCCCCAACATGGGGTTCAAGCAAACACGGCCAGGCAACACATTTTTCTGTTCACGCCTAGGCAACACCGGATAGACCAGGACTGTAGAGGCTTACACAGCTACTCGTCTTGGAAACCAAAATCCCAAAGACTTTCATAATTCTACAGTGCCACATAAACATTTTACCCGACATTTTTCGTCTTGTATGATACCCAAGTGATACCTATTTCTTATCTAGTGTTATATTATGTCAGTGTTTCTAAACTATATCATGTGAATCATTTTCTTGTGAACTATGTACATTCGATTTAAACGTTCCTATTTTATTTACACAGAAGCATTTTTACCAATATTGCAGCTAATATTAAGACCATGGCTCAAACTAGATTTTCGATGTTACATATTATTTTCTACTCAACATATTTCTATTCAGCATAATAGTAACTTCAATAATAAATGTTTTCAATTGTTTTCCCTGGGGACGCCTTGTGACAACCTTTGAACGACATTGTTTTTATTCAAAACGCGCTTGAGTCGGCGATTTAAGGCCTGATCGTTGATTCCAGACGAAACATCGAGAAAGTCTAGTTTGCTTTTTATTTCATAAATATAATTTCATTTATTATGCATTTTTCAAAAGTAAATTTACAATGACTAATCGGCTCGCAGCTACTGATAAATATTAAACATGTAATATGATACCGCGGAACAATTACGATAAGACACTGACTCGACCGACCCATTTGTACAACCGATATATTTTATAAACAAACCTTTTATGTTGTATCAACACTACACATATCAGTGTTTCTCAAACTGTGAATGTATTGTTTTATTATTAAGATTTATAACAAACATTTTTGTCAATTTTTTATAACATGTACGATTTTTTTATATAACGTTATCACTTGAGGGTGAGCACTGTTGGGGATACGAAGCGGCAAACCCCTCCGGTTTGCCAACATTATAAATATCCCCACCATGCCGCACGCTCGCCAGTTCTCTCGCGGCACCGTCAAATAAACAACTTCAACCAGAACACGCTTTTCATTTGATCAATCACATCAAGTAGGTTAAATACCTAAAGTATCTTAATATACTAGAATAACTTCAGTGACAACCTGTAATTGGCTTTATTATTAATCAAATTATCTTTTTTTATATATTATTTATTATATGCTGTATGTTGTCTTCTAAATAAATAAATAAAAACTGTGTTTGTATACTTGTAATAATAAATATATCTTGAAAAAATAAAATAACATCATTAAAACCATTCAAAAAGTGCTGAAAGTATTCAAATTAGGAATTACTGTCTATTATAATATCAATATAGTATTTGTTTAGGAATCCCTGTCAATTATATTGTGGCAGACCACATCTCGAAATTTCTTTCGAGCTCGCGCCTAGCGACGGCAAGTATATTTGTTTGTCGCTAAGCCGAGTTCATCGCCCGCAACGTCAAACAAGTGACAATACTCCTCAACTGGGTATGACACTTCAATGAAATAAGTCTAGAAAGTTCGAGGACATTAAACTTGCTACCCCTAGCGCAGCACTATTTAAGGGAGTCTACACCTGTACACGTCGTCACTTCATTTCCGTATTTCCGTCACTTGGTTTCGTCACTTCACGCCGCCGTTACGAACACGCTACCACTGGTCGCTTCTCGACCACGCCGTCTCGCCGACACTTCATCTCTCGACCACCGGTCAACTCTCGACCTCGCGAGCATGATGGTACTTCACCATGCGAACATTCGGATACTTCGAACACACCCGCTAACTCGCTCGTTATACCTACTCATCGTGAAAAAGTTCCTTTGTAAGTTCTTTTATCAATAAATTGTAAATTTACCTTTAAGCAAACTATTAATTGTGATCAATATACTCATTGTAACTTTTGACCATTCTTTCTTTTTCTCTCTGAACCACTGTCCTTGTGTTCTTATGTTTATATAAAATCGTGTTTGTGCTAATACATCAATTGTAAGTTTTACTTGATTACTCTCTATCACCTCATCTACCTATTGCCTCTACTAATTTGCATAAAAGTTATAATAGGTATTTCAAGTACTTGTATAGGAACCCCTGTCTATTAAAAAATTAAAAAGTTCTCAGTTTAGGAATTGATGTCTACAATAATATCAAAAACTACTCTGTCTAGGAATCCCTGTCTATTAAAAAATCAAAAAGTTCTCTGTCCTATCTAGGAATTAATGTTTATTATAGTATCAAAAAGTACTCTGTCTAGGAATTAATGTCTATTAAAATTAAAAAGAAAGGTTTTTAAGACTTATAGTACTTGTCCCTAGGAATCCCCATATATTATATCAAAATATAGTTTATTGGTTTATACTGAAATATGAATAGTAAATCGATGTTCATTCTTTAATCTATACATAGGCCTGAGATTTCAGTTGGCCCTTAAATCGTTGGATTTGGTAATCCAAGTTAAAAGTTTAGGGAAGATTAAATTTCGTTCGCGTATTTCAGTGCAAAATGAAATGTCAGTTACGTAATCTTCAACTATAGATATATTTTACGTTTTCTATGGTTCTTGTCTATAACGCATCTGTCAAATTGTAATAACCTTAAATGATACGTGACGCGAAGCTGTGACTAAATATTATTTTATTATTATAACAACACATTATTTTATTTGTTTCATTACACAGCATGTTACTTTTTCAATTTTTTATACCAATCGATGTTTTTTTTAATTAAAATCAAACATTGTAGTGAAAAAATGTCATTGAATATGTACTACGTACGTAGTAGTTCAATGCAAAATGTATGTACATTTTACAGGTGGATATGGAACTAAGTGATAATGGTAAAATAGTGTCTTATGTAGAAAATTTAAGAATACACATTATATATATAGAAACAGGATGGATCAATTTAAAAAGTGGGATGAAAAAACATCGCAAAAATAAAGTTGCGTGCCTGACGTTTCATTATGGCTGACAGTTTATTTCGTTTGTTGTCAGGCAATACATCGTAATTATGTAAAAAATAAAATAAATATTAAATACATGAACCACTTCTATATCAAGTCTTTTATTTTAACAACAAAAATAAATCATGATTATAATCATTATGCATAGTTATTTGTAGTATAAAATGAAATGAAACATTAAAGCGTGCGGCGATTAGTACGCCATCTGGCGAAAAAGACCAGAAACAATACTTAACTCAAGATTAAGACACGCGATCCGCCAGAAACGTTGAGTTAAATATTTGTCGTTTAGTGACGTATTTAAGGAAAGATTAGGTACTAAAATACGCAATATTTTTGTTAAACTTGAGTTAAACTCCTAAGGGCCGACTGAAATACTGGGCCATAATGTGCCGGTTTAATGAATTGGTGGATTAGCAAGAATATACTGTAATGATAGATCAAAAAAACATTTTCAATTGTAATGTAAAAATATGTATTTATGTTGCTAACTTATAGTACCTATACATATGTAGAACATAATATATTATGTTGAAGAATTTCTAGTTTACCACATTATAAAGGGCTACATAATTTATTGTTTTTTATCTTTCTTTATTCAGCATTCTCCTGGACAAGCGCTATCGTGCCGAGTGCGTGTCTCGCGGCGCCTGGTCCCTCGCCCAACCGGCCGCCTCCCGCTACTCTGCGCTTCTTCGTCAACGCCACGTCGCTCTGCTGGGACGCTGCGTGGACCTGTCGCGTCTCCTAGCGCAGAGGCTCAACGCCGACATGCACAGATCTCTGGAGTGCGCCATCGCCAAGTTTGAGGCGGGAGATATCACGGGCATAGTTGTGAGCAAAATTTTTATTTATCCAAAATAACACGTAAATAATGTAAGGTTATTTAATTCATCCAAATAACTCGTAAATAATGTAAGGTTATTTAAAACATCCAAATAACTCGTAAATAATGTAAGGTTATTTAAAACATCCAAATAACTCGTAAATAATGTAAGGTTATTTAATTCATCCAAATAACTCGTAAAAATTGTGTAAGCTAGGTTATTTTATTCATCCAAATAACTCGTAAAAATAATGTAAGGTTATTTTATTCATCCAAATAACTCGAAAATAATTTATTTATTTTACACGAGCACAGGCGACCAGAGTACCTGCCAGAATAGGCGGCCAATTGGGCTTGCAATTATATATGCGGGCTTAAGGGGCCCCTTTATGACTCACTCTCACCTCACCACTCTCCCGCCAACATCCAGCTGATACTCCTCTCCCCTGCGCAGCCAAATCCAATAGAACGCTGATAATGCCGCTTTCACCATCCTATCCAGAAGTTCTTTTATTTTTCCCCTAGGCAGACTTATGACCTTACAGTAAGAGACTGCGGGCAGGCCTCTTGTCTCCATCTCTACATAATATTATATATGACCTATTTCCAGCTCGTTACTGGAGATAGTCACCCGGGGGCAAGTCTGGTCAACCGGCGAAATCAAAACCCTCGCGATTACCCATATCATGGATATAATTAAAATATGGAGTTCTATAATATACAATAGTAATATCGAGGGTTTTGATTTCGAATATATTTTTTAATTGCATATACCTACGCAAACATTGGATTTTTTTTCCCTGTCGGGAGTCAAATGATATTTTATTAGCAATATGCCCTCAATTGAGACGAAGTTGGGATATTATAGAAGAACCAGGAACTCAAGGCACCTACAGGTCTTACGACCTGTCATCGGCTGGTTTACGTGATCACTTTATGCGCTTGCGCAACGTTCACCAATTATGCCTTTATTGAGTTCCCCTAATCAATGTAATTTTTGAAAGTTCTATATATTTGAATAATGTGTAAACAATTCACCTGAATAATACGAAATTATAATCTTGCCATCTATGAAGTAACGAAGAAACCTTTTTTTGTAACGCCATCATTGAGAAATTGGTTAACTTGTAAACAATGAAAGAAACAGTTCTTATAAATGAGGTGACGGTGTCTCGCACAGATGTCACCCCTGAACTGCGCCAGAAACATTATTTCATTTTTGGCTTGTACACATTGGTACAAGTAGGAATCTGCAGTAACGGAATGGTTTTTATTTAATTAAATTAATTACTTACTTACTTTCCGTGTCCGGAACACCATCATATTCGTAGCCCCCAATATTCGGCCACTCGGATTCCACTAGTGTTCGCTATCACTGTGTCTTGGTGCGTGCATGTCACTCCTATCATGGGACATGACAGTAGGTGCACGTTATTAAATTATTTTTTTTTTTTATATATCTATTATAAATTAAATTAAATTAATTTATAATAGATATATAAAACAAAATAAAAAAATATAGATAAAGATGCACAGTATTTCCCTTTACCTGAGTGCAAGCACTCGTGTGTAAAGGAGACAATTTAATACAAAAGACACAAAATATTATATATACATAATTATTATCTATACTAATAGAAGTTAATATAATTTAAAAATCTGTCAAATTTAAAAAGTTAATTTTATTTTATATTTTTCTTTTGAATTCATTTTATTCATTTACCAGTCTCAAATCAGTCTCTGTTTCAAGTTGATTGAACCACACCACCCCATTGTGCGTGTAGTAGTGCTGTGCAAAACTTGTATGTGTTAATGGGGTACACAGTTGACCCACTATATTTTGTCTATCACTCGCCACACGTACAAAGGCATGGTGCGACCTTCCAATGTCCTTATGTATTTGAAATAGCAAATTTTTTTATCAATATTTTTAAAAGATGGCACTTGCTAATATCAGATTTGAATGTAAGGCACAGATCTTGACCGGATTTGCATGGGACCTGCACTCATGAAGAAAAGAAATTGGACAACGGGGTAAAAGATTATCGCTGAACAAACAATTTTCAGGAATTGGAGGGTCTCCTGTCGGTGAACCGTCTCTGCCATCGTCTGCTGTCTCGCTGGCTCACCCTGGACCCCTGGGCGGCCATGCTGCGCGAGGCGGACCACAGCGTGCTGGCTCCGTACGGCCGTATAGCCCTCCACGTCTTCTGGGAACTCAACTACGACTTTCTGCCAAACTACTGTTACAACGCAGCAACCAATAGGTAATAAATATACGATGTACAAGATTGAGACGAAGGAATTGGCTCCAAGGTACTTTTCGGGTGTTCATTACGCCGTAATATTTAAAGTAACGTCTTTAAAAAATAAATAATTTTTTTTTTATTTATTTTATTTCCGGGAAATTTACAGTAAAATAACATTTATTATATAGATGCATTAGAATAAGACTAAAACCAATAGCATATTTCCACATTATTAACAATAAATTTTGACTGCTGTGCTTACATACTTAAAGCTACATATGAAAAACATTTTTTTTTATTTATTAATTTCCATAATACAATATAAAATAAAATATAACATATCATGAAATATATAAATGGAATTTATTACCTCACTAGGCAAAGCCTGTTCTGAGGTATTACTAGGCAATAAGTAAGCAGAAATTACAGCTACGTGAATTCTTAACATCTAAGGCACAAAAAAATATAAAAAATACAAATAATAAAGTACAAAAGTACACATTTTAAGTCATAAAAAAATATAAAAAAGTATAAAATACATATAAAATATAATTGTAGGTACTTGAATAATAGTGCATAAGTGTAAGTATGTATGTGTGTATACGTATGAGTGTAAGGATGTGTATATGTGTCATAATTCTTTCATTATTTTAATATACATACATTAGTCCATTACACTTTTTTACTCCTCACTAACCCAACTGGATATAGTGGGGAGTTAGGAATTCGAATTTTTTAAATTTATTTTTTTATTGCAGATTATCAATATCATGGTGAGATTGTATTCTTAAAGTTTCATCACAATGTATCTGTGTGTGTGGGTGCTGTGTGTTATGTTCGGCGTTTTTATTCCTCTTTATCGATTATAGACTAAAGTACTCATTCGATTCTTTTCAGATTATGCAAATTTGTATATCTAATACTCACTTAGACCCCATTAGATTTTGAAGGATATCTGATCAGTGTTCGTCAATTTTTTCGTCTGTCTAATATTTCAAAGTGTCCCCAAACTCAGGAAACATAATATTTGTTATTTTTATTTTCAAATTGGTACAAAGACACCTCACTTTCATAAAATGACATTGAAGAATAATTATCAAGATTCATAATAAAATATTTAAATCAAAATAATTATCCATACAAAATTTGAATAATTTGTGGAGTGACTTGGTAGTGAAGAGTATAGCGTTGGCCACAACCCACTCGTTTTACATAAATACCATACCTTTTTAGTAACTTCTTTAATAATACCTATTTTCATCGATTTATCATCCATAGCAAATGTTTCCAAAAACGCTCCGATTAACAGAATGATAAACTTATTTAACTCTTATGAAAAAAATGCCCACTTATACATATTTTTTGATTCACATAAATATGACATTCAAAAACAAACTTATATCTAACATTGTGACATTATAACAATTAACAACTAGGTACTGATTCATTTTATTTCTCCCAACCACCCTCAGCAATATATTTTCTTTTTCTTCTCAACGTATGAATCTATCAATATTATATGTTCGTCTATCATGTATACACACACATGCACACCCATTCTTGCACACACACACACACACCCTCACACACACACACACACACCCTTACACACACACACCCTTACACACACACCCTTACACACACACACCCTTACACACACACACCCTTACACACACACACACACACACACACACACACACACACACACATACATATTGTGACTCTCTCTCATGTGCGCACCCACACTAATTCACACTTTTTACTGTCTTATTTTGATATTAGGTATAGTACGTAAGAGGTATGTATTTTTGCTTATTTACTTTTAATGCATGTACTGTGTGTGTGCTGTCCTTTGTAATCTAAAGTAATAAAGCAATCAAAATGTTAGTGTATGTGTGTGTGTATGTGTGTGTGTGTGTGTGTGTTTGTCTCACGCCTTCTGAAAAACCAAGAGCATCTAAAAATCTAATTTATGTGCGAACGTGTACCTGTATACCTGATGCAGTGTCACGCTAAAAATAATGCGATAAAAATGCTGAATTTTAAAAATATTTCAATAATTATTTTTTTCATACAAAATTTTCCAAGTCGTATCTGTCAAAAAAGTGTACATTTTGCACGCAAATATCTGTTAGTTTAAAAGTTAGAAGTAGGTATTTACACGAAGAAAATATATTTTGAAGTATAACTTAGCGTTTAAGTGAAAAACATGGTGAATATTTGGTATAATTATAATGTTTAACTTATTTTTAAAGTAAGCTTTTTGTACAAAAACGCCGCCATTTTAATATCTTTTCATACGATATTTCATTTTCCCACCGAATGAATATGTTCTTGAAAATAATAAACCTTTGAAATAAATATAATTATGAAATAATAAAATGAAACACAAGACATTACAGCAAGTTTTAAGACGTATATTGTAAAAGTCTGTTAATTATTAGTAAAGATATAGGCATAATAAAATTGCATAATTTGTAAATAATATTTGATTTTTCTGACAATTTTCATTTTTATGGCATCGAACAAACCAATGTAGGTACCTACATATTCAAAGAAGTCTTAAACCATTTGATATTTTTAACGTATTGGAATGGTTACTATGGTAACGGAAAGATTCTGATATTCAAATAAAATTTGTTATGAATCGAATTTATTTAGAACATTGTTGTAGGTAGGTACCTA
Source organism: Molanna angustata (assembly GCA_963576475.1). Taxonomy (NCBI): domain Eukaryota; kingdom Metazoa; phylum Arthropoda; class Insecta; order Trichoptera; family Molannidae; genus Molanna; species Molanna angustata. Next base: position 6,128,448 of record OY754983.1, on the reverse strand, counting down.
CCTAATACTATTTACTTACAAATCAACAATATACTGATTTCCTATAGGAAAATTATTTTATTTATTTATTCATGTATGCAATGTGCTCCTAAACCGTTTGTCCGATTACAATGAAACTTTGGTGAATTGTCGAGCGTGTGCCCGGGATGGTTTCTGGATTTAAACTTTTTTCTTATTCTTCTTCTTCTTCGTGTATTTGGTCATTTTAGCAATGAAAGCGGAATATCCTGGGAAACGAAGGTCCGACTGTCCCTCCATCTCTTCGCAGGTCTTCCAGGACGGTATTTGGATTTAAACTTTTTTCTTCTTCTTCTTCATCGTGTATTTGGTCATTTGACATATGAAGTTGGAGTATTCTGGGAGAAGAAGGTCCAACTGTCCTTCCATCTCTTCACAGTTCTTCCAGGACGGGTTCTGCATATAAACTTTTTTCTTCGTTTTCTTCGTCGTGTATTTGGTCATCTTACCTATGAAGATGAACTATCCTGGGAGAAGAAAGTACAATTTTCCTTTCATCTCTTCGCAGGTTTCTGGATTTAAACTTTCTTCTTCTTTTCTTCTTCTTCTTCGTCGTGTATTTGGTCATTTTACCTATGAAGGTGGTCTAACCTGGAAGAAAAAGGTCCAATTGTCCTTCCATTTCTTCGCAGGTTTCTTCTTCTTCGTGTATTTTTGGTCATTTTACCTATGAAGTTGGAGAATCCTGAGAGAAGAAGGTCCAACTGTTCTTCCAACTCTTCGCGAGTCTTCCAAGACGGTTTTTGGATATAAACTTTTTACTTCTTCTTCTTTTTCTTCTTCATCGTGCATTTGGTCATTTTACCTATGAAGGTGGACTATCCTGGGAGAAGAAGGTCCAATTTTCCTTCCATATCTTCGCAGGTATCTGGATTTAAACTTTTTTCTTCTTCTTCTACGTCATTTTACCTTTAACGGTGGAGTATCCTGTGAAAAGGAGGTCCTTTCATCTCTTCGCGGTTCTTCCAGGATGGTTTCTGGATTTAAACTTTTCTTAACCGACTGAAGGGACGGGATGTAATGAAGGGAAGGGATGCACTAAAGGGCCTGAAGGGACGGGAGGTACTGAAGGGCCTGATTGGAAGGGACGCAATGATGGATTGAAGGGACGGGAGGTACTGAAGAGACGGGAGGTTCTGAAGGGTCTGAAGCGACGGTTCATGGAGTCTAATTCATTTTCTTCTTAATTTTATGTAGACCTTACAGTTTTTACAAAAAATATTTACTTTAGTCTTTTTCTTCGTTTTTTTATTTAATGTAGAACTTGGGTGAATTTTATACAAACTCTTTCCTATAGATTAATCTTCTACTTCTTTTATGAAGACCTTTTAGTCAGTTTTTATACAATCTATTTCCAATAGTCTAATTCTTCTATTTTATGTATTTTTTTCTTATTTTATGTAGACCATTGGGATTTTTTATACAAACTATTTTTTATAGTCTTATACCTATTCTTCTCTTTTTTATTTAGACTTTTGGGTTAGTTTTAAGTCTAATAGTCTATTGTGCAGAAATATTATTAACGATATGTACACTTGATGAAAACACATGTGTAAAAACGAATGGGATGTGGGATGTAACGATGTAACCTGCACTAGAATCTTTTCAATACTTTTGTTTAATCAAATTTAAACCATTTATATCATCCTATTTTGAATAATTTTCAACAACTACATATTTGATTTCGTTGACAATATTTAAAGAATGGGGGTTGTGGCCATTACTGAACTCTTCACAACGTTTATATTCAAATTATTTACCATAGTTTAAGTCTTCTTCTTCTTCGTTAATGTAGACTTTTGTGTCAATTTTAAGTTTATCAGTCTAATTGTGCAAAAATATAATGCACACTTGATGAAAAAATATAAAAACGAATGGGATGTGACCAACACTGGATCTTTTCAGTACATTTGTTTAATCAAATTTTAACCACATCCCAATATCCAAAATTACTAAATTTTCAATAGGTACATATTACAATTTGTTTTCGATGACAATATTTAAAAATGGGGGTTGTGGCCAAACCAATATCTTTACAACGTTGATGAACAGTCATATTTAAAACCATTTCGCATAGTCCATGCGTGCAGAAATTGTATATTATACTTCATTCACACTTTATAACAATATATTAAAAATAATGGGTTGTGGCCATCACTTGAACATTTTACAATCAAATTCAATCATATTTCAAACCACTTTTCTTGGTCCGATTTTGCAAAATAATTGGGTGACAATATTATAAAAACTATTACTTTTTCCTTCACAATTTTACATTCTTGGCCAACGGCGGGACATAAAAGCTAGTATAAAATAAAAATAACCCAAAACTCGTGAGGCTCAGATTCATTAATGTATTTTTAAATGATAGGTATTCTATTTTCAAATGTTTGAATGTTAACTTTGTGGTTCATATTTAACAAATTAAATTTAAAGATATAACTTTGTATTAACCACGTTTTTTGGTAAAAAACGTGGTTAATACAAAGTTATATCTTGAAATTTAATTTGATAGGTATTCTATAAATCTAAACACTGGTCCGATACATTTTTACGTTTGCTTAGTTCTTACTTAAACCATATTGTTTCGCGTAATTCTGAGAACGTTTGATTCAAATACCCTAACTCGCGCGCGCACGATTGTAATCTTTACAGACTTAGGGTCGTATTACAAGAGTTATTTGAGTACAAGCAGCTCGTCTTTGGAATCACATCCCATCGCACCTTCGAGTTTCATTAACACTTCCCACTTTCAAAAAAAATCTGAGGAATCATTTCCTTACACAACATAACACCTAAATTTGTCTCCTTATCCTATCCTTGTCCCCCCCCCCCCCCCCTCTACTGTCCCCTCCGTTTCTTTATTGTTTTTGCTCATATGTTTTTTTTTTTCAATTTATTTGTTTATTTTCTTTATAGCTTTTCCTTGTATTATATAAAAAATTTGCTACATACCATAAATGTAATAGTTTTTCGCCAAATGAATATGGTTGGTTGGAAGATATTGCCATTTGGCAATAAGCCCGCCATTGTGCACTTGTGCTCAGAAAGTTGAAAATAAATAAAAAAAAAATAAAAAATGTAAGAAAAAGGTAAGGTGCCGTACTGCGAGAATACTGCATACGGGACCTCAACTTTTTCTTACATTATTCTTAAATAATTCCCATAATACGACCCTTACATTCTCATAAAATAGTTTCAAAGTTTTTATTTCAATTCCCCCTCGTTGCCTTTCCTATATGGTAACTATGGCCGAAAAAGTTCCAGAACATGTGTGAGCCTCGGCAGGAAAGCCCTAAAAACTAACAGGGTTTCCCACAAGACATTGCAGACTTGAGGAACATCTGGGGAAAATAGTGTGATATATCTTCGTGTCGACGGATATTACCGAATGCGGAATCGGACGCATTAGTATATTGAATGAACGGCGGCCATTCTTTGTCATAGGCCTATAGAGTAAACACCGTACATCGTGTAATTTATTGTTTTGTTATATATTGCGTGCATATTTTAGAAACTGTAATATTGTATTAATACAATTATTAAGTATATGTAAATAAAGTTAAATTGAATAGCATTCTTACATACAATACCAATACACCACACCTCTACTTATACTTACTTACGGTCCCAACATAATAGCACACTTACATACAATACCAATACACCACACCTCTACTTATACTTACTTACGGTCCCAACATAATAGCACACTTACATACAATACCAATACACCACACCTCTACTTATACTTACTTACGGTCCCAACATAATAGCACACTTACATACAATACCAATACACCACACCTCTACTTATACTTACTTACGGTCCCAACATAATAGCACACTTACATACAATACCAATACACCACACCTCTACTTATACTTACTTACGGTCCCAACATAATAGCACACTTACATACAATACCAATACACCACACCTCTACTTATACTTACGGTCCCAACATAATAGCACACTTACATACAATACCAATACACCACACCTCTACTTATACTTACTTACGGTCCCAACATAATAGCACACTTACATACAATACCAATACACCACACCTCTACTTATACTTACTTACGGTCCCAACATAATAGCACACTTACATACAATACCAATACACCACACCTCTACTTATACTTACTTACGGTCCCAACATAATAGCACACTTACATACAATACCAATACACCACACCTCTACTTATACTTACTTACGGTCCCAACATAATAGCACACTTACATACAATACCAATACACCACACCTCTACTTATACTTACTTACGGTCCCAACATAATAGCACACTTACATACAATACCAATACACCACACCTCTACTTATACTTACTTACGGTCCCAACATAATAGCACACTTACATACAATACCAATACACCACACCTCTACTTATACTTACTTACGGTCCCAACATAATAGCACACTTACATACAATACCAATACACCACACCTCTACTTATACTTACTTACGGTCCCAACATAATAGCACACTTACATACAATACCAATACACCACACCTCTACTTATACTTACTTACGGTCCCAACATAATAGCACACTTACATACAATACCAATACACCACACCTCTACTTATACTTACTTACGGTCCCAACATAATAGCACACTTACATACAATACCAATACACCACACCTCTACTTATACTTACTTACGGTCCCAACATAATAGCACACTTACATACAATACCAATACACCACACCTCTACTTATACTTACTTACGGTCCCAACATAATAGCACACTTACATACAATACCAATACACCACACCTCTACTTATACTTACGGTCCCAACATAATAGCACACTTACATACAATACCAATACACCACACCTCTACTTATACTTACTTACGGTCCCAACATAATAGCACACTTACATACAATACCAATACACCACACCTCTACTTATACTTACTTACGGTCCCAACATAATAGCACACTTACATACAATACCAATACACCACACCTCTACTTATACTTACTTACGGTCCCAACATAATAGCACACTTACATACAATACCAATACACCACACCTCTACTTATACTCGGATGTGGAATATATCCAGCAGCCGGAGAGTATCAGAGATGCCACTAATTTGATAGCATTCAAAAAGCGTCTGAAGTCACACTTTCTATCCACATAAACACAAATTAACGTCTTTTTCCCTTTATCCCTCTTCCTTTCTCCTCTCCTATCATCCATCCAATAAACATAGTGTATCTATCTGATATATTTTTTTTATTCTTATTTTTGTTCTTATTTATACATATATTATTGTTTGTTTTTATATTTATTTTGTATTTTTAATTTATGATATTTTTTTCTATTTTTCAATTTGTATTCTTCTATCCCTGTTACTGACTGTAGGTATTTAACATGGTGGTTGACTGGTAGAGATTGCCTGCGGGCAATAAGTCCGCCACGTTGTATAAATCAATAAAAGTCTTTTATTATTATTATTATTCTGAATTAGTTAATTGCATATAATATAACAAATAGGATCGGAAGAAGACGGCACATGCAGATTCTGTAGGGAGGGGGCGGAAACGCCACACCACCTCGTCGTGCAGTGTGATGCTGTGACACAAGTTAGAATGAGGACCTTGGGCAAGTCCCAAATGGATATCAAATCTATACCCTCAATAAATCCCCTGCATGTCCTGAATTTCTTTTGAGACCTTTAATTTGAGAGGATACTATAATAGGAAGCCCGGTAAGCAAGTAGGGGAATGGAAAAAGATCCAAAGGGTCGCAGTGCAGTGTAGTATTTATGTTAATTTGTTTGTTTTAGGTTTGTCAAGTGCCGTGGTATATTGTTCTCGGGCCCCGTACAACGCGAGAGGCCCGTCCAGGTGGCCCACGCCCACCTGTGGGGCTCCAAGCAGCTCAGCCTCGCCTACACCACCCAGTACGCACAATATTCGGGTTTGTATTCATCATTTGAACCTGTGGCGTTGAAATGTGTGAATGAACGGATGAATTGGTTGTGTATGAATGAGACTTATCAAAGTATGAAAGAGATGGATGTACTGGAGGCCATTCTGCATATGGCGTAGACGGTAGCACGTTTAATACTTTTTTTTTAACGGTAAAATAAACAGTATAGTATATTTATACATTTGTGTCCTCTCTACAGCCCGAACTACAAGTCTGATTGACTTCATATTGATAACAAATATGTAAAGTCCATAAACTTAGAGCCGATTAATTTTCCATAGATATCAATTAATTAATTTCTTCTCTATGACTTCATCTGTCAAAATTTTCAAAATGCTCTCATGGTCTGGGATTTTTTATATCGTGTGAATTATTGTTACAATATAAATACACTCCCAAGTTTAGTAAGAAACTAAACTTTGCCAGATGTGACAAAATATATTTAGGTCATCATACTAAATTGGATACATTAATTTTGTAGTATTTGTCACAAAGTTACAAAAGTAAAACTCGTTTTTTTTTACATAACCCCAAAAACAGTAAAATGAGCTTTAACAAAAACAAATTCTCCATAAATTAACAGATAAGTTAAATATTTAAAGTGTTAGCAACTCTGTGGAATTAAATACGTTCTTTATTTTAAAAAAATAATCAAGTGTCGCATTTTTTTATTAGGTTTCGTCGGGTCGCAGCATCTTCACGCCCTCGTGAGACTCCTGGGGTATCAGGGCGTGGCCGTGGTGCTGGAAGAGCTGATCGGCGTCGCCCGCGGCCTCCTGCAAGGCAGTCTGGCCCAGTTCGCCAGGGCCCTTCAGGCAGCCATGCCTCCCGTGTGCAAACTACCAAGATACGACTACGGATCGCCAGGTAATTAATTTACTAGTTGCATGTAACACATGAGATCCAACTGTCGATAGCGATAGTATGTATAGTTGAAGAATAAGAATCAAACTATAAACCCATAAATCCAAATTATTGAAAATTTTAACATATGTTGGTATGTATGTCAAGATAGGACAGTATGGAGGTCAGTCCTCTTTTCCTACCCGGAATATGAAAACAGCATGATGGTTATGTATGTATGTTTGGAGATTAAGTACCTATCAAACTATTAAAACTTCTTACATATTGTGTATAGGCGATTGCCATACAAATTGTATGAAGCAATGTCGTCACTAAATTCAATTTTTATAAAAATTGTTAAAAAAAATTTGGGATGTGCTAATATAATGTTAATATTTTTTATAGAAAATTAAATTATCTAGTTGGGGTGTTTCGGCTTTTTTTCAATATTTTTAAAAAAATTTGGAAATATAGGCAGTTAAACTCATAAATTTATCATAAAAAAAATATTTTTTTTAAAAAAAATGTTTGAGAAACCCTGGAATTTTTTGGAAAAAACAAATTTGAGATTTTGTATTTGTCTATGTTTATACCAAATTTCAGCGTTCTAGCTTTTATGGTTTCTGAGATATATGGAAACATTAACCAAAATTTCAAAAGTTGATAACCCCTGACTGAAACAAAAATTCACATTTCTGAGTATAAAAGTTTTGTAGGCCTATAACTGTTTATATATTCTAAAAATTTGGGCTCTGTAAATTGAGCGGATCAAAAGTTATAAGGGGAGGACAGACACACACCACACACACACACACACACACACACACACACACACACACACACACACACACACACACACACACACACACACACACACACACACACACACACACACACACACACACACACAAAACGCACATAAAATGTTCTACTCCGAATTCTGAGTAAATCCATGTATTGGAACATATATGCTGCGAGGCCTCTAGTTGGTGTTATTAGCATGCAAAAAGTCCACTACACCATACAAAATTTTCCTTCGTACACGCATCTTGCCTTAATAATGTCGATTCATTAAGAGAATTGAATTCTCATGAACGAATCGACAGTTGGACAACGATGTTCGTAGTTTATATCGCTCTGTATTCATGTCATTTTTGTAATCGTTAGATATGTTTGAGTCATTCCAAAAGACTAAAATCCTCATTGAGATTATATGTAATAATATCAGATGGGTCGGTGGCAGAGCGGTTAGCGCACTGGGCTAGTAATCCATTGGTCGCGAGTTCGAATCCTGCCTCGACCGATTTCGTTCACCTAAGCACAAGCATTTATTTGCTTATTTTAGGGAACGTAGGAAGATGTATATGTACTTGTTTAACAAGGACATATTCATTTAAAAAAAAAATTATTTTAGTTAAGAGACAGGATAATTATTTTGACTTGTATAAAACAAAATAGCGATTATTTATTGAAATTAATGCTTCTGAATGTGAACAGTTGGATACTGCAGATACATTGCTCGTTATCTGTGATACTTATCTAGTGGATTTATATTTTTATACTTCTAGCAAATGTCTATTTCATTTATCTGTGGGGCAGTTACCCATCCATTGTTGTCTCTTCGTTCCAATTGGTCAATTGCGATCTTTCTCCACAACATTCAATCAAAGTAGATTGTGCGAATGTTTGCAGGTGTGTTGAGTTACTACCACGCCCAGCTGCAGGACATTGTGCAGTACGGGGAGGCCAGGACGGAGCTGTTCCACGCCCTGCGAGAGCTTGGCAACACGGTGCTCTTTTGCCTGTTGGCTGAGCAGGCGCTCGGACAGGAGGAAATAGTCGACCTACTACACGCTGCCCCCTTCCTAAACAATCTGTCAACATTTGACTGCAAAGGTACAAGATCACTTACATATATTGTAGTAGTGTTTTGATGTCAATTTATTCCAACATTGAACCGTTATTGTAAATCTATTCCTACATGGAACCGTTATTGTAAATTTATTCCTACATGGAACCGTTATTGTAAATCTATTCCTACATGGAACCGTTATTGTAAATTTATTCCTACATGGAACCGTTATTGTAAATCTATTCCTACATGGAACCGTTATTGTAAATCTATTCCTACATGGAACCGTTATTGTAAATTTATTCCTACATGGAACCGTTATTGTAAATCTATTCCTACATGGAACCGTTATTGTAAATCTATTCCTAGATGGAACCGTTATTGTAAATTTATTCCTACATGAAACCGTAATTATAAATTAATTCAAACATGAAGCTGTTATTGGTAAACTTGTTTCTACATGGAACTGGTGTTTTAAATTTATTACAATTTTTGTTAATAAAATGATTATTTCCTTGTAGATCTTATTGTTTTATCTCTGGCATGGCTTTGTTATTATTCGTTAATTTAATGCCTATTTGACTCTAATATTTAAAATTATTCATCAATTCCTCTGTCAGTGTATATTGAACACAAATATGAATACAATTAATATAAAATGTTCAGATGGTGAGAAGCCGGACGTGAAGCAAAAGAGAATGGAGGCCAAATATGCAGCCTTACAGATTGTGCCAAACATTGAGAAGCTTGGATCTGCCAAGGTATACCAATTATACATACTATTAAATGGATAATTTTTGTATAGTGACATTTTTGTGTATAGGGGGCTTTACAAATGATACATGGAAAATAAATGAAAATTGAACTAGGCTGAACAGTTCATTATTATACAAGTTTTTGAAAAAAATATGTTTGAACTTTGAAACTATATGGAAGCTTATTTCACTAAATCGGACCCACTACAGCAAATGCTTATGATAATAGTGATGATGCACCTTGTATCAGGCAATCTGTATAGCAGTTACGAGATTGAACGAACAGGGGATTCGGCAATCTTCGGTAGTAAGGTTTTTAATATAAATGAATGTCTGGGGTTATGCCGGGGTCGATCGATAGGTGGGTTTGATCGGGTATCGATCAATGATAGTGCTCTGACGTTGTGGTTCAATATATACACTATTATTTGTACATCAATCTTTATATCTAATAACTGTTAATTATAAGAAATTGTATATAAGTTAAACGCGTGTGTTATTTTACTATATCTGTGTATTGAAAGTACCTACAGATATCACAATGCTCTTTCACCAAAGTTCGTAATTCAACGCGTATTATACTATTTTAGATGATGCATGGCCATATTGCTCACAGACATTTACCGAATTCATTCTGATGTCCGCAACCAATGAAGAGATCTTTTAATAAAGTGATATGTGTATTTATCTTGCTGCTGCATCCCGCATATATCTAATAATGTCCTATTACCGTCTCAAAACTATAGCACACTCTCTGCTCAATAACAATACCTCCACATATCTAATTACACTTGCTCTTTCACAATTCATGCTGTAAAATCAATTACCTGATAGTATGAGAGATGCTTCTAGGTCCGAATGCAGAGTCCGACCTAAATACTAACCATGTTTTCATTGCACAGTCGCTCACTTAAGTTAGGAGATCACGTGGCTTCCTAACTGAAGGATGCGACCAAGTTTTTGTATGAGAATTGCATTGCAGAGACATATTTAAATACTCAACGCATGCTCGTTGGCGTAAACTAGCATTTGCGAACTGTCGAAAAGTAAGGTTGATCGCGAAGAACCTTACGAGTCTTTTAATACTTAAATACGAGATGTTTTCGATGGATGATGATTTTAACTACTTCGTCAAATATGTATTTGGTTGTTTTGTCAAATCAAATACCAAACAGAGTATTCAGCGATCTATAAGAGATGCTGAAAATTTGCTGGAATTTCAGAAGAATCGTGACATTGAGCTGTCAGTGTGGGCTTGGTTACATGTGTTAATAAATTCTCTTTTCTATGCATGTGTTTGTGTTGTTATGACAAAATCATTTTAAACGTCGGTCTAAAACCCATAGAAAACTATCTATCTCTTTTCTTCATACACAATAATGTTAAATTCTACGCCATCGACCTTAAATTTGGCGTAGTATTAAGTATTTAGTAAGTGATATCTCTGCAATGCAATTTCTAACTTAAGAATATTAAATACTCCAGTGAGGTTAGGATTTAGTATTTAGTTACCTAGGATTCGGGTCCTAGTTTCTGAAGTTATACTTCCTAAACCACATATAATTATGTATCTATAATTCGTATATCCTTCATCTTTTCTCATATAAATTTAAAACAACCATCTTTTGCTCCCATTGGTTCTTTTGTTTTAATACTTAAGCCTGTAGGGGCATTAATTAAGCCTGTCGCTATATTGAAATTGTTACTTTTAAAACTTTGATTAAGACAAGCAGTGTAGGATCTCACAGAGAGAGAAAAAGAAAGGTTCGGTTACTTACCTACATATATTTATATGTACAATTCATAATTAAATAAATATGTATATATCACAATATCAACTATCCCATTAATTAAAGAACAATTAAAAATTCAGTACTTTCGAAATATAAGCTATCACGGTAGATGTTTGTAACTACGACGAAATGTCGAGCGCTGCTTGTCCTTTTATACCATCAGGGAGGTAGTTAAATGAGTACCTACATGCCGGGTCAATGTTCATGGTGGTTCTCAAATGTTCCTCCCTAGATTAGTACCTCTTGAAATTGTATTGTTATCAATATTCTAGTAGGTTACTGACCTAGTTCTAGTGCAAATTGCACGGCAACAAGATGTACTTGCGACGCGACGCGCGACGGTGCGACGAATGTTCCTATTCGCCGCAGTAGGTACTTTGTCATATATTTTTTTGTATGTAAATCAAATTATAATTTGTATGTAAATCAAATTATTTCGTATTTTTTTTTGTTGTTTTATTATTTGTAATATGTTACTTTACAGCAAGCGCTGATAGCGCGCGAGGGCGACTTGTTGACACGCGAGCGCCTCTGCTGCGGCTTGACCCTGTTTAGTGCCGTGCTGCAGAGACTGAAGGCCCTTCTGGTGGGACCTGCCTGGCAGCCCCCGCCCCCCGCTCACTATCCACCAAATACCGATGAGTGCACTGAATTTCATAGGTGCATACTTTTTTTTACTATTTATCATGCTATAACAAAATATTATTTAAATTATGTTTAAAAATGAACAATTTATGATTGATGCAGATCAGAGGGTAACTTGTAAATGGATATTGTTAACAGAATAAAAGTAAACACTTTGTTGGTTTGGTCACATGGACATACAATTTATATGGCAGTATGCACTAGACAATATCTACGGCACTCTCAATAGTTTGATACTCAATCTTCAAACATACATACATCAAGTTGTTAATATATTCGGGGTTACAAAAATAGACAGATCTACACACTATCCTATCCTGCCATACATGTTTTGTATTGGAAAATAAAATATTTCAAAATATTCAATAATTTTAATAAAGGTAAAGCAGATTGGTAACCAGATGGGTTACCAATCGAAAGTAGTTAGTAACCAGAGGGGTTACTATTAAATATATGTGGTAACCAGAGGGGTTACCAATAAAGAGAGTTCACTATATCCCAAGTGGATATGATTTGAAATAAGAACACAAGGACAGTGGTTGAGGGAGAAGAAGAAAGAATGGTCAAAAGTAACAATGAGTATATTGATCACAATTAATAGTTTGCTTAAAGGTAAATTTACAATTGATGAAATAACTTACAAAGGAACTTTCTCACGATGAGTAGGTATAACGAACGAGTTAGCGGGTGTGTTCGAAGTGTCCGAATCTTCGCATGGTGAAGTACCATCGTGCTCGCGGGTCGAGAGATGAAGTGTCGGCGAGACGGCGTGGTCGAGAACGGCGGCGTGAAGTGACGAATCGAAGTGACGGAAATACGGAAATGAAGTGACGACGTGTAGAGGTGTAGACTCCCTTAAATAGTGCTGTGCTGGGGGTAGCAAGTTCAATGTCCTCGAACTTTCTAGACTTATTTATTTGAAGTGTCATACCCAGTTGAGGAGTATTGTCACTTGTTTGACGTTGCGGGCGATGAACTCGGCCTAGCGATAAACAAATGTACTTGCCGTCGCTAGGCGCGCGCTCGAAAGAAATTTCGAGATGTGGTCTTCCACAAAGGATTTATAGTTTAGTACTTTTAATAATAACATTCATGGATTTTTACGTATTATTTAACTATAATTACTATCGCCATCGACAGTTGGATCTCGTGTGTAACATGCGACTAGTTATATAGTTATATAATGTGTTACATGCGAATAGTTATATAGTTATATAATGTGTTACATGCGACTAGTTATATAGCTATATAATGTGTTACATGCGACTAGTTATATAGCTATATAATGTGTTACATGCGACTAGTTATATAGATATATAATGTGTTACATGCGACTAGTTATATAGTTATATAATGTGTTACATGCGACTAGTTATATAGTTATATAATGTGTTACATGCGACTAGTTATATAGTTATATAATGTGGTACATGCGACTAGTTATATAGCTATATAATGTGTTACATGCGACTAGTTATATAGTTATATAATGTGCGACTAGTTATATAGTTATATAATGTGCGACTAGTTATATAGTTATATAATGTGTTACATGCGACTAGTTATATAGTTATATAATGTGTTACATGCGACTAGTTATATAATGTGTTACATGCGACTAGTTATATAGTTATATAATGTGTTACATGCGACTAGTTATATAGCTATATAATGTGTTACATGCGACTAGTTATATAGATATATAATGTGTTACATGCGACAAGTTATATAGATATATAATGTGTTACATGCGACTAGTTATATAATGTGTTACATGCGACTAGTTATATAGCTATATAATGTGTTACATGCGACTAGTTATATAGTTATATAATGTGTTACATGCGACTAGTTATATAGTTATATAATGTGTTACATGCGACTAGTTATATAGCTATATAATGTGACTAGTTATATAGTTATATAATCTGTTACATGTGACTAGTTATATAGTTATATAATGTATTACATGCGACTAGTTATTTTATTTATTTTTATTTATTTATTAAAATCCTTTTTACAAGTATAATAATAACAATAAGTACAATATAACTTTATACAGTAGTTAATAAAAATTATAAGTTATACTTTAAGTAAGAAAAAGTTAAGTTTGTCATTAGTGTATACGTTTATATATTTTAATTTGTGGATTAGGCTACTCTACTAGGCTATGCCTGTACCAGAGTAGCGTTATATAAATCAGTTCTATTATTTTAATTCGTCATAGTGTTAGTTATTTTTGTAAGGTTTTGTGGTAGGTTGAAGTAATGATGTGCAAGTATGTATGTATATATTTTAGTGTTGTATGAGAAAAAAAAAATGCTTGATGTAGAAAGGGCTAATGATAATATAATTTTGATTTTTTTATAAGTCATCTAAGCAGTAATATTAAATAATTCTTCTGTTTCTTTTCGTCCTTTGGTAATTAACCAGTTGTTTGCTATGGCTTTCAATTTGATATGTGAGTAGGTTCTTAATAGTGGAAAGTCAGTTTTGAAGAGGTTAAATATTTTTGGACCTATGTACGCGTAATGTACGCGTAATTTTTCTGGCAGTTATATAGCTATATAATGTGTTACATGCGACTAGTTATATAGCTATATAATGTGACACATGCGACTAGTTATATAGATATATAATGTGTTACATGCGACTAGTTATATAGATATATAATGTGTTACATGCGACTAGTTATATAGTTATATAATGTGCGACTAGTTATATAGTTATATAATGTGTTACATGCGACTAGTTATATAGTTATATAATGTGTTACATGCGACTAGTTATATAGTTATATAATGTGTTACATGCGACTAGTTATATAGTTATATAATGTGTTACATGCGACTAGTTATATAGCTATATAATGTGTTACATGCGACTAGTTATATAGATATATAATGTGTTACATGCCACTAGTTATATAGATATATAATGTGTTACAGGCGACTAGTTATATAGCTATATAATGTGTTACATGCGACTAGTTATATAGCTATATAATGTGTTACATGCGACTAGTTATATAGCTATATAATGTGTGACATGCGACTAGTAATAAAGATATATAATGTGTTACATGCGACTAGTTATATAGATATATAATGTGTTACATGCGACTAGTTATATAGCTATATAATGTGTTACATGCGACTAGTTATATAGTTATATAATGTGTTACATGCGACTAGTTATATAGTTATATAATGTGTTACATGCGACTAGTTATATAGTTATATAATGTGTTACATGCGACTAGTTATATAGTTATATAATGTGTTACATGCGACTAGTTATATAGTTATATAATGTGTTACATGCGACTAGTTATATAGTTATATAATGTGTTACATGCGACTAGTTATATAGCTATATAATGTGTTACATGCGACTAGTTATATAGTTATATAATGTGTTACATGCGACTAGTTATATAGCTATATAATGTGTTACATGCGACTAGTTATATAGTTATATAATGTGTTACATGCGACTAGTTATATAGCTATATAATGTGACTAGTTATATAGTTATATAATCTGTTACATGTGACTAGTTATATAATGTATTACATGCGACTAGTTATATAGCTATATAATGTGTTACATGCGACTAGTTATATAGCTATATAATGTGTTACATGCGACTAGTTATATAGTTATATAATGTGTTACATGCGACTAGTTATATAGTTATATAATGTGTTACATGCGACTAGTTATATAGTTATATAATGTGTTACATGCGACTAGTTATATAGTTATATAATGTGTTACATGCGACTAGTTATATAGTTATATAATGTGTTATATGCGACTAGTTATATAGTTATATAATGTGTTACATGCGACTAGTTATATAGCTATATAATGTGTTACATGCGACTAGTTATATAGTTATATAATGTGTTACATGCGACTAGTTATATAGTTATATAATGTGTTACATGCGACTAGTTATATAGTTATATAATGTGTTACATGCGACTAGTTTTATAGTTATATAATGTGTTACATGCGACTAGTTATATAGCTATATAATGCGACTAGTTATATAGTTATATAATGTGTTACATGCGACTAGTTATATAGTTATATAATGTGTTACATGCGACTAGTTATATAGATTTATAATGTGTTACATGCGACTAGTTATATAGTTATATAATGTGTTACGTGCGACTAGTTATATAGTTATATTATGTGTTACATGCGACTTGTTATATAGCTATATAATGTGTTACATGCGACTAGTTATATAGCTATATAATGTGTTACATGCGACTAGTTATATAGATATATAATGTGTTACATGCGACTAGTTATATAGCTATATAATGTGTTACATGCGACTAGTTATATAGATATATAATGTGTTACATGCGACTAGTTATATAGCTATATAATGTGTTACATGCGACTAGTTATAAAGTTATTTATTTATTTATTTTTTTGGGACAGACAACAGCGACAACAAAATAATGAAGGTACAGAACAATAAAATAAAACTTGCGCCAAAACATCTATCCACAAATTAAAATAATATGATCAATAAACATAAATAATAAACCAGAAAAAAAAATGTTATTAAATAAAACAAAGTGAAAAAAAAACAAACAAGATATCATGGTAGTGTGTAAAGGATTTTGTTTGATAGGAGATGAAGGGGTAGGGAGGAGGGGAAGAGGGAAGAAATGAAGGTCATGAAGGTGTCTGCCGCACTTCACTGGTTTACCACACAATCAACCGGCATCAGTTTACTTCGTATCATTTGTCGATATTTATTAAAACGAAATTGGAAAATATCAACATCATTAAAATTTTCATTGTATTGACGGCATATGCGCGGTATAATGGAGAATTTTCGATAGTTCGTTCTACATACTGGGACATGAAACAATTCAGGTCTTCTTGTCATTCTTACCGGGGCACGTAATTCAACTAATTTCACGATGTCAGGAGAATCGAAGTAGTTGTTCAATATTTTATATAGTAATGATTGATCATATAAGATGCGTCGGTTTTCGAGAGTGATAAATTTATGAAATATAACCGACTACTGATAAGATGGAAATTGTAAGTGAAGTCGGAAATTAATGTGCCTGAGATATTTCTTTTGAACAGATTCTAATCTGCTTTTATGAGTGGTATAATTTGGAGTCCACACCGGGGTGCAATACTCTAAGTGTGGTCGAATATATTATGCTGAATAAAGTTTGTGCAATGTGTTTATATTCTTGAATGGTCGACACAGTCGGAGGATGTATCCCAGCGATTTAAGTGCTTTACCCATTATAGTGTCCAAATGTTTATCAAAAAGTAATTTGGAGTCCAAAATTATAGCTAAATCTTTAATATGATCAACTACAATAAGTGAATTATTTTCAAGAGTATAATTAAAATGAATAATGTTTTTGGTACGGGTGAATGAAATCTTATTACATTTAGATACGTTTAAGTCGAGCCTATTTTGTCTGCAATATTCTGAGAGGTTGTTTAAATCGTGTTGAAGTTTTATGCAATCATCGAGTGATATTATTTTCAAGAACACTTTCATATCATCAGCATAAGCAACGTAATTAGAGTAAGCAAAGCACCCAGTAATGTCATGAATATGAATAATAAAAAGTAACGGTCCCAGGTGCGATCCCTGGGGTACGCCAGAAGGGGTAAGAATATATTCTGACACAGAATCTCCGATTTTAACTGATTGAGACCTGTTTTCAATATATGAGACGAACCATCTAAATAGATCACCATGTATCCCAACTAGTTTCAGCTTCCGAGACATAATCTTATGATCGACTTTATCGAAAGCCTTAGAGTAATCAGTGTAGATAGCATCTACCTGATATCTGTTCTCCATATTGCCTGTGATGTAATCCGTGAAAACAATCATATTTGACAACACTGAGCGCTTTCTTAAGAATCCGTGTTGCTGGTCTTGAATGTTCTTTATAATATGCGTATACACATGATCGTATATAATACGTTCGAACAATTTGCTAAATACTGATAAGATCGATATTGGCCGATAGTTTTCGACTTTACTTCTAGTTCCTTTTTTGTGTATGGGGATGATAAATGCTTCTTTAAATTTATTGGGAAATTTTCCCTCTTTCATCGATTTATTGAAAAGTAACGTTAATGGTAAAGCTAAATTTACAGCACATTTCTGTATAAAATGTGGGGGGATATTGTCACTTCCGGGCCCCTTAGTAACGTCTAAACTCTGAAGATATTTGAGCATATCGATTTGATCAATATAAACACCACCTATTCCGTGCTGAGTAATAGAATCACAAGGAACCTCACTGTCTTGTATTATTGTGGTAGGTACATTTTTGTCGTATATAGAATTAAAATATTTGGAGAATAACTCGCATACTTCACTACTGCCCGACGCAGATTCATTTCCGAGAAAAATGGTTCTAGGTATATTCATGTAGTTACGTTTATTTTTTTCATACGACCATATTTTCTTACTGTTGTTTTGTATAGAGTTTTCTATATCGTGTATGTAACGAGCAAAGCATACTGCTTGAACTGATTTCTGGCGAGCACGCAGCAGTGAGAATTCCTCATAATCACGTGGATTATTGTAGCATTTCCACCTCCTATGGAATTTGCGTTTTTCTGATATTATTTTAATTAATGCTGGTGAATACCAAACGGGAAATTGTTTTTTCTTAATGAGCTGTTTTGGAACATGCTGTAATATTATATTTTGTAATGTACGATAGAATTTCTCAATTGCTACATCTATTGTATCACAAGTAGATAAATGGGACCAGTTAATTTCAGATAAATGAGTATTTATCTGTTCATAATTAGCTTTCTTGTTTTAATGTGATACATGCGACTAGTTATATAGTTATATAATGTGTTACATGCGACTAGTTATATAGCTATATAATGTGTTACATGCGACTAGTTATATAGATATATAATGTGTTACATGCGACTAGTTATATAGCTATATAATGTGTTACATGCGACTAGTTATATAGCTATATAATGTGTTACATGCGACTAGTTATATAGCTATATAATGTGTTACATGCGACTAGTTATATAGCTATATAATGTGTTACATGCGACTAGTTATATAGCTATATAATGTGTTACATGCGACTAGTTATATAGCTATATAATGTGTTACATGCGACTAGTTATATAGCTATATAATGTGTTACATGCGACTATATAGTTATATAATATAACCTTTGTTTGGTCTCTTTTCAGACTATGGTCAGCTCTTCAATTCCTCTATTGTATACCAGTTGGTGATACACAATTCACCGTTGAGTAAGTTACAGTTTTTTTATAATTGCGATATTACTATGGTTATAGGCAATAAATATGTGATAATATATTGGACCCAACTCTGAGCATGCATTTAAATTGTAATGCGCATTATTAATCACTATGAATAAAAAATAATTTTTACCAGAACTGTTATGAACTTTAAACTATATTCCATATTATAACAAACTAATGATGTCCTTTTGTGATTTAAGTCTTTTTGCTTTTATGAACATGCGATAAAAAAAATTAGCTCTTGATAAATTTCGAAAAACCTTAAATTTTAACGCCCACGAAAAAAGGTGTAAATTAAAAATTATTTACGATTTCCTAATAATGAAAGATGCAGTTTCTTTTAGTCAAATTGCCTTAAAATGGCATATAATGTTTGGATGTTGAATACAAGAAATGAATAATATTGTCGGCAAATGTAATTTGTTTAATATAAATATGAAATTTCGTAATGCTGTGAGGCACCGTCTCAGAATAGTACTTCCACTCTTCTATTATAATAGTATTCGTAAGTCCCGTAAGAGACAGATAATCGAAAATACAACGGGCAACAATAACATCTCACATAGTTCAGCAATGAGGTGGTTCA
This sequence comes from Molanna angustata, assembly GCA_963576475.1. Classification (NCBI taxonomy): domain Eukaryota; kingdom Metazoa; phylum Arthropoda; class Insecta; order Trichoptera; family Molannidae; genus Molanna; species Molanna angustata. The sequence continues at coordinate 6,108,657 of OY754983.1, read as the reverse complement.
CTACATATTCTGAATGAAGTGCCATTTTAGGCAAGACGAGACTGGTGTGTGGGAATACACACATTTGTCGCGCTTCCTCTGGCAATGCACACCCGCACACCTTTTGCTGGTTACCCCACATTGTGGGATATGCCGTGATGGTATGAATGAATTAATGAAATTTTGACATGTATTTTCACTAAATCTCTTCTATGTGCCGTTAAGCCGTTTGGTTTCTGTGCGGGCGTCCTGGGTTCGATCCCCAGCAGAGAAATTTATTTCTCACGCAAATATTGCTTCTCTGGGCTGGAAACACTGGTTTGTAGGAACAAAATGGCATATGGCATTAAACCCGCCACTTGCGCAGGGTGCAAGGAAATATTTATTATTATTATTATTTTTACTGTAATTGAATGATGTTTTGTCGTTGATGCAGGGAGCTGTTTGGCGAGGGCCTCCATTGGGCCGGATGTACGATAATCTCTTTACTGGGACAGCAGAGGAGATTCGAGGCTCTGGACTTCTGCTATCACATACTCAAGGTGCAAAGAATTGACGGAAGAGACGACACCGTCAATGGGATCGTAAGTAATTTTCATAGTACGCCATTTACGCTAAAACATCTTGAAGGAACTAATAATAGTATGTACCTACTCTCCACAAGATACCCGTTCGATGTCGGTGTAACAAAATATGCTCAAAATTTGTGAAATGATGACTTCGTCATTCCATAGTAGTGGAAAGTAAAAATATTTAATAATTGAAGATCAGTTAACAAATCAATCTCACTTTGCAATTCAGTACACACCCTCACAAACTTATATTATAGTATTTTACCTATAAAAAGTGCATTTCATGTTGTGCCTAGCGACTGCCCTGTCATATGAGTACATACTCCTCCTAGCGACCAATTAGCGAGCATCGATCTATCTGGAATTAGTCGCTAGGGGTATATTTAACTGAACGGCCATGCGGCGCGCCTCAGTGCCAATCTCTCCTCTTTAGTGTTAATTTCATATGTTTATTATTTAGTGAATTTATATTTGTATATCTGAATATTTATAATTTAAATATAGTACATATTTATTATCGTGATTAATCTTTTATTTCTCTATACTCAATTATTTATTCACATATTCTCAAACTCCAAATTAACTTTCAAAAAACACATAATATCCCAGTTTGTAACCTCTTAATTCTTTCGTTTAAATTTATGTATAACTTCTCTGTTCATTTTCTCATGTTTGATTTTCATGTTTCATTTGTTTAATCTTTGAATCTACAACTCTAAACTTACTATGTAACATCCACCCGCAACATAATAATTATATACATGTAAAATAGACACTGCACCTTCCGTACACTGCATAGTGTAGTGTAGGTAGGAAATTTATATACCTACAACAATTCTTATTATGATATGTACTTCCCATATATAAGCTATTATGCGCAGAAATATTTGGGCATTCATGCCTGTGTCTGTGTTTAAGTAAATAAAATAAAATTAAATTAACGAACCTGATACCTTTCATATAAAATAACTGAAAGTTGTTTGATCAATTCAATAATAAAATTAATTGAATATTAATGTCTTTTAAATAGTTCAACATCTGTGTCAATATATGAAGATTCAATTATTAGATTCCGACCGAACTGAACCTGCATCTACGGGATTCAAAACTGAACCTTGATAATAATAACGCACTAATATATGTTAATATGGTAATGTTGGTATGATTGGCAATCAGTCAAATAGACTGAATAATGTTGCCATATCTCCAAATGAAATTCCTCGAATCTCATATTTTAAACTTATTAATAAGAAATAAGAATAAGAGTTTTATATGACAGAATGAAACATATCTTCTATAATTATTTCGCTGCCACTATTTTTATGACCGGAATTGGCGGGAAAAGCGTTTTCCCGCCAAAAAGTGTCTATTTACACGACAAATTTTCTGACGTCGTCTATGTTTTTAGGTCATTTATAACCATAGAAAGCGCAGATAAATCAAAATACAAAAATATTTACCTTTGTCATTTTTTCAATGGTCATAAATGCATCATGGAAACCAACTTGAAGAATAAATAAATAATATTGGCATCTTATTACATTTACTTAATTATATAAATCATTTTTTTCATCGAGATCTACAATTATAACAAAGTATAAACAAAGGTAAATATTTTTATAACTTGATTTATCTGCGTTTTCTGTGGTTATTTTTGGTTTTCGTCTATGGTTGAGTCGTGTAAATAGTCGTAGCCTAATTATTTTAAACAAAACACACCTATTTTTTAATGATTTGTGCAGATTTATCGGAAATACAAAAGTAGAAAATAATTCCCTAATCGTAGGGAACATCCTGCTTTTAGTGCAAAACAAAACCAAACGCAATCATACCAACTTTACATTGTAATGCGCTTTTAAATTAAACATACCTTAAATTGTATGAAATTGTTTATTTATTTATATATATATATATATATATATATATATATATATATATATATATATATATATATATATATATATATATATATATATATATATATATATATATATATATATATATATATATATATATATATATATATATATATATATATATATATATATATATATATATATATATATTGTGACGTTATTTTGTATTTACACGTCACTATTTAATAATTTTAATTTAATGTTTATAAAAATGTCTTAAACGAACGCACGTCGCAATATTTCTAAAAAAGTTGTAAGGCGAACACAGCCGTGAACGGATTAGCTAGGCGGGTCGAAATATCTATGCCTTTCTTTTTCAACGCTGACAGCCGACACGAGGTGTCATCGTTCAACTATGGCCTACGCAAAATTACCCGACAAAGACTCGAAATTTAAATTCAAAGGAGGCTGGGAAATATAACCGCCTCCTTTGACCTTTGTCCTTTGTCTTTTGTTCCTTGCTTCTTTGCTTTCTTCTTTACTTTCATTATCTTGTTTGTTCATGCTGTCTTGTCATCATTCTTCAACATTGGTGTACTTTACTATGTACACCATGGATGACTGAAAATGAATGGTTTTAAATATCATGGTTGGTGCATGCTCATATTTGCACATCATGACTTGATAATGACTAAAACACCTGTAAATTGCACTTCAAATCGACGTAAATACTACGATGGTAGTTTTCTTCAACAATTGTATCTGCTGATCATCTCCAAGAAGATGGAAATTCCTAAAACTGTTTCATTTCTTGATTATTAGAAAAAAAACATATGAAATACTGATATCATTTGAAAATTTAGTTGAATCTGTTTAATTATGTCATGTCTGATATTTCTTTTTATAATACACCACATGGTCTAGAAAAACATTTAAAAACTTGTAAATTGTAATTTAAGAATTAAATTATTTTATTAAAATGTCAAATATTTAGCTTAGTTCAGGTAACGTAGATAACTGTATCATATTTAACACTCCTTGCCAACCATGATAACAATAAATTGTAATTTCTTTTGTATTTGTGCGTTTCTTTCATCACTTGGTCTTCCCTACAATCACATCTGACTCAGCTTTTCATGTTTTAATTACTGTTTCATTGAACAGAAAATTCTTATTTGATACTTAAATATATTCTTTTTTTGTCTTAATCAATAAACAACACGCTCTGAGATACTGAGATATTTGCATTATTTTATACGAGTCTCATTGCAATATCGCTGACTGCTGGTGGTAAGGTTTTATGGTGAGTATACTTTTAGCTTCTCTTTTTTCTTTTCTCATACACCACCATACCCTTGCAATTGTCGGCCCAAAGTGGGGCAGGATTTTTTAAAAAAATTGAAGAGCGCGGACTATTAGGATTTAAATTCCATTTGTATTTTTTATTTTTATTGATTGTAAGACTGGCGCCCATTCTATAACTCTTTTTAAAGTCAGATGTTTGTGTGGGACAGATTAGTGTTTGTAGAGAACGTAAAATTGATAATTAGTTCGTATACTTTGTGGTAGCGATTCCTTTCCTTCCTTAAACCCATCCTTAATCTGAGGACTGCGCAGAATCCATCGTCATGAAAGCCGAGCTGTGAGATTATATTCAGGAGATGACCAGAAGTCAACCAAACTATTTCTAGAAAGTGTGGAAGAGCCCATTATGACCAGTCTTATTCGAGAAATACCATTCAAGAAATCTACTCAATCAGGTTGTATTGTAAACTAATAAATAATTAAATGTCGTGAGGACTATAACATAAAATTCACTTTCTTTTCAGTACAAAACTTGAGTTGTCATCAATTATTATTAATGTCTATTTTTTTTGGAAATCTATAAATTGATTAGTATTATTTTTCTGATTTCATAATTAGAATGTCACATTTTAACTGAACATACATAATGAGAGTATCAAATTTTTATAATTGAAACTATCTTCAAAAAACATCAGGTTGTATAATTTTAATTTGTCGTTGGACTGTGCTAAATGTTATTTCATGTTTGGTTTGCATTTTTAATGTTGAATACCTATGTTATAGATAAAAAAATATGAATCTTTATAAGCGTTGTAATTTCCTTTTTGCTAACATACAACATAGTATACATTTTTCTTGGGTCGGTCATAAAATTTGAACTTGTAAAAAATAATTATAAAAATCATATGTGGGGTAGAAATTAATTAGAAGATTGTTGTGGTAATTACCAAAAGAAGTCTGTCTGATACCTGCATAGAATCAACATTGTTGCATGGCAGTTAATATTTTTTCTTGTAACAAGTGAAAATAATCAATGTCTTTTTAAATAATGATATTATTGATATAATACTCTTCGATAATAATAAAAAGTTTTCTAAATTCATGTTAAATCAATATAATTAAAAGGAAATGGTGTTTTAAAGCAATTTGAGTCTTTATTCTCTGTGGGGAACATGTGTTTTTTTTTCTCAATTTTAATGTTAAAGTTCATCTATGTTGTATAAAATAATAACTGAAAATGTTCTTTTAAATTGAATCTCAAATCAATGTGTGCTATAGGGAGTTTTGTTTATGATTGTAATGAATATGCAATTAAATATTTTCACTTTTACAGATGGAAAGTGTTGGTGAACTCTATGAAATATTTTTTGGGAATGCTGAATTTGAATCTGCTGTATAATCACAAAAAATCAAGGCTCGGAGAGATGATATTTCTATATGGATTTTGGTCTATTTCTTATTTAAGGTATTCCATGTTTATTAATTTGGTCTGACATAAACTTATGATGTAATATTGTCATCTCTGAGAATGATTTAGTTTGAATTTACCAAATGTAATGTTGCTTCTTGATGATAATAACTTCATTTTTATATGGAAATGAGTCTTGTTTCTATTATGAATAAATTGTTTAATGTTTCATATTATATTTATGTTGTCTAATGTGTGGTACACAGTATCGACCTACAACAACATGTTACGCTGGTTATTCAATAGAAAGTAATGTCAATAATTCTGAAATGTTATGGAACTCATCGTTCAAATGATAGAATCTTTTATGTATAACAATACACTTTTTGTATAATCTATTTGACATTTTACTGACTATAATCATTGGAGTTTATTTTAGAAATGATTAACAATCATTAAAATTAATGTCGGGGATATAATACTGTTTTAAAGTTAAAATAAATGAAAATTAATTATATTCTTTTGTCAAAAGTGTAATTAACGCCATCTATACGGCGGGAGGAAAACTTATGTGGTTGCATGACTACTCGTGCTGCAACTAAATAGTTGGTTCTGAGTTATGAAATAATTGTAATTGTTAGATATGATTGTATATTAATGGGAATAATGCACGGCGTATGCTAATATGTTAATCTTATAAAGAAACTCTTCTTTTTTTTTTGTAATGGTCATACACATTACAAAGATTATTGTTTTCGGTACGAATAATTAATCATGTTGTATCAAATCATCCTATATTATGAGTAATAAGCTGATGTTATAAAATCATTCGTACGTTTCGGTATTTTCTTTTGACATTTCCACAATATAATATTTCTTTAAAAATGGAACGTATAGATGACGAATCTTTTAACTCGATACAATCGTTGAAGTATGAACTGAAAAAGCGAGGTATTAAACCAGAAGGAAAGTTTCACATGTTACGTGTCCAGGCGCAAACATTTAATTGCACATATAATAAATTGAATAAACTGAAAAAACAAAAAGCCATGGATATTGTGTCATCTGAAGAATCGGATTTGGAATTAGAACCAAATAATATCTCGGAATCAACAAAGTATTTAAATATTCAGGATGCTAATCCCGTAAATTCTCGTAAAGCGGATCCTATTGATAATGTATCGTTGCAACCAGGTGCGAGTAATAATTTCTGTTGTCGAAGTAAAGATTTCAAGGTATCGGGTTTGAAAGACCTAAATCTGAGGTATGATGGGAGAAATGATGTGCATGAATTTATTCAAGATTTAAATTTTTTACAAAAATCTCGATTAATTCCAGATAGTCAATTATATCGTGCTTTCTCTGACTTATTGACTGGAGTAGCTAGTTCTTGGCTAAAGGCTAATTACGAGCAATTTTCCTCGTGGTCACAGTTGAAAAATGCCTTTATTGAAAGATTTAAACGTGTGAACGCTGTTAGTATTTATCAACATAAACTTGCTATGCGCAAACAATTACCAAATGAAAAATTATCTGATTATATTACGGAAATGCAATTTTTAGCTACTCGACTTTTGACACCCTGGCCGGAACGTCAATTATTGGAACTTATATATAATAATGTGAGACCGGAATTTAGAATTATGTTTATTTCATGTAATGTAGAAACAATAGATCGTCTGATGCAAATGGCGAAAACGCAGGAGGGTTTTCAATTACAATCTCCTCTTGAAAGCTCATGTAATTATAATAAATCAAAAGATTATACTGTTAATCGACAACAAAATTCATCTTTTCCTTTAGCTGTGGTTTCAGATACACCACAAATAGTATGCAAAAAATGCAAAAATGTAGGACACCATTTTCGTAACTGTCAAATTATTAAACATCCTATCTGTTTTAAATGTAATAAACAAAATGTATGGACGAGAGATTGCTGTGGTGTTGTACTGCCTCCACAAACTGATTCTTATATTAATGTCTCAAAAAATGCTTCAAATAATAAAAAATGTAATTCAAAAAACGGGCAGGAACCCAGGGACGGTCCAGCTCAAAATTAAGTTATGCTGATCCCGTTGCCTGGGGAGAATATTTAAAATTTGTGAAACTGTTTTTGTCTACAGCCAATGTCGCACCGGTTATATGGGCCCGTAATGATGATAGGAGACCATTTTTAAAATTTTATATAAAAAATGCTCTATATAATGGATTGCTTGATAGTGGTGCGTCTGTCTCATGTTTAAATAGTAAATATTTACAATATTTTATTAATCAAGGTTATGTTGTTGAACATATTAATACTCGTATTGCTACTGCAAATAAGCAATTTCAGTCAATTACAAAAATGATCACCTTACCTGTCACGGTTGATGGTCAAACTGAATTAGTTAAATTTTTTATAGTTCAAGATTTGTCACCTGATTTTATTTTAGGTATAGATTGCTGGGTACAGTTTAATCTGGCCCCAAACTTATTTAAAAATGTCTTTATAAAAGGTAAAGAAAATAATGTTCATCATGTTGCCTCTATAAATACTCCTGAAAATTTATCTTCTGAGCAGCTTAAAAGATTGCAAATTGTTATAAAAGACTATGAAAATATTTCATTCGAAAAGAAAGGTCTTGGTAGAACCCACTTAGTAGAACATAAAATCATAACGACGGGACCACCTATCAAACAAAGATATTATCCGATGTCACCTGTTCGTTTGAAACAATTGGAACAAGAATTAGATATGATGCTTGAACTAAATGTAGTACAACCCTCTGTTTCAGCATGGTCGAACCCCGTGGTCATGGTTGCGAAGAAAGACGGGACTGCCAGGTTCTGTTTAGATTCTAGGAAGTTAAATGAAGTTACGGTAAGAGATTCATACCCATTGCCTCATATACAGTCAATTTTACAAAACTTAAATGGTGCTAAGTTTATTAGTTCCTTAGATTTAGCTAAAAGTTTTTGGCAAGTCAGGTTGGAAGAGTCTTCCCGTGAAAAGACCAGTTTCGTAGTACCGGGACGAGGTCTATTTGAATTTGTAGTAATGCCATTTGGTTTAAAAAATAGTAGTGCTCAACAGCAGCGTCTGTCTGAACAATTATTTAATTATGAATTTGAAAAATCTGTATTTGTATTTGTTGATGACATAATCATTATGTCACCTGATTTTGACTCGCATATTGCAACCTTAAATGCTGTTTTAAAGAAGTTAAAAGATGCTAATTTGACTATAAATTTGAAAAAATGTGAATTCTGTAGAAAAGAATTAAAATATTTAGGTTACATTGTAGATGGTCAAGGTCTACGTACAGACCCCCAAAAAATTGAATCCATTGAAAAATTTCCACGTCCTAAATGTGCAAAGGACGTACGTTCATTCGTTGGTCTAGCATCTTATTATCGTAGATTCATCAAAAATTTTTCAACCTTATCAGCGCCATTAACCAAACTCACTGGTGGTAAAAAGGGTGTTAGTAATTTTGCATGGTCTGATGAAGCGGAAGCCGCATTCATCTCACTCAAGCAAGCCTTAATCACTGCTCCAGTGCTTGCAAATCCTGATTTTTCTCTTCCCTTTGAGTTACACACTGATGCCAGCACCATTGGTCTTGGCGCAGTGCTGTCTCAGATTCAAAATGGTGAAGAACATGCTATTGCATATTATTCCCGTACTCTAACAAAAGCTGAAAGTTCATATGCTATTACTGAACTGGAATTACTCTCAGTGTTAGAGTCAATTAGACACTTCAAGCCGTATATTGATGGTGCACAATTTAAAGTCATTACTGATCATTATAGTCTGAAGTGGTTGACCACTTTACAGAATCCATCTGGACGTCTAGCTAGATGGAGCACAGAGCTCTTGCAATATTCTTTTGTGGTAGAACATCGTAAAGGGAAATTTAACGTAGTGCCTGACGCTTTGTCAAGGATGGAGGTAGCTGCTTTGTCGAATAATGATGCTGAAAACATGGAAAATTCAGAATCCTCAGAGGATCCTTGGTATGACAGAGTTCTTAAAAACTGTCAAGATAGGCCGCAGGAGTTTCCTAATTTCTGCGTACGAGATGGTAAATTATTTCGCAATTCTAAAGTCAAATATGCACTTTTACAGGAGTTCTCTTGGAAAATTGTACCCACTAAATCACAAAGAATCTCAATAATTAAAGCTCATCATGATGATGAAAATTCTGCTCATCTGGGCATTTTTAAAACATATAAAAAAATTCAACTCATGTATTACTGGCCTAAAATGTTCATAGATGTCAAAGACTATATAAATAAATGTGTTAATTGTAAAATGTTTAAGCACTATCAGCAAAAACCTGTAGGTTTAATGTCAAATAATAAGAAGGTAGAGAGGCCGATGAAAATGTTATCGTTAGATTTGGTGGGGCCCATTCCTAGATCCAAAGCTGGAAATATTTATATTTTTTCTGTGTTGGATGTCTTTACAAAGTTTATTTGGTTATTTCCTATAAAAAAAGCTAATGCTGAGTGTATAACGAGGGCGTTGGAAAATCATATATTTTTGCCACATGGTGTTCCTTCTGTTATTATAGCAGATAATGGAGTACAATTCACGTCAAATAAATTCAAAGATTTGATTGCAAAATATAAAATTCAAAATTTACATTATACTGCTCTGTACAGTCCGCAAGTTAATACGGTGGAGCGATATCATAGGACTGCAATCACAGCCTTAGCTGGTATGGTACACGATCATCAGCGAGACTGGTGTCAGTACATCATTCCAATATCAACAGCAATGAATGGTACAGTAAATATCTCAACGGGATATACACCTTATTTTCTTTTTCATGGTCGTGAACAAATTTTGTCAGGTGAGATGCATCAAAGGTATCAACCTGGACCCATCTCAGTAGATGATATGCAAATAGAAAAGCCCCATGATTATGCTGAAATGCTAGATGAATTAAGAATTGTTTTTTTTGAAGTTCAGAAGAATCTTATGTCAGCTTTTAAACGCAATGCCACTTTGTATAACAAAAATAGGGTCGAACGCTCTTATAATGTAGGTGACTTTGTCTACCGGAGAAATTTTATAAACTCCAAAGGTGCTGAATTCTTTTCATCAAAATTAGCTCCACGCTTTGTTAGAAACAAAATTATAGCAAAAATATCACCTGTAGTTTATACATTAGCGAATGAACAAAATAAGTCTATAGGGAACTTTCACATTAAGGATCTCTTAAAACCAGATTAATATTAAATTTTTTTGATGTCTGTATCATCAGTATGATACAACTGTATCATATAATTTGTATGTTTTCATTGCCAATACATGACATCCATATCTACTTAATGCTATTATCATTCTCAGGATTATAATATGTCAGATGACCAAATTAATCAAACATTGATAAATGTTTACACTGTAAATATACTGTTTTTTTTTATAATGTGAAATTTCTCGAGGAACATATTGGTACTCTGATGGCATATGTTTAATATGATGGGTTCCTCGACAAATTTAAATTTAATTATATTGTGGGGAATGCTGTGATGGAGTATTTCTTCACAATATTGAGATGTCATATACTTTTGTTTTCATTCAGATGAGTTAGTTCTATTTTTATGTCAAAATTTGTAGAGCTACATTGTACTTGCTTTTTTATATTAAAATGTTATCCTATATTGTTTAGATGTTGGACTATGAAACTGATATTTTCCAAGGAAAATTGTCTAGTATATGTCATACAGATTGTGTTGATGGTAAATATGATCCTGAATGAAAACCTAAGTATATCAATTTGATAAAAGTTTGTATGTAGAGCTACTTTTATTTCATGTAGGTTACTGTATATGTAATGTTCTTGTTTATAAATACCAATTTCATATTGTAATATGAAATTGATTGTTATATGTCATGGTATAACTTAAAATACTGAAATGCCATTATATTCTTTTTTTTTATTACAATAATAGGAAATTTATTTGATAATTCACTCATTTTTCTACCATATAAGAGTTATATCTATGGTATCACGTGCATGGAATGCCATGGTCTTCTTCCAGATAACTGTGCCGACCAACTCAGTTATCGTAGACTGCATCTGGAGATTTAGTTTGGTCAACTAGATGTCTGATGTAATCAAAACGAAGAGACACTGATCATTGTCTGTCACATGAGATACATGAGGTGACACACTTGGTGTGCGATAGAAGAAATTACAAATTATTGAACGTTACACATTTTCTCAAATCTTATCATTCTGTAAACTATTTTTATATAACCTTGCATGGACTAGTGTCCTTAATCATAACAAAGAGACACTGTCACATGAGATACATGAGGTGACACACTTGGTGTGCGATAGAAGATATTACAAATTATTGAATGTGACAAATTTTCTCAATTCTTGTCATTTTGTAGATTATTTTTTATATAATTTTGTATGTACTAGTGTCCTTAATCATGACGAAGAGACACTGTTACATGACATACATGAGGAGACACACTTGCTGTGCAATAGAAAGAGTTACAATTTATTAGACGTTATAAATTTTTATTAAATTTAGTCATTAGATATTACATTTCTGATGTTCTATCTAGCTGATGCTTTTATGTATGACATATTGGGTAATCTATTACCAAACCTGATCTCTAATACCATGATATATAACAACTTTTTAGTTAAGATTGAATTCTGTTATGATTAAAATAGTGTAATGCAAATTCGATACTGGACTTATATCACATTCTTGAAATATTAATTTTGAAATTGCATTATATTATTATTTGTTATGGAGAAATAAGATGCTGGTATAAAATTTCTTTTGTTTAATATAAAAATGTTTTTCATCTGGGATCAAAGTGGATAAATTTTATGCATTTATCTTCCCGATGAATTTTCTTATCATGGGTAAGGTGTTTATAGGAGGTACTCATGATAACTGATGTTTATAGTTATTGATAATGATTATTAAAATAATGATATTTTACATTTGCTATGTCTGACACATAAATCTTTCATAGACAAATTTACATGTTAGCTTTCACATTTCTTGGCTTACAATTAAGACTTACATGTATGATACTGAGCTAAGCTCACAATTTGATATGATGACTATGATGCTGTTTTAACTGGGAAAATATTCTGAACTTTAAATTTTCCCTATGATGAAATTTTTTTATCGTGAGTTAAGGTGTTTATAGGATGGACTCACGATAACTGTATCACGCTTGAAGATACATGGTATCTGAGTGATTCTGTTTCAACATGAGAGCCTCTTCCGCAGATTCTAGCTCACAATGAGAATTAGCACAAATGATAGCTAATCCAAGCTCACAATATGGAGACAAGATGAAAAGCTAAGATGGGGTTTCCTTAGTTTTCCATCGATAAAAAAAAAATAATGAACGCTTCTCGGGAGTGTCATTGAAGGGGTTAAATAATCAAACGTGAGTGGACTGAAAACGTTCACCACCAGATCTGTAAATACTGTATTATAATTGTTATTACGTCTGTTTTATGAACAGAGGGGTTTCATTTAAATGAATAGTAATCTTGACAGCAAGTATGTCAAAATTTGGAATTTTTATTTAATATGAAAATTTTCTGTTTCAGCTAGTTTAAGAATTTTATATATTTTTATGGTAGATAATTTTGGTTATTTTTTATTATGTAACTGTTCCAGATCTGCCACCAGTTATTTAAATGACAAGGATATGTCGTTATCAGCGACATAGACTTATGTCATTTGAACTCTAACATATTCCTTATCCTTAAATTGTAGGTGTTTTTCCTCGCGGGATTCGGTTGAGTTGGAGAACATGGGACTTATGCCAGTTATATTTACTAATTTCTGTTTTTCAAATTTACTATCAAAACACTTTTTTTTCTTTTTTTTGTTAACAGAGGAGGTATGTGACGTTATTTTGTATTTACACGTCACTATTTAATAATTTTAATTTAATGTTTATAAAAATGTCTTAAACGAACGCACGTCGCAATATTTCTAAAAAAGTTGTAAGGCGAACACAGCCGTGAACGGATTAGCTAGGCGGGTCGAAATATCTATGCCTTTCTTTTTCAACGCTGACAGCCGACACGAGGTGTCATCGTTCAACTATGGCCTACGCAAAATTACCCGACAAAGACTCGAAATTTAAATTCAAAGGAGGCTGGGAAATATAACCGCCTCCTTTGACCTTTGTCCTTTGTCTTTTGTTCCTTGCTTCTTTGCTTTCTTCTTTACTTTCATTATCTTGTTTGTTCATGCTGTCTTGTCATCATTCTTCAACATTGGTGTACTTTACTATGTACACCATGGATGACTGAAAATGAATGGTTTTAAATATCATGGTTGGTGCATGCTCATATTTGCACATCATGACTTGATAATGACTAAAACACCTGTAAATTGCACTTCAAATCGACGTAAATACTACGATGGTAGTTTTCTTCAACAATTGTATCTGCTGATCATCTCCAAGAAGATGGAAATTCCTAAAACTGTTTCATTTCTTGATTATTAGAAAAAAAACACATGAAATACTGATATCATTTGAAAATTTAGTTGAATCTGTTTAATTATGTCATGTCTGATATTTCTTTTTATAATACACCACATGGTCTAGAAAAACATTTAAAAACTTGTAAATTGTAATTTAAGAATTAAATTATTTTATTAAAATGTCAAATATTTAGCTTAGTTCAGGTAACGTAGATAACTGTATCATATTTAACACTCCTTGCCAACCATGATAACAATAAATTGTAATTTCTTTTGTATTTGTGCGTTTCTTTCATCACTTGGTCTTCCCTACAATCACATCTGACTCAGCTTTTCATGTTTTAATTACTGTTTCATTGAACAGAAAATTCTTATTTGATACTTAAATATATTCTTTTTTTGTCTTAATCAATAAACAACACGCTCTGAGATACTGAGATATTTGCATTATTTTATACGAGTCTCATTGCAATATCGCTGACTGCTGGTGGTAAGGTTTTATGGTGAGTATACTTTTAGCTTCTCTTTTTTCTTTTCTCATACACCACCATACCCTTGCAATTATATATATGAAATTATTATTATCTTTGGGGTTATCCCGCGTCAAAATCAGATCCTTGGAAGGATCTTTCGTCAACCGACGTTTCGCCTGGATCACACCAGGCATCTTCAGGGCCTTGTTGATAGATTCTCGCTTCGTGTGTCAGTGCAAGCACGTCCGTTCGAGCCGAGAACCTAGCACCAAGTGAAGATTGGAAAGTTAAAGTTTAAACTGTTGGGGTAGATGGGTTTTCCCCGCTTTTGTTCGCCTTAATGGCTTTTGACTGGCTTCTGGTGATTCGCCTCACGCTTAATGATGTATCTATTGTATTAATTTTATTTGTTTGGCGTTTAACATTTAATGGGTTTACTGTAATGGGATTTTTATTGCTGTCAATTTCTGAGGTATTTAATGAATGTTTTATAATGTTATTTTTATTTTTATTGTCGATTCTATTTTTATGTAAGATATTTTTCCAGGCCAGCGGGAGACGCACACCATCGTCTCGATTATTCACGACATTCTTCCTTTTGTAAATTTCGATTGCCTCTCTATAAATTCTTACTGTTTCTGTGTTAATACTTGCAACTACGCGTGCATTATCGAAATCGATTTGATGTCCTTCGTTCAGAGTATGTTGGACTAGTGAAGACGTTAATTTTCTATTATTTGAATCCACTCTATGCTCCGCGACCCTGGCTGATATTTTTCTGTTACTTTTTCCCACGTATGTCTTGTCGCATGATTTACATGGTATTTCGTATATGCCATGAGACTCTAGAGGGATTTTGTCTTTTACATTTCGCAGAAGGGTTGATATTTTATTTTCTGTTCTAAAGACTGTTGTTCTAATATTATGTCAACATAATATTAGAACAGTCTTTAGAACAGAAAATAAAATATCAACCCTTCTGCGAAATGTAAAAGACAAAATCCCTCTAGAGTCTCATGGCATATACGAAATACCATGTAAATCATGCGACAAGACATACGTGGGAAAAAGTAACAGAAAAATATCAGCCAGGGTCGCGGAGCATAGAGTGGATTCAAATAATAGAAAATTAACGTCTTCACTAGTCCAACATACTCTGAACGAAGGACATCAAATTGATTTCGATAATGAACGCGTAGTTGCAAGTATTAACACAGAAACAGTAAGAATTTATAGAGAGGCAATCGAAATTTACAAAAGGAAGAATGTCGTGAATAATCGAGACGATGGTGTGCGTCTCCCGCTGGCCTGGAAAAATATCTTACATAAAAATAGAATCGACAATAAAAATAAAAATAACATTATAAAACATTCATTAAATACCTCAGAAATTGACAGCAATAAAAATCCCATTACAGTAAACCCATTAAATGTTAAACGCCAAACAAATAAAATTAATACAATAGATACATCATTAAGCGTGAGGCGAATCACCAGAAGCCAGTCAAAAGCCATTAAGGCGAACAAAAGCGGGGAAAACCCATCTACCCCAACAGTTTAAACTTTAACTTTCCAATCTTCACTTGGTGCTAGGTTCTCGGCTCGAACGGACGTGCTTGCACTGACACACGAAGCGAGAATCTATCAACAAGGCCCTGAAGATGCCTGGTGTGATCCAGGCGAAACGTCGGTTGACGAAAGATCCTTCCAAGGATCTGATTTTGACGCGGGATAACCCCAAAGATAATAATAATTTCATATTTTCAAATACCCGTGAAAACCTTTCTAGTAACATATATATATATATATATATATATATATATATATATATATATATATATATATATATATATATATATATATATATATATATATATATATATATATATATATATATATATATATATATATATATATATATATATATATATATATATATATATATATATATATATATATATATATATATATATATATATATATATATATATATATATATATATATATATATATATATATATATATATATATATATATATATATATATATATATATATATATATATATATATATATATATATATATATGTTATTATTAAGTATTTTGGGGATAACCCGCGTCAAATTATGATTCCCGAGAGAATCAGTCGTCTGCCGACGTTTCGTCTGAATCACATCAGACATTTTCTAAAGGCGCCTTGTTAATAAATTTTCGTCTCGAGGGATAGTGCACGCACGTCCGTTCGAGTCGAAAGCTTACTACCAAGTGAAAGTTTGAAAGGAAGCCGCGTCAAGTGTTAGTGGAGGGGTGGGTTTCCCCAATGACGTCATTATTGCGTTTTGTTTGGCTTCTAGTGACTCTAGTACTTAACGGTATATTGTTTACAGGTGGATTATCGGTTTTCGGCTTACTAAGAATTTTACTAATGTTTTTAATGTGACTATTGTTTGAAATATCGGTAGTTTGATTACTATGGTTTTTAAAAATGTTGTTTTCAAGTACACTTGTCCATGCGGTCGGGATTCGAATGCTATCGTCCCTGTTATTCATTATTCTGTTGCTTCTTTTATATATTTCGATTGCTTCCCTGTAAATTCTAAATGTTTCATTGTTAATATTCGCGACTACTTTTGAATTTTCAAAGTCTATGGAGTGATTTTCGGTCAATGAGTGATTTACAAGAGATGAAGTTAGTTTCCGGTTTTTAACATCTACGCGATGTTCAGAGACGCGCGCCGAGATTCTGCGATTTGTCCTGCCTATGTAAGTTTTTGAGCAATCACCGCATGGGATTTCGTAAATGCCGTGTGACTCTAATGGTATTTTATCTTTCGGACTTTTTAAAAAGGATGAAATTTTGTTGTCTGTTCTAAAAATGGTGCGAATATTATGTTTATAAAGTAGGTGACTGATTTTGTCTGTAGTGCCTTTTATGTAAGGCAAAAATGCAATGGAGAGTGGCTTTACTTTAGTTGACGTATCTTTTTTATTAAAATTTTTATTAGTTTGATTTTTTACTGCATTATTTATCGTAAAATTAGAAAAACCGTTATTTCGTAGCGCGTTTTTAAGATACTCTAATTCGTTTTGAATGTTTTCGGAGTCGGCTATCCTTAATGATCGTGTTACCAAGGTGTTTGCTACAGAGGCGATTTGTGCTGGATGATGGTTCGACGATGCGTGGAGATATCTGTTGGTATGTGTTGATTTTCTGTACACAGTGTGGCCGAGAGTGCCATCGTCTTTTTTGATTACGAGAACATCAAGAAAAGGTATTTCACCGTTGTTTTCTATCTCCATTGTGAATTTGATGTTATTGTGGAGATCGTTCAGAAAATCAAGAAATTTGTTAAGTTCCTCCAAACCGTGAGGCCATATAACGAAGGTATCGTCCACGTATCTAATCCATAGCTTTGGTTTTAAGCGCGCTCTATCTATAGCTTCCTTTTCTAACTTGGTCATGAATATGTTAGCGACTGGCGGTGAAAGAGATAGACCCATTGGTGCTCCTTTTACTTGTTTGTACATGTCGTTATTATAAGTGAAAAATGTGTTATTGAGGCAATGTTCTATTAAAGTTATTATGTCATTCGGTGGGTTACTCATTTCTTTAATTGCTTGAAGAGCTTCGTCTGTGGGTATATTGGTAAACAAGGATACGACGTCAAAACTGACAAGGATGTCGCCCTTGTTTAATTTTTGATTTTTAATGATTTGTATAAAATGTTCCGAATTTTTGACAAAAGATTCCGCTGATTCTACATCTGGTTGTAAGTAGTTGGCAAGATACTTTGATAACATTTGAAGTGGAGAACCGACAGAACTGACTATGGGTCTAAGAGGAACATCCGTCTTATGAATTTTTGGCAAACCGTATAATTTCGGAAAACGTGACGATTTTTCTCTAGGTATTAACGACTTTTTTAATTCGGGACTTAATTTGGATGACATAATTTTAGTTTTAGTCGTTTTTTCTAAGTATGTTATAGGATTATTAGGATGCAGTTTATAAGCCGGATCGTTAAGCAAATTAGTAATTTTAATGTGATAATCTTCGCTTTTCATGATTACTGTTGCGTTTCCCTTATCTGCCGGAAGAATAATTATATCTTTATTTGCGCGTAATTCTTTAAGAGCTCGTATTTCATCGAGAGATATATTTCTTTTCGGCGGTAGCGATTTTCTAAGTATATGGCAAGTTTCTTGTCGTATAGTTTCGGCTATATTATTTGGTAGTTTACATACGGCTGATTCGATTCCCGTAACAATGTCTTCTTTTGGAATTTTCGGAGGAACAACACCAAAATTAAAACCTTTACTTAGAACCGATATTGTATCGTTATTTAATTTAAGATCGGTGAGATTGTGAATGATTTTATCGGTATTTAAAGACTGTTGGTATTCTACTTTTTTGATATTATTTTCGATACGCGTGAATTTACTTATTTGGCGGTCGGAGTTTATTTTATTATTCGTTTCAATTCTATTATGAATGAGATTATCTAATTCGGACCATATTAATGGGTGTAATATATTAGAAAGTTTTAAATGAAGATTTTTAATATCAGTACCAAGTGTATGTAATTGTAAATGAATGTAACCGATTTCGTCGCGTATGAGGGAAAAACTAGTATTACAAAGAATTTTTCTCACCGATTTTCTGCTACCGCGTTGTCTCAGTTGAAAACACTTTGGCACTACTTTTTTATCACGACATCGACACAAAAAGGTTAGGTCACATAGAAGCTTCGCGTGTTTTGACTTTAATTTTTCAAACTTTTTCGTTTCACTGTATATTTCCTCCCCGTAGAGGTTATTTATGTTAAATCTAAGGTTTTCGCGAGTACAAAATATGTTATTATTAAGTATTTTGGGGATAACCCGCGTCAAATTATGATTCCCGAGAGAATCAGTCGTCTGCCGACGTTTCGTCTGAATCACATCAGACATTTTCTAAAGGCGCCTTGTTAATAAATTTTCGTCTCGAGGGATAGTGCACGCACGTCCGTTCGAGTCGAAAGCTTACTACCAAGTGAAAGTTTGAAAGGAAGCCGCGTCAAGTGTTAGTGGAGGGGTGGGTTTCCCCAATGACGTCATTATTGCGTTTTGTTTGGCTTCTAGTGACTCTAGTACTTAACGGTATATTGTTTACAGGTGGATTATCGGTTTTCGGCTTACTAAGAATTTTACTAATGTTTTTAATGTGACTATTGTTTGAAATATCGGTAGTTTGATTACTATGGTTTTTAAAAATGTTGTTTTCAAGTACACTTGTCCATGCGGTCGGGATTCGAATGCTATCGTCCCTGTTATTCATTATTCTGTTGCTTCTTTTATATATTTCGATTGCTTCCCTGTAAATTCTAAATGTTTCATTGTTAATATTCGCGACTACTTTTGAATTTTCAAAGTCTATGGAGTGATTTTCGGTCAATGAGTGATTTACAAGAGATGAAGTTAGTTTCCGGTTTTTAACATCTACGCGATGTTCAGAGACGCGCGCCGAGATTCTGCGATTTGTCCTGCCTATGTAAGTTTTTGAGCAATCACCGCATGGGATTTCGTAAATGCCGTGTGACTCTAATGGTATTTTATCTTTCGGACTTTTTAAAAAGGATGAAATTTTGTTGTCTGTTCTAAAAATGGTGCGAATATTATGTTTATAAAGTAGGTGACTGATTTTGTCTGTATCATAATTTGACGCGGGTTATCCCCAAAATACTTAATAATAACATATTTTGTACTCGCGAAAACCTTAGATTTAACATATATATATATATATATATATATATATATATATATATATATATATATATATATATATATATATATATATATATATATATATATATATATATATATATATATATATATATATATATATATATATATATATATATATATATATATATATATATATATATATATATATATATATATATATATATATATATATATATATATATATATATATATATATATATATATATATATATATATATATATATATATATATATATATATATGCAAAACAACTTTTTGGGTAAACCCGTATAGGATAGTCCTGAGAAGGACTGTTTGTCGCCTGACGTTTCGCCCGAATAACACCGGGCATTTTCGAAAGCCGCCTTAACGTTACCTACTCGAAAAGAACGAACGCGCGCGAAACACGACCGCTCGCAACGAGAGCTCTACGCTAAGTAGCGTAGAGCTAATGAGAAATAAATTGATAAAAAAATAAAGTAAAGGAGTAAGAAAAAAAAAATGAAGAAGAGAGTTAAAAAAAGAATAATAAAAATGTTTATTTATACCATTAGAGTATATTATATCACAATACATAACCACCTTATAAAATTAATCACGACACGTGCGTGTATCCATACACATCAGTGTGATTGTGAACCTCATTGTTGAACTATGTGCGATGTTATTGTTGCCTGTTGTATTTTCTATTACCCGTCTCACGGGACACCCGAAAATGATGATGATGGAAGAGCGGAAACACTATTCTAAGTCGGTGCCTTGGCACATAGCACTCTTTACAGGGTGAATTGCCTTAAACAAAAAAAAAAAAAAGTCGGTGCCTCATAGTCTGATATTACTTTCCACATAAATCATAACACCATATATATGATGTCCAAGAGATTCTATCTTGACATGTATCCATCGCCTCATCAATATTCACGCATCATACATTTTAAGAATGCCTCGATCGTAAATTAACATTTCATCTCAATCAGAAATGAACATTTCACCTCAATCGGAAATGAACATTTCATCTCAATCGGAAATGAACATTTCATCTCAATCAGAAATGAACATTTCACCTCAATCAGAAATGAACATTTCACCTCAATCGGAAATGAACATTTCATCTCAATCAGAAATGAACATTTCACCTCAATCGGAAATGAACATTTCATCTCAATCAGAAATGAACATTTCACCTCAATCGGAAATGAACATTTCATCTCAATCAGAAATGAACATTTCACCTCAATCGGAAATGAACATTTCATCTCAATCAAAAATGAACATTTCACCTCAATCGGAAATGAACATTTCACCTCAATCGGAAATGAACATTTCATCTCAATCAGAAATGAACATTTCACCTCAATCGGAAATGAACATTTCACCTCAATCGGAAATGAACATTTCACCTCAATCGGAAATGAACATTTCACCTCAATCGGAAATGAACATTTCACCTCAATCGGAAATGAACATTTCACCTCAATTGGATATGAATATTCCACTATTAAAAATGGTGTACTGTGCTCTTTTCCAGAGTATTATCAGCTATACAATTAGTGGCTGGGTTGGTGCTGCTCGTACATTACGGGAAAGTCATTCTGAATGTAATGTCTTTTAAGCTTAAACTAAACTGGTATGTGGGTATACACGCACGTGTTGTGCTTCCTTTTATAAGGCAATACACACCTGTCGCTGGTTTCTCTGGCTGGCTGGATATGGTGTGAATATATGCATACCATCACGTCATGTCCCTTACGGGGTAAGCAGAGAACTAAGTGCCATACTCCTCTATTTTTGCACACATTCCTGGCTTCCTTTATATCCATGCATTGTCTCATACATGCTCGTCAATGTGTATTTTTATGATAAATAAATTTTTGTTCTTTCAGCCCTTGAAGCGCATGGTGGATAGGATCCGTCGTTTCCAGGTGCTCAACTCTCAGATATTCGCCGCCCTCAACCATCACTTGGAGGGTGCAGGCGGGGGCGGAGGCGGGGGCGCTGCCGGGGGGTCCGTGGAGTATGTGCATCACTTTCCCCCTCCCCAACACCCTCAGGCCCAGTACCATCAGATGCAGTGAATGCCAGTGAAACTTGTGGACGACTGATAGTTAAGGCGAGCATCCATGTGGCGATAAAGAAAAAATAATGTTTGTTTAAAATGTGGAAATATTAATATTGGATAAAATTGGTATTAAATTGATGTAGAAATGTCAATAAACATAAGGCGAAATGAATGAAAAGTGATGAATGCTATATGTGATGAGAACTGAAAACGTGATAATACAAGATTCCTGGGAAAATTATAGGCATTCTTGTTCTTTTTGTCGTATTGTAAAAGATATTTTGTATTTGAAGTGTAATTTTTATTTTTTTTTTATTTTATTTATTTTGGATATCCAACAGTACATACAGTAGAGCATCATAATGATATTAAAAACAATGAAAAAAAAAACAAGTAAATGTAGACTACAGTACATAATAATAGGACATTATATCAAGTAATTTTTAAAGTTTAACATACAATTTACGACAAATGAGAAAAAAAAAACAAAATTATAGGATCACACCTGAAACATACAAGAAATAGTACAAAGAGGATTATATCCTCTTGAGGATCATATATATAGAGGAGGAAGCGGTTTGGAATGTGAAGTGAGATATTTTCTAATAAATTTGGACAATCAATAATGTTATGAAATAGTTTATACAAAAATAGTTAGTCTGCAGTTATTCGTCTAGATCAGTCTTTCTGAAAGTGGGCGATAACGCCCCCTTGTGGGCCGTGGGGGGCGTTAAGGAGCCCAGAAAAAAATATAGTTTCTTTTAATTTGATTAAAATATTATAAAGTTGCGTTTTAATTGCTTTTACTAGTAAAAATTTCTAGTTTAGAATGTAAGTTTAAACACCAGAACCGACTTATATAGCACACTATAACTAAATTAATTAAAGTAATTAAATTGTGGTTTCTATGTGGGGGCACTGAAAAATTATTGATTTTCAAAGGGGGCGGTAAAAGAAATATGTTTGGTAATCTCTGGTCTAGATGATAGTGATGGTAAATTAAATTTTGATTCAGATTAAAATTTTGTAATGAATTACTTAAAATTATCTAAGAAATCTTATGTAGTAAGGAGTGATGTATTATATTGAAAGTGCTGAATATTATAGGTGTGATGAGATAAAGTGATGACGTAAACCAGCCGATGACAGGTCGTAAGCCCTGTAGGTGCCTTGAGTTCCTGGTTCTCCTATAATAATCCAACTTCGTCTCTATTGAAATGTTAAAAAGTTTGTCAAAAGAATATAATATTTTTTTGTTTAAATATAAATAAAGTACATATTACCTATTTTTTTTTTTATTTTAAATAAATTGTCCTTTCAACAGATGATTTTCATACTCTGTATATAATTTAATTCTCTGCGTGTGTCAAAAATTGAACACGTATTATATAAATTAATAAAAAAAACATCTTCAAACAATATTATTTTAAACTGTAATTTATGGCCTTATCTTTTTGATATTTGTATTAAACCCACCACGCATACATATGTATAATGTATTTTCTACTATTCAATCCATTTGTAGAATTTTATTTGAGGCCTAAATCTAGATTTAATGAAAGTATTTTATTTTATTTATTTATTTATTTAAACAGTAACAATGAAAGTTCAAAAAAGAAAGAAAAGAAATTAAAAAGTCAACAAAACATAATACATGATAACTTCCTCCTCTCTTTTTTATTCAACAAAACCTCACCTAAAGGGCTACGCCTGTCTCAAGGTGAGACTATTCAGACAATACAATAATATATGTACATTATAGGTATATTATTGTATATACATGCACATATGCACATATACACATATGCACACATCAAAACAACACCATAAACATCAACAATAACCACATGATCAACAATAACCAAAAAAATAAACAATAATAACAATATGAAAAAAATATATAATACTAGTTGCATGTAACACATGAGATCCAACTGTCGACAGCGATAGTATGTATAGTTGAAGAATAAGTACCAAACCCATCAATACAAATTATTTATTATTTTATGATATTTAGTTTTCTATACAACACATGTACCTAGGTAGTCAAGATAGGATAGTATGGAGGTCAGTCTTTTTTTCCTACCCGGAATATGAAAACAGAATGATGGTATATGTATATTGTATGTTTAGAGATGAAGTATCAAACTATTAAGTCTTCTTTGATATTGTGTATAGGTGACTACCATACAAATTGTATGAAGCAATGTCGTCACTAAATTCAATTTTTATAAAAATTGTTAAAAAAAATTTGAGATGTACTGCTACAATGTTAATATTTTTTATATAAAATTAAATTATCTAGTTGGGGTGTTTCGGCTTTTTTCGATATTTAAAAAAAAATGGAAATATAGGCAGTTAAACTCATAAATTTATCATAAAAAAAATACTTTTCTTAATAAAAAATGTTTGAGAAACCCTGGAATTTTTTTGAAAAAACTAATTTGAGATTTTGTATTTGTCTATGTTTATACCAATTTTCAGCGTTCTAGCTTTTATGGTTTCTGAGATATAGGGAAAAATAAAATAAAAATTCAAAAGTTGATAACCCCTGACTGAAACAAAAATTCAAAATTCCGAGTAAAAAAGTTTTGTAGGCCTGTAACTGTTTATATATTCTGAAATTTCTGTAAATTGAGCGGATCAAAAGTTATAAGGGGGGGACGGACACACACACACACAGACATATGTACACACACACAGACACACACACAGACACACACACACACACACAGAGACACACGAAATGTTCTACTCCGAATTCTAAGTAAATCTGTGTATGGAACATATATGCTGCGAAGCCTCTAAGTTGGTGTTTTTTGACTTCAAAGTTGGAAAAGCCGTGAAAAAAGTAGACCTCTCCATACAATTCTCGCGTATTCTGGCTTGATACATTGTCGATATGTTAAGAGAACAAAGTTCTCCTGAACAAATCGACAGTTGGATCAGTGTATTTAAAATATATTGTTGACAAGAAAACAAAAAAACAAAATACAACATATAGAAAAATAATATAATATATTTACCAATGACACAATATATCATATACCCAATGACACACCCACCAGTGACACATATATACACACTTATTTACATGTAGGTACGTACACAAACGCAGCCATGGATACATACATACACATGCCCACATGTATGCATGTACATGCGAATATGGTCAAGGGAAGAAGGAATAAAAATATTTTCTCTGTTGTTCATGTATTAAATTATGTATGGCCTTTCTGAATATATATCGTTTATCCATACATTTTATATTTTCATTTAAAGTATTGTAAATTTTTGGTGCGATAAAGATATAATGGCGCTGGCCAAAAGTTGTTCTCATAAATGGGACCTGGAAATTAAAAATTGCTGAAAATCTAGTAAAAACAGTTTGTTGGGATCTGGAAGTATGTTTTCTGTTATTATGAAATTTGTTAAGGATAGTTTTGACATACAATATTATAATTTTATAAGAAGTATGATTTATAATTATATCTCCAAATAAATATATAATTAATACAATACCTTTAGATGTGATCATAATTATCTATACATTTTGTAGCCGTATAAAGAAAAGCTACATACTCGCAAATAATAAAAAAAAACATATTTTAAGACCAATGGCGGACCATCCTTGAACCATCCTGAACCGGTGAAATAAAATAAAAGCAAGATCCAAATTATATATCAACAAACATGGTTTAAAACGAGTGGGTTGTGGCCAACACTAAACTCTCCACACCACAAATATTGACAATGAAATATTTTATTCATTCTAAATTTTACTACCAAGAATATAAATTTTCTAACGATAGTATATTTTCATGTTAAGATAGACAAACTATTAATGCAGTATGGTGAAGAATTCTAATGTTGTATGAAATATTTTAATAAAAGCAGATAAATTTTGTTTTAAAGGACGTTAGAGCATTTTGACAATTTTGACACGTAATATCATATGAAGAAATTTTTGTTATTTATGAAAAGCTAATCAGTTCGATGTTCAAGCTCTTTACATTATAACATGAAATCAAATTACTGAACTTTTCCATACATAAGAAATTTATCTTATTATATACATTTTTATTCATACTAAATTTTACTACCAGGAAAATAAATTTTCTATCGACAGTATATTTTTATGTTAAGATAGACAAACTATTATTGCAGTATGGTGTATAATGCTTATGTTGTATGAAATATTTTAATAAAAGCAGATAAATTTTGTTTTAAAGGACGCGAAAGCATTTTCCAAATTTTGACAGGTGATATCATATGAAGAAATTTTTTGTTATTTATGGAAAGCTAATCAGTTCTATGTTCAAGCTCTTTACATTATAACATGAAATCAAATTACTGAACTTTTCCATACATAGAAATTTATCTAATTACATTTTTATTCATACTAAATGTTACTACCAGGAATATAAATTTTCTTCCGATAGTATATTTTTATGTTAAGATAGACAAACTATTAATGCAGTATAGTGAAGAATGCTTATGTTGTATGAAATATTTTAAAAAAAGCAGATAAATTTTGTTTTAAAGAACGCGAGAGCATTTTCAAAATTTTGACACGTGATATTATATGAAGATTTTTTTTGTTATTTATGGAAAGCTAATCAGTTCTATGTTCAAGCTCTTTACATTATAACATTAAAACCAAATTACTGAACTTTTCCATACATAGAAATTTATCTAATTACATTATTATTCATACTAAATGTTACTATCAGGAATATAAATTTTCTTCCGATAGTATATTTTTATGTTAAGATAGACAAACTATTAATGCAGTATAGTGAAGAATGCTTATGTTGTATGAAATATTTTAAAAAAAGCAGATAAATTTTGTTTTAAAGAACGCGAGAGCATTTTTCAAATTTTGACAGGTGATATCATATGAAGAATTTTTTTGTTATTTATGGAAAGCTAATCAGTTCTATGTTCAAGCTCTTTACATTATATCATGAAATCAAATTACTACACGTTTCCATACATAGAAATTTATCTAATTACATTTTTATTCATACTAAATGTTACTATCAGGAATATAAATTTTCTTCCGATAGTATATTTTTATGTTAAGATAAACAAACTATTAATGCAGTATAGTGAAGAATGCTTATGTTGTATGAAATATTTTAAAAAAAGCAGATAAATTTTGTTTTAAAGAACGCGAGAGCATTTTCAAAATTTTGACACGTGATATTATATGAAGATTTTTTTTGTTATTTATGGAAAACTAATC
Organism: Molanna angustata; assembly: GCA_963576475.1. NCBI lineage: Eukaryota > Metazoa > Arthropoda > Insecta > Trichoptera > Molannidae > Molanna > Molanna angustata. The sequence goes on along the minus strand of OY754983.1, from coordinate 6,081,519 downwards.
AGTTCTATGTTCAAGCTCTTTACATTATAACATGAAATCAAATTACTGAACTTTTCCATACATAGAAATTTATCTAATTACATTATTATTCATACTAAATGTTACTATCAGGAATATAAATTTTCTTCCGATAGTATATTTTTATGATAAGATAGACAAACTTTTAATGCAGTATGGTGTAGAATGCTTATGTTGTATGAAATATTTTAAAAAAAGCAGATAAATTTTGTTCTAAAGAACACGAGAGCATTTTCCAAATTTTGACAGGTGATATCATATGAAGATTTTTTTTGTTATTTATGGAAAGCTAATCAGTTCTATGTTCAAGCTCTTTACATTATAACATGAAATCAAATTACTGAACTTTTCCATACATAGAAATTTATCTAATTACATTTTTATTCATACTAAATGTTACTACCAGGAATATAAATTTTCTTCCGATAGTATATTTTTATGTTAAGATAGACAAACTATTAATGCAGTATAGTGAAGAATGCTTATGTTGTATGAAATATTTTAAAAAAAGCAGATAAATTTTGTTTTAAAGAACGCGAGAGCATTTTTCAAATTTTGACAGGTGATATCATATGAAGATTTTTTTTGTTATTTATGGAAAGCTAATCAGTTCTATGTTCAAGCTCTTTACATTATAACATGAAATCAAATTACTAAACGTTTCCATACATAGAAATTTATCTAATTACATTTTTATTCATACTAAATGTTACTACCAGGAATATAAATTTTCTTCCGATAGTATATTTTTATGTTAAGATAGACAAACTATTAATGCAGTATAGTGAAGACTGCTTATGTTGTATGAAATATTTTAAAAAAAGCAGATAAATTTTGTTTCAAAGAGCGTTAGAGCATTTTGACAATGTTTACACGTGATATCATATGAAGAAATTATATGATATCTATGAAAAGCTAATCAGTTCTAAGTTCAAGCTATTAATATTCTTCTATCAATATGAAATCAATGAACTGATCATTGCCAAATATAAAAAAATTCTCTTGTTACATATAAGTTTCATACAAATATCCATTAAATAAAATATAATTTTTGAAACCGTTGAATATTTTTCTTTTAACATTGACCAACTTTGAATACAATTTTATGAAGATTCTTGGTGTTGTATAAATAGTTGAAACCAAATTAAAATATCTCTAATTTCCAGGTCGTGAGAGCATTTTTTCAGTTTTAATAGATGAAATCATAAAGAAACATTGGGAAAAAATGAACCGTTGTCTATGGAAAACTAATCAGCTCTAAGTTTATGGACTTAACACATGTGATATCAATATGAAGTCAATCGGACTTATAGTTTGGGCTGCAGAGAGGACACAAAAAAAAAACAACGTAAATGATGAATTCATAGAGAAGAAATCAAAAGTTGTCTATGGAAAACTAATCAGCTCTAGGTCTTTGCACTTTACACATATGATGTTAATATGAAGTCGATCAGACTTATAGTTTGGGCTGTAGAGAGGACACAAAAAAGATAAATGCTACGGCGTACGGCGTACGGCGTACGGCGTACAGCGTATACGCCATACACACAAACACATCACGACGAAACTCATAGTGTGCATTCTCTACATGATACCCATTGAGAAATTGATGTAAAAAAAATACGCTTAAATTTTGCGAAATCATGACTCTCCCCTATTCCATAGTGTGGAGAGTAAAAATACCAAATAACTTGTTACAAAGTGCAAGAATGAAATCGAAAATTTCGACTTAAGCGCGCGGCACCGATGAGCTATGTAGGTACAGTATGTATGTTAGTTTGCCGATTCTAAAGGGTGGTTAAATTTCAAGGACCGATGTTGATTTTGAATAAAATACAAATTATTTAGGAAATTATTGACATTTCTTTTTATTATGATAATATTGGTATGGCTCAATCATGTATGGAACAAAATATCGGCCAAATGGCCGCCGCGGCCGCGGCGGCACACCTCCAACCGATGGTCCAAATTTTCGATGACGCTGAGGCATGATTGAGGTTCTATGTCGTTAATGTGCCGAATTATCTCATCCTTTAGCTCTTGAGTTGTTGCTGGCTTATCGACGTACACTTTTTCTATCAAATAACCCCAAAGAAAGAAGTCCAACGGTATCAAATCACATGATCTTGGCGGCCAATTGACATCGCCGCGTCGCGCGTCGTGATTATTCGGCCATCAAATTTTTCGCGCAAAAGAACCATTGTTCCGTTAGCTGTGTGTCAAGTGGCACCGTCCTGTTGAAACCACATATCGTCCACATCAATATCTTCTAATTCGGGCCATAATTATTGTAAGTAATTGTTAGTCTCTTATTCTGACCAACAGGAACAAAAGACAGCCAACTATTCTGCAAACAAGACGAAAAGAGAGCCAAATAATCTGACAAACAAGATGAAAAGAAAGCTAAATATTCTGACGAATAACATAAAAACAGTGCCAACTATTCTGACATACATGACGAAAAGAGAGCCAACAATTCTGACAAAAAAGACGAAAAGAAAGCCAGCCAATCTCACAAATATGAAGAATGATAGTCAACTATTCTGAAAAATAAGAATAATAGAGAGCCAAATATTCTGACAAACAAGATGAAAAGAGGCTTTCTTTTCTTCTTGTTTGTCAGAATAGTTGGATCTCCTTTCGTCATGTATGTCAGAATAGTTGGCTCTCTTTTCGTCTTGTTGTCAGAATATTTGACTCTCTTTTCGTCTTGTTTGCAGAATAGTTGACTAAGTTTTCTACTTGCTTTTTCGACAAACAAGACGAAAAGAGAGTCAACTATTTTTACAAACAAGACAAAAAGAAAGCCAACTATTCTGACAAACATGAAGAAAGATAATCAAATATTCTGACAAACAAGATGAAAAGAGAGCCAACTATTCTGACAAACAAAATGAAAAGAAAACCAGCTAATCTGACAAATATGAAGAAAGATAGTCAACTATTATGACAAACAAGATGAAAAAAGAGCAAACTATTCTGACAAACAAGATGAAAAGAGAGCCAACTATTCTGACATACATGACGAAAGGAGAGCCAACTATTCTGAAAAACAAGAAGAAAAGAAAGCCAGCTAATCTGACAAATATGAAGAAAGATAGTCAACTATTCTGACAAACAAGAATAATAGAGAGCCAACTATTCAGAAAAACAAGATGAAAAGAGAGCCAACTATTCTGACAAACAACATGAAAAGAGAGCCAACTATTCGATATGATTTTTTTCTGTTCTGTATACACTAGCGCTACATTACGCTGGTGCGGGAATCAGCTCAACTATTCTATACAAAACTAGTGTTGCTAAGAGAGTGCCATACCGGTGACTACCTCTTAGTAATTTCGCATCGCATTAGTATTAAGAGACAAATCAAAATTATGAATTGTACAGAACTTCTGAAGAAGTTTTTTTTTACCTACACACATAGAATTAGTTTTATTATTATTCTATGCTTACACATTAACTCTAACTTACGGAATAATTATGGAATAATTGTTGTACTTTATCTTTCAATATTCAAATATTGGTTTGTGATTGGCAATATAGCATGATATTTATATTATGGTATCGCTGATTGGTGGAAAGATTGGGTTTTAATTTAAAGATGAATAGAACCACCGCCATCTTTATTTTCTCAAGCCGTGCTGTAGAAAATACACTGACAGTTAAAGAGACCTGTTTCCGGACTTCGTTCTCTATCTAGTCCGAACGTTTATTCTATGGATTTAGTATGAATTTTGGAAGCGGGTTGATGTGTTTGTGCGTTTGAATTTATCATTTTTCACGTGTTTTAGTAATATTTATATACCGTTTTGGAAAAAATACGTTGGTGGTGTTAAACAAGCATTAAGGTAAGATATTTTTTATATATTTACAATGATGTTATAGGTAGTTTGAATAATGTTTATCTGTCGCTAAAATTGTTTTCGTAATGGCCGAGACCACGTGTAATACGTCGTTGTTATAATAAGAAATTGTGTCGTTAGGAAAAATATATAATTGTAGGTACCTTTGGAATATTATGTAGAGTTTGTATTTATTAAAAATTCTTGTGTATTCATTGTGTTCAATGTCAATGTATCTTTTTTCGTGTCAACCGCAAAATATCCTCTCTAGATTTCTTAAAGATTTTTTTGTTTTGAAAATGTATTTATTAGTGATTATTATTTTCAGATGCCTCATAGATGCTGTGTCCCTGGATGTAAATCCAATTATAGCAGTTCCCTGAAGAAAGAAAGTGCAGTCACAGTTTTTAAATTTCCTAATGAAGAAGTGCGCAGACAGGCGTGGATTCGTGCGATTCCACGCAAGAATTGGACTCCAGGGGCCTTTGCTGCTGTTTGTGCCCATCATTTTGACAAAAGTGATATTATATCACATCCTAGAAAACCAAAATTGGCTATTGGAGCAATACCAAGAATTTTTAAAAATTTGCCATGTTATCTGACAAAGAATGTGGCAACAAAAAGAGTGGATCCCAAAATCCGACAGTTCAAAATTATAGAACGTCACGAGGAACAGGTCGAACTTTTCCTGCAAAGCGATGTGATTGTCGACTATAGTGATTTTTTAAGAAATATTAAAGCCAAAGTAAATCTTAGTGAGTGGAGTTTAAAAACTGTGAATAACACGACATATTTTTATATTACAAACATTGATGATGTAGACAAACATTTATATTTAAGTCGTCAAGTTGTCGTTGACCAGAATCTTAGGATTAAAGTATTTGTCGGAACAAATGAACTCTGTCATGGTGAATTGAAGTGGTTATTTCCTACATGTATGAAATTGGATTTGTGGTCACAATTTGAAAATTTGTTAGCAAGATATGGTGTTAATGAAGATGACAGTGTTAGTGATGAAGAAAATAGCATAAGTAATGTTAATAACAATATTATGAAAGCTCACATGTATTTAAAATTTGCACTAGATGCTGCCAGTGGACTTGATTATACACGTAAAAATACTTTAGAGTTGCTTTTGGATCAAGTTCATTTACTAATGACCAAAAGAAAACGATATAGCACGACTACTTTGCTATTTGCTTTTATAATGTATTCGAGGTCTCCTTCATGTTACCGTTTATTGAAAGATTTTTTTAATTTGCCTCATAAAAGGTATTTACAGAGCATTTCTTCGTCGTTTAATGTTTCACCAGATTCGTCGAATAATTTATATTTTAAGAAAATATCACAGGAGCTCTCTGAGCGTGAAAAATATGTCTGTTTATTAATTGATGAAATTTACATAAGTAGCTGTGTTACTTATAAATCCAGAAAACTTGCAGGTTTTGCATCCAATGATTTATCAAAAGTAGCAAAAACAGTTCAATGTTTTATGATTACTTCATGCTTTGGTGGTTTTAAAGAAGTCGTTCGCCTGATACCTGTTAATTCTATTACTGGCGACGATTTAAAAGCTATTACATTAAATGTGTTGAATTTTATACAAAAATTTGGATTTAAGGTCACTTGCATTATAACCGATAATAATCGGGTGAACCAAAACATGTTTAAAAAAATATCTCCGTCGGATAATTTTAATAATCCATTGTATACAAATATGCCAATTTTTATGTTTTATGACTTTGTGCACATATTTAAAAATATACGAAATAACTGGATTAATATGAAAGATCATAAAAAATCCTTTTCATATCCAGATTTTGAGGACAATTCAATAATTAGACATGCTAAATTTCAAGATCTAAGAGATTTGTATACTATAGAAAGTAATAGTACAGTTAAAAAGGCTTTCAAATTAAATTTTAAATCTTTGTACCCGACTTCTTTCGAAAGGCAAAAGGTGATTTTTGTCGATAATATATTTCATTGTACCACTATTGCTGGTTTGTCTTTTTTCGATGAATACAAAGAAACAGCTATGTTTTTGCAAATAATCAGAAATTGGTGGGACATTTTAAATGTCAAAACCACAATGAAAGGTAAAATAAAACGCAATGATCTATGTACACCTATACTGGGGACAACTGATGAGAAGCTTGTATATTTAAAAAAATTTGCTGAATGGTTAGATAAATGGAATAATTTGCCAAATGGTACATTTTTTTCAAGTGATACTTATAATGCATTATATCAGAGTGTTTTAACTTTCATAAAATTTATTGAATTTTCATTTGCCAACTATTCGATTTCATATATTTTAACAGGAAAATTTCAAACTGATATGCTCGAAGAAAGATTTAGTTTGTACAGAAGGTTATCGGGTACAAATTACCATATATCATATACACAAATTGTAGAGTCGGAGAAAAAAATTAGAGTCAGGAAAATGTTTAGGTCTAAAAATATATCGGAGACATTAAACAATATTAAAAACTCGCTTACACCTTTGGAAAAAGAATCCAATTTAGAAGTAGATGTTTCTGAATTTATATGCATATTGAAATCAAATTACTTGGAAACATATGAAAATGATGAATCATCACAAATTTATGTTTGTGGTTATGCAGCCCTTGGTGTTAGAAAAAAAATTGTGAATAATTGTAACTTGTGTATTAGTTTAGTGTCTGATAACAAAGGTGTTAAAATTAATGATAAGTATTTTGATTTTCTACAAAGAGGAGGTTTGATCGTCCCCTCTGAGTCTGTAAAGTTTGTTTATTTTCATTTGTGTTCTATATTTGAATATGTTATCAATGTAAAAGCGTTACATCATAAATTTTTGGAACATACCAACCAAAAAGACTTGTTATTGTCATTAACATTTTTAAGCCTAAGATCTGGTTCATTTTATGTAGATTTAGATTCAAAATGTGTTTGTGGAATGACAAATAACAGAATATACAGTATGATTGTGGAAACACTATCAAACATTTTGTTAAATAATTATAGCAAAATGCAAAATGATCGAATCTCTACAAAAAAGAAATGTAATACAAGAAAACTGAAAACATATTGTAATTAGTAGAAATGGATTTACAAATTATTATTCTTTATATAATATTTTATGTAATCTGTGTTAGTTTTGTAAAATTTCAGTCTATTGTATGTACCTACTTGTTTTGAAAATTACCTGATTTTGATTTGCTTATCTGTATGAAAAAATGTCATGCAAGAAAACTGAAAACATTATAATTAGTAGAAGTAGTATATTAATTTACAAATTATTATTCTTTAGATATTATGTAATCTGTGTTATTATAAAATTTCAGTATATTGTATGTACTTATTTTGAAGATTACCTGATTTTATTTTCCTTATTTGTATGAATCTATATACTATTTGAAATGTCTATTGTGAATAATGGCTCTTGTATACCTATTTCTATTTATTTATTATTGTGTTTTAGATTATAAGTCTATTTTGTATCATTTGAAATGCCTGCTTTTGTTATTTTTTTTCTGTTTTATATAAATCTATTTTTACCTTTTTAAATTTCTAATTAATTGTAAATTCTACGTACAAGTATATCTTGTGTCATTTGAAAGATGCCTGCTTTTGTTATTTTTTGTTTTGTATGATTCTATTATACCTTTTTAAATTTCTCTCATTAGTATTAATTTTTGTGTTCTACGTTATAAGTTCATTTGGTGTCATTTGAACGTTGCCTGCCTTTGTTATTTTTTCTGTCTTGTATGAATCTATATAACTTTTTAATGATATAAGTCTATTTTGTGTCATTTGAACGTTGCCTGCTTTTGTTATTTTTTTGTCTTGTATGTAACTATATAACTTTTTAAATTTCTCTCATTAGTATTGATTATTTTGTTCTACGTTATAAGTCTATTTTGTGTCATTTGAGCGTTGCCTGCTTTTGTTATTTGTTTTGTCTTGTATGAAACTATATAACTTTTTAAATTTCTCTCATTAGTATTGATTATTTTGTTCTACGTTACAAGTCTATTTTGTGTCATTTGAACGTTGCCTGCTTTTGTTATTTTTTTGTCTTGTATGTAACTATATAACTTTTTAAATTTCTCTCATTAGTATTGATTATTTTGTTCTACGTTATAAGTCTATTTTGTGTCATTTGAGCGTTGCCTGCTTTTGTTATTTGTTTTGTCTTGTATGAAACTATATAACTTTTTAAATTTCTCTCATTAGTATTGATTATTTTGTTCTACGTTACAAGTCTATTTTGTGTCATTTGAACGTTGCCTGCTTTTGTTATTTTTTGTGTCTTGTATGAAACTATATGACTTTTTAAATTTCTCTCATTAGTATTGATTATTTTGTTCTACGTTATAAATCTATTTTGTGTCATTTGAACGTTGCCTGCTTTTGTTATTTTTTCTGTCTTGTATGAAACTATATGACTTTTTAAAGTTCTCTCATTAGTATTGATTATTTTGTTCTACGTTACAAGTCTATTTTGTGTCATTTGAACGTTGCCTGCTTTTGTTATTTTTTGTGTCTTGTATGAAACTATATGACTTTTTAAATTTCTCTCATTAGTATTGATTATTTTGTTCTACGTTATAAATCTATTTTGTGTCATTTGAACGTTGCCTGCTTTTGTTATTTTTTCTGTCTTGTATGAAACTATATGACTTTTTAAAGTTCTCTCATTAGTATTGATTATTTTGTTCTACGTTATAAATCTATTTTGTGTCATTTGAACGTTGCCTACTTTTGTTATTTTTTCTGTCTTGTATGAAACTATATGACTTTTTAAATTTCTCTCATTAGTATTGATTATTTTGTTCTACGTTATAAGTCTATTTTGTGTCATTTGAACGTTGCCTGCTTTTGTTATTTTTTCTGTCTTGTATGAATCTATATATCTAATATGAATCTATATTTTGTATATTTAAATAATTAAATATCATCTTTTACAAACAATTACCTTTTATTTATTAACCCGAAATTTAGATAAGTACACTTAATTATATTGTATATGCACATAATACAACCTCCATGGTCTAATTGGTTTGTCATTTATCTTCCGTCACGGGTGAATCCTGGCAGGAAAGGAATTTATTCTCATGCATTATATGCTTTTCTGGGTTGGAAACATTGGTAAGTTTGGAAAAAATTGCCTAAGGGCCAGTAAATTCGTTACTTCTGCAGGGTACAACAATGTGTTTATTATTAATATAACTGGGAAGTATTTATAGATTTGAAATCACGACATAATGTCTGATAAATTATTTTGGTGAATTTCCGACTAAAAAAATATATTCTCTTTATTTTGGAATTGGTAGTATAATTTTTTTTACAAATATATTCTCATTATTTTGGAACTATAATTATAGTAAAAAATAATTTTAAAAATATATTATGTTCTCATTATTTAGCAGTATAAAATATTTTAAAAATATATTCTCATTATTTTGGAATTAATAGTATAATTTTTTTTGTTGAAATCTTCGAAATTTAAGCTAAAACATCATTAACACGTCATGGCCAAATAGGTCTCTTTACTTTGAAATTTTAGTTCCCGCCAAATCTACAGCACGGCTTGAGAAAATAAAGATGGCGGTGATAGAACATATGCTTTAAAATCATAGACCTAATAGAATGGACAGCGTGCATGAACGGTATTTTCAGCAAACATCATAAACAGCTGATTCAAGTGCAGAACGACGTTGTTTCCTTGCGAATAGTATAGAAAGTGAGCGAGTTCATCCCTTAATTTTAGAAATTTAACGTTATATTGACATAAATATGTTATTTTTAAGGACAATTAATGATTTTAGTATTCATAGGAAGACCACCCAAACGATGGAAGGATAGTTGGACGTCCACTTCACAAGAACTTCACATATCTGGAAGACCACCCAAACGATGGAAGGATAGTTGGACGTCCACTTCACAAGAGCAGGCTCCGAGAATAACAGGACACAGTCCTAACTAAAGCAGAAGAAGAAGAAGAAGTATTCATAGAATATTTTATACATCATTTAGAACAACATGAATCATTGTTTAATTTGTTTTTTAAGTCAATAAAATGATGCATACTTGTGCCGCATATAATTGCAATTCTCGTTATTCCGAAGGGTGTTAATTGTCTTTCCATTTGTAAATTATAGACTTAATTGTTCAATTTAAATATTTTTTTGTAAATTTACGTGTCAAATTAAATTATATTTGTTAAATAGCAGTCGATTTCGATTTGAAAAGCACTGATTCAATACTATGATGGCATACTTCTTGTCAAAATTGATATTTAATAATTAGATTTGTTTCGATTATTTATATAAAAAAATATACATCTAGGTACTTATTACTCGATTTTTTAGACACAAAAATTTGTCAAAAAACACATAGGTATAGGTATAAAATACTTTATTTCTAACCTTACATTACAGTATAGAAGGAAAGATTTTCGTTTTCATTCATACCATAACGGCATATCCCACAATATGATGGGATAACCAGCGACAGGTGTGCGGGTATGCATTACCTTAAAGGCAACATTCGGAATGGGTTGTAAACCTCATTGCTGAACTATGTGAGATGTTATTTTGCCTCTTGTATTTTCGATTACCCGTCGCTCACGAGACACACGAAAACAATAATTATAGAAAAGTGTGGAAGCACTATTCTAAGAAGGTGTCTCAGCGCATAAGATTTTTGTTAGTGCATATTATAGTAACTTGTCCATAAATAGATTCTGCCATTTGATTTTCTTAGCGTTTTATGAATGTACTTAAATTAAAATTATAATAAGAAATTTATTTTATTTGAGATTTCCGAACGGTCCTGAAAGTAAAGCTAGATAGATCATCGCGATCAAAAGAAAAACAAACGATTCATTGTAAATATTGATTCAATAAAGCCTAATAAAAAAAAAATATTTATAAGCTTCTTGCTACGAAAATCAGTTTTGGGAAAATAAACTATCCAAAGTAGCTAATTCGAAAATATTTTACTTTGCAAGTCATCTACTGAAATTAGAAATATGTATATTGAGAATTTATTTTTATTAATAGTAGATTATTCTATGTAGGGAAAAAGAATATGACTCTCAAATAGATGGATTTATAAACAATGAGTAGGATATGAATAATATAGATTATACCTAAAACAATACATTTACCTACCATATAATATTAACTTGAAACTTTCAAAATCAATTAAAATTTATTCAGTTCGAGCATTAAATAACTGGTAATTTTAATTATAAAATTAGTGATTTTGTATGAAAATTTGCCTTGCCGCCATTAGTGGACTTCAGTCACGTGGTCTTTCCATACAAATCATGTTTGCCGAAAACCTGCCAAGCAAAACGCCTTTGCACGCAGTCCATATATATATCAAGTCTATGTTTAAAATCAATGAGAAAAAAAGAGGTACAGAATAGTTTGTCAGTAACCGATAAGACTGTTATTTATGCATATCACTATGACGAAATGTTTGTAAAAAGGATTATATTGTTTACATTGTAAAATTAATTAAATGTTGTGACAGTTTAAACTTTTTTGTTCCATTATTTGTACTGTGCGTTTATTTTGTACGCGTTGAAGGATCCTTCCGTCAAAATAACCCCCCTCAGCTGGAATTTGCTTTGCTCATCGTATTATTTCTTATTTGTTCGCGACCTGTTATGAAATGTCTTTATTTTTTATTTCATTTTTCGCGAATCGATCGGAAATTGTGTGAAATAATGGTGTTTATGTTTACGAGCGCAGTGTTTTGACGTTCGTTTTGTTAACGGCGAGTGGATAGTGTGTTTTGTGGGCGATTTATTGTATAAAATATGATAAATAATTTAGGATAAATATATCGTGTATTTATGGGTGAGTATTGTTTGATTTTTTTATATTTACTGCTAGTAAACACCAGTCAAGGACATTGTGTGTAATATTTTATATAAAAATTAAGCGAGGCATGCATAGTTCACCTACGCTCGCGTATAAAAAATCTATTTATATACTAAGATATATTATCATTTTTATATGTATCGAACGCTCCGATGAACTCTGGACTCTAATCTTGAAGGTATTTATCAATAAAATAATACAAATATTTATTTTCAATTGATGTATTAATCACATGTGTTTTAGTCACTGTACCATGCATTATATGCCGTCGTTTTTCAGAGTTGTTGCCAATAGATTCATTCTCCAGCTTGAGGCTGGTCTTAGGCACACATTCTCAACCAAAATAATCTGCTACACAGCATTTATTAGTAAGGCTGTTAAACGAAACAGTTACATGAAAACATTTAAACGAGATATCAACATTTGGATAGAACAAAAGGGCAGAGATTACATAAAAAATAAACCAATCACATAAACTACCAATCAAAAATGCAAAATTAGAAGACATATAATATAATACTAGTAAAACCCGGCAGACATTGTACTGCCTGTTTAATTATTTACCTCCAAATATATAAAAATGGTTGATCAGTATGTTTCCTTTTTATTATTTAACATTCTATCTAGATTCACTAATTATAATTCTGTATTTTTATCCCCTTCCATCCCTACAGTCCCTTCCGTCCCTATTCATTTTATTTACTTATTCAAACAAAAATCTTTTACCATTATACCATTTTTATATGTAACCAACTTCACACTGACACCTCGATGTCACGATTTTTCTGAATTTCCAGAGAATTTTCGGCATCTTGTATACATTGCTGAATATTCTGTGTGGGATATAATTTAACAAAATTATAAATCATCATCTATCGAAAATATCTCGTATTTCAGTATAAAACCACTCGTAAGGTTCCTTGCGATCATTGTTACTTTTTGACAGATCGCAAATGTTAGTTTACACTGACGCGCATGCGCTAAGTATTTAGATATATCTCAGCAGTGCAATGTCTCATACAAAAACTTGGTAGCATCTAGTTAGTGTGTTCTATGGTAGCATCCTCCAGTTAGGAAGCCACGTGATATCCTAACTTAAGTGAGCGACTGTGCAATGAAAACATGGTTAGTATTTAGATATGTCTCTGCAATGCAATGTGTCTCATACGTGAACTTGGTAGCATCCTCCAGTTAGGAAGCCACGTGATATCCTAACTTAAGTGAGCGACTGTGCAATGAAAACATGGTTAGTATTTAGGTCGGACTCTGCATTCGGACCTATGTATTATATATTTTTTTATATGTACTGATTTGTGCTTATATTTTATATTAACCACTTGCAATATTGCCATCAAAACTTGTAGACTGTCATCAACTTCATCTGATATCTGACTCTTGAGCCGAAGTTCCCGGTGGACACACAGTTTTCAATTGTGTTTTCAGTCTTAATCTGTGAGATGTAACATCGTTAGTCTCCAGAACGTGGCGACTTGTTATTGGGTGCGTGTTAAATTAATATTTGACATCTTAGTACCCGTTGGTCGACCGAGAAACAATCCGAAAAATGAAGAAAAAAAAATGTGTATGTCATCAGACAAGTGATCAAGGTATTTGAAATATTCGGGGAGATTTTTTTAATAACGAGATTGAATTGTTTGAACTCTTTAATGTTCTTCGAAATTAAAAAATCCGTATGTAAGAGGCCCACGGACAACAACGAAGAACTCCACTCTATAAGTGTATATAATTGGGTGTCAACACTACAACAGGGTTTGTTCTGAAGTGTTGGAATAAACCCGAAAAGATTCAAGTCTTTTTCTCCCGCCAAATATTCAGTAAAATTTCATCGACATTTTTTTTAATTATTTAGTCAGATTTCGCTATCTTTACATGTCAACGGTGTCACCGCCAATAAATAAATAAAATGATGTATTTTGTTGGTGTGTTGTCAGTGAGACAGTCGTAGAATGGCGACAGCTAGTGCCGAGCGGTTCACGGCGGTGGTCGTGTCACAGCCGAGCGCCCCGGCACAGTCCCAGGGCTCCGTCTCCACCCCCAAAGGTGCCGCAGACACATTAGCATGCTTTTTATTTGCTGTCATTCGCACCCTCGCTTTAATTTTTTTTCCCCGCTTGTTTAAATGCAACCAACTGCTCCTTGGGATGTCTTTGTCGCTTTTCATTTCTCTGTCCTTTTGTTTGAAACAGCTTTATTTATTCTTTTATTTGTTTGTTCTCTATTCACTCTTTCCATTACTTTCATTCTGTTCATAATGTCCTTTTTATTCTCAGGTTGATACATTGTCTTCATTAAGGGGGAATAAAAACTCAAAGCATTTTTACCCAGTTTGATTCGTTTGAGTCTTGTTTGAAATTCTTGTGTTTACATACATAATGCTACATTATTTAGCAGCAACACAAAGAGCCATGGAAAGGAGAATGATGGGTATTTCGTTAAGAGATATATAAATGAGAAAACTAGAATAGAATATATTTTATTTCTCGCTCATATCAATATTAAAATGTTAATAAGAAATATTGGATCAGTCCAACAAACTGATTAGGGGATTATGTACTTTTTTATTTAATTCATGTTTTGTTCAATTCATGATTCTTTCTATACACAATTTGTTTAATTCATGATTTATTCAATTCACGATTTATTCACTTCATGATTCGTTTAATACATGATTTGTTCAATTCATGATTCTTTCTATACACAATTTGTTCAATTCATGATTTATTCAATTCTCAATTTATTCAATTCATGATTCGTTAAATATATGATTTGTTCAATTCATGATTCGTTTAATACATGATTTGTTCAATTAATGATTTATTCAATTCATGATTCTTTCTATACATAATTTGTTCAATTCATGATTTATTCAATTCATGATTTATTCAATTCATGATTCGTTTAATACATGATTTGTTCAATTCAAGATTTATTCAATTCATGATTCGTTTTATACATGATTTGTTCAATTCATGATTTATTCAATTCATGATTTGTTCAATTCTAAATTTTTTCATAAAATTCATAATGTTTTTGTCAAGTTCATGATTATTTTAATTTATATGTTCTTTAGTTTACCCTTGTTGTTTAATATTATTGTGTTGTCTTGTGGTGTTAGTCCAAACTGTTTGAAAATTCTTAATTCGGCCCTTAAATTTATTGCTGAAAAACTCAAACGGGCCCGTCTAGTCGAGCTATTTTGAGCCTCCTAACCAATTTATCTGTCTGACATTTGTTTTTTATTTATTTTAATGTCATTTTCAGGAATCATCAACATTCGTAAAGACTATCAATTATAATTATTGTACAATAAATAAAACCGATAATATCATCCTTTTTATTAATAATTGTCCTTGATCATTTTAGTTGTACCATAGATTTTTATTATAATATACTAGATGTCATGGAGCGGCACAAGAAGACCAGAAGAATCTTTATTTGTTTGACTGTTTTATTCTGCAGTCACAATGCTGTCTTGATTGCTGGAATCAAATGATATTTTGAGGTCCCAATCGCGTATTTACCTTTCCGTGTTGATTAGGAGGCAAGTACTGCCTTGAATTAGGCTCTAGTTTGTTGCGCTAATGCACTTAAAAACTCCTGTTGAGTTCAAGGCACGTGTCCTCCAAATGCACACGGTTTAGCAACGCAAACTGTTCCTGCTAATACATGTTCAATTCAAGGCAATTAATTATTAAATATGGAACATATATAGCAATAAAGTTGGCACGCTATTTTATTTCACATTTGTATTTTGTTCACAGATTATATTATGGTAGTAATCAGTAATTTTGTTTACTTAAGTCTTTAAGTAATATGGAACTTAAAATTGGTATTTTGGACAATTTTAAAATTGTAAATTACGAAGGAGACAAGGATGTAAAATTTACCAATGTAAAATTTGATGCTCTATATCTTGTGAAGGTAATTACACGACGCAAAGTGTGATTATTTCATTGAAAAAATCATGACTACCAATCTCATACAAAAAAATTGTCTTGATGAATTCTTATGATATAATGTAGATTAATCTATTAAAAGAAAAACAATCATACACAAAAAATGCCTCTAACACAGCCTTGTAACGCTCAATCAATACGCATGGTAAAATTTATATACATGTGTACGATTGAAATACGCGTGCCTTGAATTCAACACGTATTAACAGGAACAGTTTGCGTTGCTAAACCGTGTGCATTTGGAGGACACGTGCCTTGAATTCAACACGAGTTTTTAAGTGCATCAGCGCAACAAACTAGTGCCTAATTCGAGGCAGTACTTGCCTCCTAATCAACACGGAAAGGTAAATATGCGTACCAATCGCCCGCTCTTGTATCAGCCTTTACTGACGCATGTGCCGTTGCTTTTCGATAACAGGTCCTGATTTGACCATCGGTCTCAGCTCGGCTCAGGTGATTGTGACCAGTCTAGCGGCCGGAGCATGCGCCGGGGCCCTCGCCAAGACTGCCATAGCCCCCTTGGACTACACCAAGATCAACTTTCAAATCAGGTATTATTTGCCCACTTTAACGTTACACGGCACTACACGGTTCCACAATGAGGTGTCATTGTAGAATCATGACAGAAAAAGTTCAAAGATTAATTTAATCCCGAGATATATCAGCGGAGACTTATAATTGGCTGTTTAATTATTATCTTAAATGTAAAACTGTAATGTATAGCTGTTAGTCTCCTAAAAAATTGTAAATAAAATAAAATATTTCTTATTCAAAATTCAATACTGAGATATCTTTTTACTAAAACTTCAATCTTGAAATATTTATTTATATATTATTTTTCGGGCAACTAACAGGTACTATGTCAAATATTAATTTAACACGCACCCAATAACAAGTTGCCACATTCTGGAGACTTACGATATTAATCGTCTCACAGATCCAGACTGAAAACACAATTGAAAACTGTGTCTCCACCGGGAATCGAACCCGGGACCCTTGGATCAGTAGTCAGATACCCAACCAACTGAGCCACGAAGGCCGACCAACTCAACAATATGTTTTACTCAAAATGCATTCCTGAGATAAAATACGAAATGAATATATAAGAGGTAGCCTGGGTGTACGCGATGTATCCGATAAGCTGATGGAGAATAGGCTGAGGTGGTTCGGGCATATCCTTAGAAAACCGCCAGAATATATAGAAAACACTGCACTGGATCATCGAGTGTCTGGCAAAAGATCCAGAGGGCGTCCCAAAAAACGATGGAAAGGCCTGGTGGCTGAGGACATGCAGGAATGTGATGTCTCTGAGGACGATGCTCAGGATAGGGCGAAGTGGAGGAGCGCAGTGAGGAGAGCGGACCCCACCACCATGTGGGATGCAAGCTAAGGAAGAGAGAGAGTAGTACTGAGATATATTTTACTCATAATTTAATCTAGAGATATCTTCTAATCAAAATTCAATCCTGAGATATCTTTTACTCAAAATATAATTCTGAGATATATTTTACCTAATTTAATTCTGAGATTTTTTTATACTCAAAATTCAACCCCGAAATATTTTTTACTCAATGTCAACCCTGAGATATTTTTAGTCAAAATTAATTCTGAGATATCTTTTACTCCAAATTCAATCCTGAGATATTTTATCCATAATATTCAATCCTGGGATATCCTTGTTCAATTCGATCCCGAGATATCTTTTACTCTAAATTCAATCCCGAAATATTTTTTGCTCAAAGTTATATCTGAGATATGTATCTTTTACTCCAAATTCAATCCTGAGATATTTTTTTCATAATATTCAATCCTGAGATATCCTTATTCAAAATTCAATTCCGGGATATCTTTTACTATAAATTCAATCCCGGGATATCTTTTACTCAAGATTCAAAAAATGTTTTACAGTACGAAAATGATAATAATTGATTTAACAACAAAAATATTGATTTAACAACTAAAATATTGATTTAACAACAAAAATAAGTGGAAATAAACAAAGTTATATTGTTATTTTAATAATTTATAAAAATATGTGATTGCAGCAACCGTCCGTACTCATTTTACGCAGCATGGACGTTTGTGCTGAGCACATTTCGAACCCACGGACTCATGGCGCTGTGGAGGGGCAACTCAGCCACCATGGCTCGGATCCTCCCATACTCGGCCATCAATTTCACAGCGCACGAGCAGTGGAAGCGGCTACTGGGAGTGGCTGATAGCGTACCAAACAGGTTCGTACAACAACAGTGGTTATTCTTCCACTTATGCATCGACGTCCTGCATTCTATTCCCAGCAGAAGAGAAATTTACTCAACATAATTATATATCTTAATTTAATTATTTTATGTAAATATACGGCCCAAGAAAGATATGCCATGACCATGTGAATGATAATGGGAGAAGCATTTGATATCATTCGTAAAAAAGGCCAATAGCTTAACATGTTTAATTAAAAAAACCTTCAGCCACTTGCCACATGATTTGTTGATTATCATCATCAGCAATGGCGCTACAGCTCGATGTGGGCCTTGGCCTCCTCAAGAAACTGTCTCCATCCCGCCCTGTCGACAGCAAGTCTCCTCCAATTTGTCTGTCCGATCGCTCTTATATCTCCCTCGATGTCGTCCAGCCATCTCATCCTAGGTCTCCCTCTGCTTTTTCTTCCTTCAGGACAGGTGTCCAATACTTTCTTTGGGACCCGGCTATCTTCCATTCTACAAACGTGTCCGAGCCATCGTAGCCGTTGTATTTTAATGTATCGGACAACGTTTGGTTCGCCTTACATTATTTCCAGCTCATGGTTAAACCGGATCCTCCTTCACAGGTAGGGCCAAATATTTTGCGAAGATTTGTTGATTATAATATAACATAAAACTTATGTAAGACCAGTTTTGGAATATGGTTACCAAGTTTGGAATCCTTACTTTGAGAAAGATATAAGCATGCTGGAAATGGTGCAGAGAAGGTTTACCAAACTGGGAAATGGTCCCAGATACTTTACATATGAAGAAGGTCTGAATGTGTTGGTCCTCACTACTCTTGAGGAACGGAGAAAGAAAGGGAATCTCATAGATATACTAAAAAAACACTGCTGATGTTCTGCCTCAACCAAAATACTAATTTAAGAGGTCATAGTTTGAAGCTAGACAAACACAGTTTCAGGCAGAACCCCTGGAAGCATTTCTTGTCCAATAGAGTTGTGGATGCGTGGTGGAACTTGTTGTTGCACAAAGTGTTAATGTGTTCAAAAATATACTTGACAGACTTAACAAGTGAATACTGTTGTGAGATCAGGGGGGCAAGTCTGGTTCAATCGGCGAAATCAAAACCCTAGTGATTACCCATATCATGGATATAATTATCGTATGGAGTTCTATAATATCTTTAGATGTCATAGAACTCCTTTTTATTCTGTTCTGTTCATTGCTTTAGGACATATCAGATGTTGAGATAAACTGAGACCCATTTTAGAGAGGGCCTAGAATAAACAAAATATGGTAATAGGAACGTACAATCAATATTAAAAATTTAAATGACAATAGGCCGGTATTACAGTCACAGTTTAAGAGCTTAACTCAAGTTTTACAAAAATATAGCGTATTACAGTGTCCGTTTAGGCCTAATCTTCCCTCAAATACGTCACTAAAACGACAAATATTCAACCCAACGTTTCTGGCGGATTGAGTACTTAACGGTGAGTCAACTGTCATTTGCTAGGCAACGCGTGTAGTTTCAGTGTTCTATCACTAGAAGCGTTAGTTGTATCGACGGTGGCGCCACACAACAAAACAAACTGACAGCCATATTGAAACGAACATGGGCATTTAAAAGCATTATTTTGGTGAAAAATATTAAATTTACCATCTTGGATAGTAAAACAATAGTATTTCAAGTCGTAGCGTCCCGTTTTGTAGTTCGTATTATTTGAGGTTATTTAAAATTTGACAGATAATAACCACAGAAAAAGTAAAATATGTCTATAATTGAAGATTTAGTAACTGACATGTCATATTGCACTGTAATACGGAAATGGATTCAATCTCCCCTTAACATTAATCTTGAGTTTAACAAACTCAATGAGTTGAGGGCCGACTGTAATACCGGCCCATAGTCAATTGACATTGTTTGAGAATAATCTAAGAACGCTCTCGCCATCTATGGAATGAAAAGAAAAGTTATTTGTAACACCATCTATTGATAAATTGGTTGTTAGTAAACGATGATGTTGGTTGTACCGGATTAATTTTGATTTCCAGAGATCGCCGTCTGCTGTTCCTGGCCGGTTCCCTCGCTGGGGTCACTTCTCAGTCACTGACGTATCCGATGGATCTGGCGAGAGCGAGGATGGCTGCGACAACTCATTTGGAGTACAAGTGAGGACGTGTTTAGTATTACCATCAACTCCGTTGTGCAGTTTAAGATTTTGGGAGTATATGGATCATTTTTTAGAAGGATAATTATATTATTTCGAACATGCCCATATTATATTATATGAGCATGTTCGAAAGATTAATAATTCAAACATCTACCTCCAGATACGATATCGCAAAAGTCAGTTCAATATATGAGATATTTATTTCAATATTTACAGCGATGAAGGGTTTCAATATAAAAGATTTACTTCCATAATCAACATAAGTATATTCTATGAAAGTTAATCCAACTGTCGAATTGTTCAAGAGAATTTTATTCTCTTAACCTATCGACAAAGTATCAAGCCAAGATACGCGAGATTTGTATGCAGGGTCTATATTTTTCATGATCTTTCTTTGAAGTTAACTTTGAGGTCTAAAAATACCAACTTAAAGGCTTCGCAGCATATATATATGGATTTACTCAGAATTCAGAGTAGAACATTTAGTGTGTCTGTGTGTGTGTCCATCCCGCCCTTATAACTTTTGATCCACTCAATATACATAGCCCAAAATTTCTGAATATATTGATAGTTTTAGGCCTGCAATTTTTTTATACTCAGAATTTTTAATTATTGTTTCAGTCAACTTTTGAATTTTTACTTTATTTTTCCATATATCTCAATAACCATATAAGCTAGATTCCTAAAAATTGGTATAAATATAGACAAATACAAAATCTCAAATTTATTTTTTCCAAAAAATTACAAAGATTATATATGCTGCAAATTCGTTCATTAATAGGTTAACGATTCTGTTTCTATTTTTCAGGACCCTGCGTCAGGTGTTTTCAAAGATAGTTCGCAAGGAGGGGCCCAGGGCCCTGTACAGAGGCTACGTTCCCACAGTTCTAGGTGTGATTCCATACGCTGGAGTATCATTCTTCACATACGACTCACTAAAACAACTTTACTATGGTATGCACACTATTATTATTATTACCATTATACACTTCCTCAAAAGAATTAGCAGATCAATGCGTAAATTGTAAATTATTTAAAAGAGCAAAATAAAATGCAACAAACGCATCATCAAGCTTTCAATTGGGAATAGTTCACCCATCCAGATACTTAACATATCAAAGGATTAGGCTCTGAGGAGGTCTCTATACTACCTAACAACCCTACTGATTCCCCAATATTAACGTTTAAAAAATCTTTAACGATTCTACATGTATTCATTGTTACCGTTATTTGTTATATTAAGTTTTTCGATAAATCTAAAATTTCTAAATTACGGTTTAACGATTTTGGAATAATGCCTATGGCTGATATAATGAAGTAATTTTATTATTTTACGAGAATGCCAAAGTCTTTTAATCTCGTTACCTAAAGTGGTGTATTTTCTATATTTTTTTCATCAAATGATTTTATAATGTTACTAGAATTTGGAATAGCTATAAATAGAATATTTTATCATGTATTATTATATCGGGTCTGTTATGTTGAATTGACCGGATATATATTTATTATTATTATTTATTTATAGGCAGGCAGCCAAGGCTGATGTGCCTATATCCGCTGTCCAATTTTATTATTTGGTTTTAAATATTTTGCTGTGTTCAAAACAGTCCAGTCTATTGTTGAAAATATTAACATTTTCAGCATACAAAACATGTTGGGACAGTTTATTCCAAGTATTCACCACTCTATTTGAAAGAAAATGCCTTCGAAGATTTGTCAAGAACCTACTTTTCACAAGTTTTATTTGTTAGTTACTATGCTTATGGGGGGGACTGCTGCCAACGTACCTATTTTTCAATTTGATATACCATCATTATTTCTTATCAAATCGTTTTGAAAACAAATAATTTAGTTAGTTTGGATATTCATAAACAAAAATATACCTTAACTTTTTGATAATGTTCTGTATAAATTATTGTAGAAAAATAATGGCATACCCCGATTTTCAACGTTTATCTTATATTTTTAATAAACTATAAGGCGTAGAGTAATATATTTCTTTTAAATTAAATAAGACAAAAATATCTAGAAAAATATGATGTGACGTTGCATTAATGCTTCAGGTTTAGTAAATAAACCTAAAAAACATTTATTTTCCATTCAGCGCCATTGCGTAATAAAAGTTTTTTTGGTTTATTTACTTAACCTGATGCGTTAATGCAACGTCATATCATATTTTTCCAGGTATTTTGTTGTTCTTTAATTTATAAAAAAAAAATATTGCTCTATACCTTATAAATGTCTAAAATCGGGGTATGCTTATTATTTTCCTACAAGAATATATACAGAACATAATCAAAAAGTTAAGGTATATTTCTCTTTATTAATATCCAAACTAACTAGGTTATTTTTTTCAAAATGATCCGTTTAGTAATAATGATGGTATATCAAATTGAAAAAATAGGTACGTTGGCAGCAGTCACCATTTTAAGTTAAATTTTCTGCACATTATACTTGTCATTACCATGAAATATATTATACTTGTCATTACCATGAAATATATTATACTTGTCATTACCATGAAATATATTATACTTGTCATTACCATGAAATATATTATACTTGTCATTACCATGAAATATATTATACTTGTCATTACCATGAAATATATTATACTTGTCATTACCATGAAATATATTATACTTGTCATTACCATGAAATATATTATACTTGTCATTACCATGAAATATATTATACTTGTCATTACCATGAAATATATTATACTTGTCATTACCATGAAATATATTATACTTGTCATTACCATGAAATATATTATACTTGTCATTACCATGAAATATATTATACTTGTCATTACCATGAAATATATTATACTTGTCATTACCATGAAATATATTATACTTGTCATTACCATGAAATATATTTCATTTGTCCATGAAACATATTTCATTCATCTATGGCCCGGTATTTGAGTCAGTCCTTGAGAGTTTAACTCAAGTTTAACGAAAATATTGCATATTTCAGTACCTAATCTTCCATTAAATACGTCACTAAACGATAAATATTTAACTCAACGTTTCTGGCGGATTGCGTGTCTTAATCTTGAGTTAAGTATTGTTTCTAGTCTTTTTCGCCAGGTGGCGTACTAATCGCCGCACGCTTTAATGTTTTATTTCATTTTATACTACAAATAACTATGCATAATAATTATAATCATGATTTATTTTTGATGTTAAAATAAAAGACTTGATATAGAAGTGGTTCATGTATTTAATATTTATTTTCTTTTTTACATAATTATATTGTATTGCCTGACAACAAACGAAATAAACTGTCAGCCATAATGAAACGTCAGGCACGCAACTTTATTTTTGCGATGTTTTTTCATCCCACTTTTTAAATTGATCCATCCTGTTTCTATATATATAATGTGTATTCTTAAATTTTCTACATAAGACACTATTTTACCATTATCACTTAGTTCCATATCTATCTGTAAAATGTACATACATTTTGCATTGAAGTACTACGTACGTAGTACATATTCTTCAATCACATTTTTCACTACAATGTTTGATTTTAATTTAAAAAAAACATCGATCTGTATAAAAAATTGAAAAAGTAACATGCTGTGTAATGAAACAAATAAAATAATGTGTTGTTATAATAATAAAATAATATTTAGTCACAGCTTCGCGTCACGTATCATTTAAGGTTATTACAATTTGACTTGAATTTGACAGATGCGTTATAGACAATAACCATAGAAAACGTAAAATATATCTATAGTTGAAGATTACGTAACTGACGTCTCATTTTGCACTGAAATACGCGAATGAAATTTAATCTTCCCTAAACTTTTAACTTGGATTACTAAATCCAACGATTTAAGGGCCAACTGAAATCTCGGGCCTGCATCTTTCAGTACCTAATCTTCCATTAAATACGTCACTAAACGATAAATATTTAACTTGACGTTTCTGGCGGATCGCGTATCTTAATATTGAGTTAAGTATTGTTTCTAGTCTTTTATCGCCAGGTGGCGTACTAATCGCCGTATGCTTTAATGTTTTATTTCATTTTACTACAAATAACTATTCATAATAATAATTATAATCATGATTTATTTTTGTTGGTAATAAAAAACTTAATATAGAAGTGGCTCATGTATTTAATATTTATTTTCTTTTTTCTTACATAAATGATAATAAACTATCAGCCATATTGAAACATCAGGCACGCATTTTAAAACTTTATTTTTGCTATGTTTTTTTGTCCCACTTTCTAAAATGTTCCATCCTGTTTCTATATAGTCCATGTATTCCTAGTTGTTCTACATAAGATATTATTTTATCATCATCACTTAGTTCCAGATCCATCTCTAAAATATACATACATTTTGTCACTACAATGAGTGATTTTAATTAAAAAAAATTGATAGGTATAAAAAATTTAAAACGTACCATGCTGCGTAATGAAACAAGTAAAGTATTGCAGTGTTATAATAATAAAATAATATTTACTCACAGCTTCGCGTCATGTATCATTTAAGGTTATTGACAATTCGACAGATGCGTTATAGACGATAAAAACCATGAGCTGGAGAACCTTTACAGTGATCCTAACATAGTGAAATATATTAAAATACATCGGCTTCAATGGTTAGGGCACGTTCAGCGAATGGAGGAAGGCCGAATCTCAAAGAAGATTCTCGACACACGACCGGAGGGGAGACGTGGTGTGTGGAGACCCAAGTTGCGGTGGATGGACGGCATACAGGAGGATCTAAAGAGGATTGGCGTGGCAAACTAGAGAGTGCAGGCGATGGACCGGTCTAAATGGCGAAAAATTACGGAAGAGGCCAAGGCTCACAGGATTACATGAAAATTCTTCGAAACACAATTGTTCGAATGCGCAATTGTACGAATAACAATTTTTCGAAAATCAGTTATCAGAATGACAGTTGTCCGAAAGCAAATTATTCGAACTAACATTTGTTGGAAAACCAATTAACCGAATTTAATATATTTTTGTATCATTATGTTGCCTCCTTTGACATATTTGTTGCCAGTAAAATATATTCGATGAAGACTATTATTACTTGTATTATTGTTGGGTAGGTACGTATGTTTGCAAATTTTTAATGACTGATGTTTGACAGCGCGGGATAGCCTAGTTTGTACACCAGTTTATGTTTATCTTGTATTCACACCAATTTAGTTATTTTATTTTAATATTATAGTTACTTTTTTAAATATATAATGCAACTGGCTCACGCCAGTCGCAATTATAACTACAAACAAACCTAACCAACCTATTATTACCAAAGTTTTGTAGGTTTAGGTTTAAAAAATAGGTGTACATCCTAGGATATCTGACAGCGCGGTGCGTCGCCATGTTGTTTATTCCATAGATTTTTATTAAACATAATATACTATGTACATGTAGTACTCCGTGCAAAAAGTGAGTCATTTGTTTTCGATTCATACAAAATTTGCTAACTACGACATCTAGTATATTATAATAAAAATCTATGGATTATTCCTCTCACAATACTACCAACATGACGTCATAAAAATTCGAACAATTGTAAATTCTGATAATTGTGCGTTCGGAAAATTGTTTTTCGAAAAAATGTGATTCGAATAATTGCCATTCGTAAAATTGATTTTCGTAAAATTGAGCATTCGAATAATTGTTTTTCGAATAATTTTCCTGTCACCGGCTCACAGTGGGCTGTAGCGTCAATGATGATGATGATGATGTTATAGACAATAACCACAGAAAACGTAAAATATGTCTAAAGTTGAAGATTACATTACTGACGTTTCATTTTGCACGTAATATACAAATGAAATTTAATCTCCCCTTAACTTTTAAGTCAAATACCGGGCCTATGAAACATAAATTTCATTTATCCGTGAAATATATTTCACTAATATGTGAAACATATTTCTAGTAATAATATTAATATTATTTACTTCCAGAGTATTACAAGGAGAAGCATCCGGCTTTTGTCAATCTGCTGTTTGGTGGTGTTGCTGGTATGTTGGGACAGTCATCAAGTTATCCTCTCGACATTGTCAGGTAACAATTACATATGTTATTTAACCATTCCTACCTACTTCTTTTATTAAGAAACAAAATAAAGTACCTACATTAAACATTTGAAAGGACTGTACATAGTTGATAAGTAGTGTGGGTATGTGCATGCGTCTGTGTAACTGTTATGTGCGTAATTGTAATTTGATAATTTTGTCAAATCAAATAACAAACAGAGTATTCAGCGATCCATACGAGATTCCAAAAATTCCGTGGAATTTCAAAAAAATTGTGACATCGAGCTGTCAGTGTGAAGTTGGTTACATATTATGTGTTGTTATAGCAAAAAAACATTTTAAACGTCAAATGTCAGAAAAGAGATAGATAGCTTTCTAAGCCCATAGAAAGCTATCTATCTCTTTTCTTCATACACAATAATGTGAAATTCTACGCCATCGACCTTAAGTTTGTCGTAGTATTTAGTATTTAGTTAGTGATGTCTCTGCAACGCAATTGCTATCTTAAGAATACTAAATACTCCAGTGAGGTTAGGAGTTATTATTTAGGTACCTAGGACTGTGCATTTAGGTCTTAAACACCATCAGGCATACCTTGAACTCGTTGTGGACATTTAAACCGGTGTAATACCTTAAGAAGATGTGTTATTTGACATCTTTTGTCAGCTCCATGCATCACACTCGCAGCTGTGTTGAATGGTTTGCCTAATTCTTGTATTTTTTTTTTCAAGGCGAAGAATGCAGACAGCAAGAAAGGACAAAAACGGACGGTATCCGTATGAAACCATCGTGGGAACGTTGAAAACAGTTTATCGGTGAGTTTATCTTTATAATAGCTCTAAACAAATTAAAGAATTATGAATTCACTTAGTGTTAGGTGTTGTTTACTTATCAGATAGTTTCATCGTGTTTACAATATAAATCAATACAATACGCCCGATTCTATGACTTTTTAAAAATGCTCCGGCTATAATAGGAACATTCCTATTACACTTAGTCCAAGTTGATATTCTATAACCGTATTTTAGTCTAATCAACTGTCAAAACGTTCCTAATTTTAGTTCACAACTAATTGGAAGCGTACTAGTTATTTTTACATCAGTCTGGGACATTTTATTTAATTTGAAAACATCAGTTGTGTATGGAAAAAAATAAAAATGGATACTTTACATGAAGTGCATTATGTTGAAAATAAAAACCAAAGAATATTAGTGAAGATCAATTGAAATGTTAGGTTTGGCGACATCGCAACATAAATGAACATGGCCGAACAGTGCACAGTACGCATTCTGCACCATACACAATTTGAATTTAAACTATTATCTATGTTGCAATAATTTTGTACATTTTAGTTTTAGGAACAACGTCAGTCACAGAATTAATTTCAAATGACCTTAATTCAATATTTTTAGTGTTCCTATTTTAGTTCAAAAAATTACTGAATTGGACGTAAAAAGATTAAGTGTCGGTAAATTGATGTTATTTTAAAATTACTGAATTGGACGTAAAAAGATTAAGTGTCGGTAAATTGATGTTATTTTCGACATATAAATGTAATAATTTCAAAGTTTTTTCATTAACACAGTGGAAGTTTATAGTTATAAATTAAATATTTACAAAAATAAATAAAAAAACGCGGTTTTAATCCACAAATGAGTAAGACTTATGAGCCTAAGCGCTTTCTCAGAGACAGAAATCAAACTCTGTTTGATGAGTCATGAGTTTGATTTCTGCCTCTGAGGATGCCGGCTGTGTTTGGCGAAAGCGCTTAGGCTCATTAAAGTCTTACTCGTTTGTGGATTAAAACTGTTTTTTATTTTTATAAATATTTAATTTATATAAATGTAAATTGAATGAAATGAACACATGATTTAGATTTGCAAGTACTCTTTTCACTATAAATGATAATATGTTATGGTTGAATAATTTCCATAATAAAGACAAAGGTCTTTTCCAGGAAATTTTGATTTGGACCTTGAAACACAGTATTCGGAAGATCGTTCCACAATCGACTGCTGTGCTTATGATGGAGTTTAAAGTAGTTTAGCTCTCCACGCTAGAACCAGGAGAAAGAAAAAGAATCTATTAGATCTCAGGGTCTCTAGACAGGAATTGATTTTTTTGTATAACCAATTTGAGACGATTTGTTTTTTTTTCGAATTATAAATATTTTATTTTTTCAGCGAGGAAGGCGTTAAGGGAGGCTTCTTCAAGGGGCTGAGTATGAACTGGATAAAGGGACCCATCGCAGTGGGCATCAGCTTTGCCACGTACGACAGCATCCGGGCGTCGCTGCGTGAACTGTGCGCAGCGTACAACGTCAGGTAGCACGAGACAGAATGAAGATCAAATGAAATGTATTGTTGCCATAGTATCGAAAATATCAAAGACTTATTAATCTGATTTTCAATTCATTGTTATTGCATAGATTTATGTTGATAAATCTATGCATTATAGCTTTATATCGATAAATCTATGCATTATAAATTTATATTGATAAATCTATGCATTATAATTTTTTATAGATAAATCTATGCATTTTAGATTTATGTAAATAAATCTGTACAAAATATTGGTTTATGTAGATAAATCTGTGCATAGTAAATTTATGTTGTAAATCTATGCATTATAAATTCATATTGATAAATTTACGTTGATAAATCTATGCATAATATATTTATGTTGATACATGTATGCATTATAGATTTATGTTGATAAATCAATGCTTTATAAATTTATGTTGATATATCTATGCATTATACATTTATGTTGAGACATCTATGGATTATAGATTTATGTTGATATATCTATGCATTATACATTATGTTGAGCATAGATTTTTATTATAATATACTAGATGTAATACTCCGTGCAAAAAGTGAGTCATGGTATATCGCTCGTTCGATGATTTGATTAGCAAAATATTGCAGTTTTCCTTACATTTCAACACATCCTAGATAACTGTTCTCTAAACATTAATAATTAAAATGTTTTTTAGACAAATATTTCCGAAAACAATTCACATAAGTCGTTATTCTCTATAGAATAACGATGTGGTCCGCCAACCAAAATGTCAAAAATCCCCCGGAAAAATACCTCACTTTGATTCATACAAAATTTGCTAACTACGACATCTAGCATATTATAATAAAATCTATGGTTTATGTAGATAAATATGTGCATTATAAATTTATGTTGTAAATCTATGCATTATAAATTCATAAATCTATGCTTAATATATTTATGTTGATACATAATAAAAATAAAATATATAATAAAAATCTATGGTTTATGTAGATAAATCTGTGCATTATAAATTTATGTTGTAAATCTATGCATTATAAATTCATAAATCTATGCATAATATATTTATGTTGATACATATATGCATTATAGATTTATGTTGATAAAGCTATGCAATATAAATTTATGTTGATATATCTATGCATTATACATTTATAGATTTATGTTGATATATCTATGCAAAATATAGAGTTATGCAATTTATTTGTATGATTTGTTTGAATCTTATCTTGATATGCAGATTTTTGTCAATAAAAATATAATATTTGGTAAGAATTTTTGTATATAACTTTATATTAAGTTTTCATTTCGACTGTTGACTGTCTATATTGACTTTACATAGAATGTTTGGAGCATTTTTGACTCATTTGATGTGATGACAATAATCTGTGCTAACATAGTAAATTTGTTATAAGATATATTATCTGTGAACCATTGCGGGATTTTGTTGTACCTATCTGTGCCTAGCTCAATTTATATATAACTATGTATTATATAATGTAGCTTTAGTACCTTTGTAAGGTGTTTATATATTGTATTATAATATTATGTAATATTTATTATGATCTTTGAGACGATTACTAAAATAATAATGTATGACATAGCGAGAAATATGAAAAAGGACTGTGAGAATGCAGGATATAGATGGATGTAGTCAATATTTGGCTGTTGGAAGGTCATTTAGTTTTTTTTTATTGTAAAATAAAAGACGAAAATGAAACCTATATAGTGGAACTGGGCTGAACATGAACAGATACTCTGATGAACTGGGCTGAACATGAACAGATACTCTGATGATATGTGGACTTGGCAAGTCTGAGACAGCAAAGGAAAAGTGTCACATCCTACAGTGGTGACCCCGACCTC
The DNA here is from genome assembly GCA_963576475.1 of Molanna angustata. Taxonomy (NCBI): domain Eukaryota; kingdom Metazoa; phylum Arthropoda; class Insecta; order Trichoptera; family Molannidae; genus Molanna; species Molanna angustata. Next base: position 6,051,234 of record OY754983.1, on the reverse strand, counting down.
CACATCCTACAGTGGTGACCCCGACGTGATATACTCACGTGCACTTATATTTTATATATATATATATATACAATTCAGTCATTTATGCATATTATATCAGTGATTCGTTAATTGCTGACATCAGACATTTCATTAATCGCTGACATAAGACGATTATTAAACAATATGTTAGGTATTTGTTTTATCGAACTATGCACTACTTCAAGATAACGAAACCAGACCAATACTTAAATCTAATCATATCTACTCACCAGGGCCACACTTTAAATACGAACATTTGTTTTTATTATTTTTATCGTGTTATCCTATGTGTAAAATTTACGTTTGTGAACCCCCAAGTCTTTTATTCAGGGGGGACTACTATATATACCCCCAACAATCGCAACCTGATTCAGCTCTCATCCAGCATTCTCGTGGGCTATGGAGCTGTCCTCCCCCTAACTTATCCACCCTGAACCAGCTAATGAATGTCGTAATGTCTCTGATGTCGGCTGACGCTATGTTCATTAGATCATCATAGAAGAAACTTCCCGAGGACCACCGTCTCCTCCTCCTCGATTTACGTGATCACTTTATGCACTTGCGCAAAGTTCACCAATTATGCCTTCTTATTGAGTTACCTTATCAATGAAATTTTTGAAAGTTCTATATATTTGAATAATATGTAACAATTTACCTGAAAATAATGCATTATTACTATTGCTATCTATGAAGTAACGAAGAAACCTTTTTGTAACGCCATCTATTGAGAAATTGGTTTAATTGTAAACAGTGAAAGCAACAGTCCTTATAAATGAGGTGACGGTGTCTCGCACAGATGTCACCCCTGAACTGCGCCGCTAGGTAAACAAGCCAAAAAAGAAATAATATTTCGCAAAAGAGATATAATTATGTTATCTCATTTATAAGGACTGTTACTTTCATTGTTTACAAATAAACTAATTTCTCAATAGATGGGGTTACACGTTGATGATATTAACCATTACTTAGGAACCAAATAAACTTTCTTTAGTTGAAATTTTCAAATATTGATATTTTGTACAGAGTGACGAATGTATCTATTATATAATACTAAAATTGTGATTGTATGGTGGTGCAATTTAATATATTTAAGATATTTGTATATTTTCTTGTCATATTTGTTACATGAATTATTTGTAGTCAATATAATAATGAAACTGGGTTGTGTATTGAAATAATCAGTATCTTTTTTAAGGTAATTTATGCTGAATTTTAAAATTTTGTGACGAAACTTCACTAGAGAAATGTTGAAAATACTTACGGTCTTACCATAGAATAATAATAAAACTATAGAATACTTATTCCCATACAATATCTCGCTGAAAAAGTGAAGCCGTTTTATTGGCCGGCTCGTGTCAATATAATGTATGACTCTGCTGGTAGACATTGTTCGTATAGTACTACTCGTTATGACTGCGTAAATAATTTTGCAAGCAGTTAAAAAATTACCTATTTGGAGAACGTATCACGCAGATGGCCAAATGATTACTGAATGCTCGTAGCAAAATGTTGACCAAATTAGTCAACATAAAGCAGTCGCGTTTACTGCAGGCTAAAGAGTATTCTATACTATTATTATTCTATGGGTCTTACTTATTAAATTTCATTAAAAGCTTACCAAACATGCAACTAGATACTCACGACTAAAATAGTTAGATCGGTATTAAAAAATCTTACTAATAAAACGTATACTAAGATGTGACTAACTAGTTCACCAAATTGTTTACGAACACCCTCATTTATTTTTTGCATATGGCCGCATTGGCTTCACAGACGTCAAAAAATAGATAAATGAATGTAATCTTTGGATAACTGACATTAAAAAATGAGAAAAAAAACGCTCTGTGCCGTGTCGAGTCAATTTAAACACGATTGCGATGAAGAATAACAAAACGTTATATGTATTAAATTTTTCTGTCAATCTCAAATATGCATCGGATCATATGTGAAAGATCCACCATTTTGAAATTCATCTGCCATTTTGAAGTCAAGCGTTAAGCAACCTCTCGACCCGTCCTAACTTGACGTCTATGAAATAAAGGTGTAATAAAGATAGTCACGGTTTATAAGTCTCTGTGGTATTCAGATTGAACGTCGAGTGTACGCACCAAATGCTCGGCAAAATTGACGGATGAAAAACGCTCTGACATTTATAGTATCTGTTGACTTCTATTTTATCTTTGGTATGATGACTTCTATTTGTTTGTGTGTTATCTATTATGTCAGTTGACATTATTTATGATGACAATATGCATTCACAAAGAGGTTAATTTATAAAAATATCATTCAACAATTTCCAATAAAAGGTCAGAGATCATTATTTACTCCACTGCCCAATTGTTGTCTTTCGATGAAAATATAACCTTAAAAGACACATGTATGATAAATGACATTTGACATTTAAAACACCCGATGCAGCGTTCAGATTGAAACGCCGCTCGAAAGCATTCAGTGATATTGGTGTGAAAAATGCCATAATCTGCAACTTCAAGTACATCCGATGCCCGTCGTTAGCGTTGTATCCGAACACAGCCCAGGACACTTCTAGAAGAGGGAGGTTGATGTGTCATTTGTTGATGGCCGTATTGTCCAATCGCATATCTTATGTTATCGTCGTATCGTAGACTGTAAATTGTGGTAGATTTTATACGGACGAATCATAATCTATTGAGAGAAAAATTATGACCCAGTTTCATTACTTTATTTTAACTAGTGTTTATATTGTATCAATTGAGGAATATTTGTTTACCTACATGTTGTTTTTAAAACTAAGAATTATAATATTATGGTGAATACTCGCACAAGATGTGCTATTTACTAAGTGGATATTATCGAGTCAATTATATAATCAATTTATGTATATAAAAGATGTTATTAATTGCTTGTTATCAATTATTATGAATTTTTATATATTATATTAATAAATAATTCAACTTGTTGAAAATGTATATGTCTGCCTGTTTATATTGTAGATATTATATTTTGTTTAATGAATATCAATTGTATTATTTAAACCTTCATGTTAGTATTATCTAATATACCTATTTTAGCTAGTTTATTATTATAATTATTTATTTATAGGCAGGCAGCCAAGGCTGATGTGCCTATATCAACTGTCTTTCTTCTTTCCCCTTAGCGCTTTTGTCCCGTTTCTATCGGGGCACGCTTTGACCATGATCCTGTAATTGGCGAGTCTGGTTATTATATTGAAGCGACTGCCATCTGACCTTCGTAACCCTTAGAAAGGGGAACCAGACAAATTGGATCATGGTTACACATAGCTAGTGATATAAATCCGCACATAGATTTTTTAAAAATCCAGAGGTGAGTGCCCCGCCTGGATTCGAACCGTCGACCTCAAGCATGTGAGGCGAAGACATTACCCCTGGGCTATCACCGCTCATCACCTGCCTATATCAACTGTCAAATTTTATTATTTGTTTGTAACTATTTTGCTGTGTCCAAAAAAAAGTCCAGTTTATTCTAGAAAAAATTAACTTTTTCAGCATCATCCAAAACATGTTGGGGCAGTTTATTCCAAGTATTCACCACTCTATTTGATAGAAAATGCCTTCGAGGATTTGTCGAGAACCAACTTTTCACAAGTTTTAAGCTATGGCCACGCAAATTAGTGTTATGACTATATTGAAAGAGATTTTTCATGTTTACACAGTCATAATGGCCTGATAATATTTTGAATGTTTCAATAAGATCTCCACCTTCTCTTTGGTTTTCCAGTTTTGTTTTTGGACCCTCTCTAGTAAGTCAATGTCCTTGGAAAAATAGGGACTCCATATCTGGAAACCATATTCCAACAATGGTCTAACAAATGCTTTATATATTTTTAACATTAAGTCTGGTGTGATGTTCTGGAAAGTTTTTCTGATGCAGTATTGTTGTTCATTCTATGTGTTGGATATAGAGAGAAGTGAATATTGCACCTACCTGGTGGAGAACTCCTTCCTTAGTATCGACAGGTCTTCGGGGAATGCATCCACTCTAACCCAATGACATTTTATATATAGACATGTTATGTGCGAACAAAACGCTCTACAAAAATGGCACAGTTTAATGAATTCTTACAATGTCACCAAGAAAAAACATACGACAGAATATATTGAGTGAGAAAAAGATAGTACAACAATAGACACACACTGCAGATATATTTTCTCTTTTACTCCAGTGCAATCACATTATAATTATCTCTCACACCAAATAATAAGTGTGAAAGAGACGTACTTATATTAAGTTACAGCTGTATGAAAAAGCGAATACAACAACAGAACCTCTGCATACGTACAAGCAAATATAACTTGACTACTCTCTCATTCACTCAAAATAAAAATAACTATCGAAAAATCCATATAAATTTATTTTTTTTATAAAAAAAATGAATATGTCCTTGTTAAACAAGTACATATACATCTTCCTACGTTCCCTAAAATAAGCAAATAAATGCTTGTGCTATAGGTGAATGAAATCGGTTGAGGCAGGATTCGAACTCGCGACTACTGGATTACTAGTCCAGCGCGCTAATAAATATATTAGCTATTGAATAAATATGCAACATGAATTGATATATCTGGTCGTTCCTTCACAGTTCTAGTGTAATTTTTACATGTTTTCATCATACAAGATGACATTTTGACTACGACAATACTTCCGAACACTACAACATCGAATATTTTTATTATTGCATATGCGCAAACATTGGATTTTTTTCCCTGTCGGGAGTCAAAGATATTTTTTAACAGATTTTTAATTATCTCAATAGAGACGAAGTTGGAATATTTATTGTAGGAGAACCGGGAAATCAAGGCACCTACAGGGCTTACGACCTGTCATCGGCTGGTTTACGTGATCACTTTATGCGCTTGCGCAACGTTCACCAATTATGAGATCCCTATCAATTCAATTTTTGAAAGTTCTATATATTGTTATACTGAAATTCTTTTCGCTTGAAAATAAGGAATTTTTACTAGAGCCATCTATGGGTGAAATTATGAACAACAATCTTATTATTTTTTATTTATTTTGTTGTAACGCCATCTATTGAGAGAATTGGTTTTTTTTTGTAAATATTTTAGATATAAGAATTGTAGCTTTCATTATTGCTCTAACCTCTATTTTTTCGCTACTACCACCACCACCCGCTCTGCATAACTGTAAACGGATTAAGGTTTCTCTTAAGAATCTAAGGATGCTAAACTTAACTTTCAACAAACATATACAGCGTATCGTTACCAAATCATATAAAATATGCTCGGCTTTATATTTAGAATAGGGAAGCATTTCAGGAATCCAAAATCACTAACAATTCTTAATCAAATATTATTTAAGATGCATATTGATGGCTAACCAGACACATATTGTAAGTCCTTTATTGATAGTTTTGAGAAAACTCAACATGAATGTTCACAATGGTGGTACATTTGCTTGTAATATTCATTTATTTTTATTTTAATTGACTATATCTTTAGCTGTATTACACATGGACATACTATATTTTCACAGATTAAAGATAAAGTCGAGCCCTACAAAATTTGTATCATAACTCAATTTCACCAAAAGTGGCCATCGATATATTATGCAAACATTGGATTTTTTCCCTGTTTGAGTCGATGATATTTTATGACAAATTTTTAACATCTCAATAGAGACAAAGTTGGAATATTATAGAAGAACCAGGAACTCATGGCACCTACAGAACTTACGACCTGTCATCGGCTGGTTTACATGATCACTTATGTGCTTGCACAACGTTCACCAATTATGATTTTGATATATGAAGAGGCTGAGAAAAATACTTGTCCCACGTTGGAACGCCAAATTGATATAAGGAGGCTGGGAAGAAATATATTGGACCCACGTTGGGACGCAAAATTGATAACCGAAGAAGCTGAAAAAATACTTATCCCACGTTGGGACGCGAAATTGATTTATAAAAAATGCTGAAAAGAATACTTCTATTAAAACAAACATTATCGGTTCTCATGTGTCTGAAAAGAAAATACATAACATACATTAAACGCTGTCTCCAAAGAAGTCTGAAAGGGCAAATACACAAAAATACAGGCATAGCAAAAATAATATATAAATTGGAAAGATCTTACCAAACTGCTCTCCAACCAGGATTACAATGAAGCACTTACACTATCACTTAATTATTTTTTTATAACTTAAAACTATCTTATAATCACCCCTCGTTGGTAATGGTATCTGAAAGAATTATTTTTATTAATACTTATAATCACCCCTCGATGATAGATAGAAAACCTGAAAAGAACTTAATCACTACTATTTTTAGATGGGTCGGTGGCAGAGCGGTTAGCATGCTGGGCTAGTAATCCAGTGGTTGTGAGTTCGAATCCTGCCTCGACCGATTTCATTCACCTAAGCACAAGAATTTATTTGCTTATTTTAGGGAACGTACGAAGATGTATATGTACGTGTTTAACAAGGACATATTCATTTTTTATATAAAAAAAAAACTACTTTATACAGTAAAAAAAATGCTAAGGCCGTCCGATAGCCCAGCCAACTCGCTCCCTACAACTACCGACCAACCACTGTCTGAACACTCACTGACAGCTACCGAATGACAACTGTTAGAATACAGCAGGGCGACCCAGCGCCCGTAGAACATGGAGTAGGAAGGGGGGGGGGAGTAAACCAAAAGAACCTGATGGGAAAACTCATATTCCAGGAATCTGTTACCAATTACATTTTACATTTATTTTCAATACAAAAGATAATGTTTAAATATATGAACAAGGCCTGGGGGGCCGTTATAAGCCGTTCCCAGAATTAATAACAGAGATATATTATTCCAAAGTAAAATAATGAAATTTGGGTTTCTTTGATATAATGCATGGCAATATGCATGCTACGCGACAAAGAGACCATCTACTTATTCTCCCCAGACATCGAACCACTGCCTTTGAAGGGAGTTATACATACACATCAACCAAATACTGGAATGAATTGCCGCAACATATTCGTACAGCAACGTCACTGCAGAGCTTTAAAAAGCATTGCAGTGAATGGCTATTGAGTACACAAAATTAACTTATAATGCAAGTAATAGGTACATAGTGCATTCTTTGTTAATTTATTTATTTTTTTTTATTTTTATTTATTTATTTTTTCTCATGTGTTTTTTTTCCAACTGTCGATTTGTTCAGGAGAACTTTGTTCTCTTAACATATCGACAATGTATCAAGCCAGAATACGCGAGAATTGTATGGAGAGGTCTACTTTTTTCATGGATTTTCCAACTTTGAAGTCAAAAAACACCAACTTAGAGGCTTCGCAGCATATATGTTCCATACACGGATTTACTCAGAATTCGGAGTAGAACATTTCGTGTGTCTGTGTGTCTGTGTGTGTGTCTGTGTGTCTGTGTGTGTGTGTGTCCGTCCCCCCCTTATAACTTTTGATCCGCTCAATTTACATAGCCTAAAATTTCAGAATATATAAACAGTTACAGGCCTACAAAACTTTTATACTCGGAATTTTGAATTTTTGTTTCAGTCAGGGGTTATCAACTTTTGAATTTTTATTTTATTTTTCCATATATCTCAGAAACCATAAACGGTAGAACGCTGAAAATTGGTACAAACATAGACAAATACAAAATCTCAAATTAGTTTTTTCAAAAAAATTCCAGGGTTTCTCAAACATTTTTTATTAAGAAAAATTTTTTTTTATGATAAATTTATGAGTTTAACTGCCTATATTTCCAAAACTTTTACAATTATCGAAAAAAGCTGAAACACCCCAACTAGATAATTTAATTTTCTATAAAAAATATTAACATTGTAGTAGAAGATCTCAATTTTTTTTTAACAATTTTTTTAAAAATTGAATTTAGTGACGACATCGCTTCATACATTTTGTATGGCAGTCGCCTATACACAATATGTAAGAAGACTTAATAGTTTGTTACTTCATCTCCAAACATACATACATACCATCATGCAATTTGCATATTCTGGGTAGGAAAAAGGATCTTCTTCCATACTATCCTATCTTGACATACATACCTACATATGTTGTATAGAAAACAAAATATCTGAAAATATTCAATAATTTGTATCTATGGGTTTATAGTTTGGTACATATTCTTCAACTATACATACTATCGCTATCGACAGTTGGATCTCATGTGTTACATGCAACTAGTTTTATTCAATTCTTTTCTTTTTTCCTGTTAAGTTGTTTTCGTATATAATCCAACTGTCGATTTGTTCAGGAGAACTTTGTTCTCTTAACATATCGACAATGTATCAAGCCAGAATACGCGAGAATTGTATGGAGAGGTCTACTTTTTTCATGGCTTTTCCAGCTTTGAAGTCAAAAAACACCAACTTAGAGGCTTCGCAGCATATATGTTCCATACACGGATTTACTCAGAATTCGGAGTAGAACATTTCGTGTGTCTGTGTGTGTGTGTGTCTGTGTGTGTGTCTGTGTGTCTGTGTGTCCGTCCCCCCCTTATAACTTTTGATCCGCTCAATTTACAGAGCCTAAAATTTCAGAATATATAAACAGTTATAGGCCTACAAAACTTTTATACTCGGAATTTTGAATTTTTGTTTCAGTCAGGGGTTATCAACTTTTGAATTTTTATTTTATTTTTCCATATATCTCAGAAACCATAAACGCTAGAACGCTGAAAATTGGTACAAACATAGACAAATACAAAATCTCAAATTAGTTTTTTCAAAAAAATTCCAGGGTTTCTCAAAAATTTTTTATTAAGAAAAATATTTTTTTTATGATAAATTTATGAGTTTAACTGCCTATATTTCCAAAACTTTTACAATTATCGAAAAAAGCCGAAACACCCCAACTAGATAATTTAATTTTCTATAAAAAGTATTAACATTGTAGTAGAAGATCTCAATTTTTTTTTAACAATTTTTTTAAAAATTGAATTTAGTGACGACATCGCTTCATACATTTTGTATGGCAGTCGCCTATACACAATATGTAAGAAGACTTAATAGTTTGTTACTTCATCTCCAAACATACATACATACCATCATGCAATTTGCATATTCTGGGTAGGAAAAAGGATCTTCTTCCATACTATCCTATCTTGACATACATACCTACATATGTTGTATAGAAAACAAAATATCTGAAAATATTCAATAATTTGTATCTATGGGTTTATAGTTTGGTACATATTCTTCAACTATACATACTATCGCTATCGACAGTTGGATCTCATGTGTTACATGCAACTAGTTTTATTCAATTCTTTTCTTTTTTCCTGTTAAGTTGTTTTCGTATATAATCCAACTGTCGATTTGTTCAGGAGAACTTTGTTCTCTTAACATATCGACAATGTATCAAGCCAGAATACGCGAGAATTGTATGGAGAGGTCTACTTTTTTCATGGCTTTTCCAGCTTTGAAGTCAAAAAACACCAACTTAGAGGCTTCGCAGCATATATGTTCCATACACGGATTTACTCAGAATTCGGAGTAGAACATTTCGTGTGTCTGTGTGTGTGTGTGTCTGTGTGTGTGTCTGTGTGTCTGTGTGTCCGTCCCCCCCTTATAACTTTTGATCCGCTCAATTTACAGAGCCTAAAATTTCAGAATATATAAACAGTTATAGGCCTACAAAACTTTTATACTCGGAATTTTGAATTTTTGTTTCAGTCAGGGGTTATCAACTTTTGAATTTTTATTTTATTTTTCCATATATCTCAGAAACCATAAACGCTAGAACGCTGAAAATTGGTACAAACATAGACAAATACAAAATCTCAAATTAGTTTTTTCAAAAAAATTCCAGGGTTTCTCAAAAATTTTTTATTAAGAAAAATATTTTTTTTATGATAAATTTATGAGTTTAACTGCCTATATTTCCAAAACTTTTACAATTATCGAAAAAAGCCGAAACACCCCAACTAGATAATTTAATTTTCTATAAAAAGTATTAACATTGTAGTAGAAGATCTCAATTTTTTTTTAACAATTTTTTTAAAAATTGAATTTAGTGACGACATCGCTTCATACATTTTGTATGGCAGTCGCCTATACACAATATGTAAGAAGACTTAATAGTTTGTTACTTCATCTCCAAACATACATACATACCATCATGCAATTTGCATATTCTGGGTAGGAAAAAGGATCTTCTTCCATACTATCCTATCTTGACATACATACCTACATATGTTGTATAGAAAACAAAATATCTGAAAATATTCAATAATTTGTATCTATGGGTTTATAGTTTGGTACATATTCTTCAACTATACATACTATCGCTATCGACAGTTGGATCTCATGTGTTACATGCAACTAGTTTTATTTTATTTTCTTTTTGTATTATTATCTATATATTTTGTGATCGTCCAAGGCATTGCTGAAAACCAGCTGCACTGTGGGTCTCCACGGGTGTACAGCTGAGCAACAGCCTATTTGTCCAACTGTCGATTTGTTCAGGAGAACTTTGTTCTCTTAACATATCGACAATGTATCAAGCCAGAATACGCGAGAATTGTATGGAGAGGTCTACTTTTTTCATGGCTTTTCCAACTTTGAAGTCAAAAAACACCAACTTAGAGGCTTCGCAGCATATATGTTCCATACACGGATTTACTCAGAATTCGGAGTAGAACATTTCGTGTGTCTGTGTGTGTGTGTGTGTCTGTGTGTGTGTGTGTCTGTGTGTCTGTGTGTCCATCCCCCCCTTATAACTTTTGATCCGCTCAATTTACAGAGCCTAAAATTTCAGAATATATAAACAGTTACAGGCCTACAAAACTTTTATACTCGGAATTTTTGTTTCAGTCAGGGGTTATCAACTTTTGAATTTTTATTTTATTTTTCCATATATCTCAGAAACCATAAACGCTAGAACGCTGAAAATTGGTACAAACATAGACAAATACAAAATCTCAAATTAGTTTTTTCAAAAAAATTCCAGGGTTTCTCAAACATTTTTTATTAAGAAAAATATTTTTTTTATGATAAATTTATGAGTTTAACTGCCTATATTTCCAAAACTTTTACAATTATCGAAAAAAGCCGAAACACCCCAACTAGATAATTTAATTTTCTATAAAAAATATTAACATTGTAGTAGAAGATCTCAATTTTTTTTTTAACAATTTTTTTAAAAATTGAATTTAGTGACGACATCGCTTCATACATTTTGTATGGCAGTCGCCTATACACAATATGTAAGAAGACTTAATAGTTTGTTACTTCATCTCCAAACATACATACATACCATCATGCAATTTGCATATTCTGGGTAGGAAAAAGGATCTTCTTCCATACTATCCTATCTTGACATACATACCTACATATGTTGTATAGAAAACAAAATATCTGAAAATATTCAATAATTTGTATCTATGGGTTTATAGTTTGGTACATATTCTTCAACTATACATACTATCGCTATCGACAGTTGGATCTCATGTGTTACATGCAACTAGTTTTATTTTATTTTCTTTTTGTATTATTATCTATATATTTTGTGATCGTCCAAGGCATTGCTGAAAACCAGCTGCACTGTGGGTCTCCACGGGTGTACAGCTGAGCAACAGCCTATTTGTCCAACTGTCGATTTGTTCAGGAGAACTTTGTTCTCTTAACATATCGACAATGTATCAAGCCAGAATACGCGAGAATTGTATGGAGAGGTCTACTTTTTTCATGGCTTTTCCAACTTTGAAGTCAAAAAACACCAACTTAGAGGCTTCGCAGCATATATGTTCCATACACGGATTTACTCAGAATTCGGAGTAGAACATTTCGTGTGTCTGTGTGTGTGTGTGTGTCTGTGTGTGTGTGTGTCTGTGTGTCTGTGTGTCCATCCCCCCCTTATAACTTTTGATCCGCTCAATTTACAGAGCCTAAAATTTCAGAATATATAAACAGTTACAGGCCTACAAAACTTTTATACTCGGAATTTTTGTTTCAGTCAGGGGTTATCAACTTTTGAATTTTTATTTTATTTTTCCATATATCTCAGAAACCATAAACGCTAGAACGCTGAAAATTGGTACAAACATAGACAAATACAAAATCTCAAATTAGTTTTTTCAAAAAAATTCCAGGGTTTCTCAAACATTTTTTATTAAGAAAAATATTTTTTTTATGATAAATTTATGAGTTTAACTGCCTATATTTCCAAAACTTTTACAATTATCGAAAAAAGCCGAAACACCCCAACTAGATAATTTAATTTTCTATAAAAAATATTAACATTGTAGTAGAAGATCTCAATTTTTTTTTTAACAATTTTTTTAAAAATTGAATTTAGTGACGACATCGCTTCATACATTTTGTATGGCAGTCGCCTATACACAATATGTAAGAAGACTTAATAGTTTGTTACTTCATCTCCAAACATACATACATACCATCATGCAATTTGCATATTCTGGGTAGGAAAAAGGATCTTCCTCCATACTATCCTATCTTGACATACATACCTACATATGTTGTATAGAAAACAAAATATCTGAAAATATTCAATAATTTGTATCTATGGGTTTATAGTTTGGTACATATTCTTCAACTATACATACTATCGCTATCGACAGTTGGATCTCATGTGTTACATGCAACTAGTTGTAAAATAATGTAAAACATGTATATATTTTTTTTCTCATTTATGTATATGCAACAAATAAATTATTATTTATTTATTTATATCGATCAAAATATTCATGGAAATATCACCTTCTCATTGAGTTCCCTTATCAATGCAATGTTTTACATCAGTTTCTTAATGGGTATCATGTAGAGAGTGCATACTTTGAGGTTTGTCGTGGTTTTTGTGTGTATATCGTGATCTGTTTACAAAATCTTCATATTTATGTATGGCAAACACACAAAATCGAAAGAAGTAATATAAAGATTTTGCGGGCAGGCCTCTTGCCCCCACCTCTACAGCATATTTATTTGTGCTAAAGCCATTTTGAAATATTAAATATCAAGAAATCGACAAATAAATCCGAAAACAATTTATTAGTCGTTATTTTTTATATAAAAAACGATGTTTTCTGCCCACCTTGTCAAAAGTCTCGTGAAAAAAAGCCTCACATTGACATCCGAAGAGAAAGAGGAGAATATACTCGTCCCATGTTGGGACGCGAAATTGATATCTAGAGAAGGCGGAGAAAAATACTAGTCCCACGTTGGGACGCGAGATTGATATAAGGAGGCTGGGAAGAAATATATTGGTCCCATGTTGGGACGCGAAATTGATAACTAAAGAAGCTGAAAAGCATAATAAAAATAAACATTAAACTCTGCCCCTGAAAATAAAAATCAAATAAAACATAATCGGCTGCGATGTGCCTGAAAAGACAAATACATACAAATACAGGCATGGTAAAAATAATATATACATAACTGGAAAGATCTTACCAAACTGCTGGTCTCGTAACGGGACTGTAGAGGAAACACTTACACTACATATCACTTTATATTAATTAAAAATAACTTAAAACTATCTTAAATTCACCCCTCGTTGGTTATGTGGACCTGAAACACACTTATTCACTATTATGCAAATATGAAATTTAATGCTATTTTTATTATTAAAAGTTATTTTTAATATTAACTTAAACTATCTTAAATTCACCCCCCGATGATAGGTACAGAACCTGAAAAGAACTTAACCACTACTTTATACAATTAAAAAAAAAATGCTAAGGCCGTCCGATAGCCTAGCAAACTCGCACTCTCGCACGCGGGTCTCTACAACTACCGACCAACCACTGACTCCTACCGAATGACAACTGATCGACTACCACCGACTCCTACCGAATGACAACTCACACTCACAACTACCGAAGGACAACTGATCGACTACAGCCGGGCGACCCAGCGCCCGTGAAACATGGAGTAGGGGTGGGGGGGGGTGGTTAACTGAAGAATCAATCCGTACCGCCGGGTGCCAACCAAGATTCCAGGAATCTGCCAAATGCATTTTACATTTCAAATTTATTTTCAATAGAAAAGACAATGCTTAAATATATAAACAAGGCCTGGGAGGCCGCTATAATCCATTCCTAGAATTAATAGAAGAAATACATTAGGCCAAAGTAAAATAATGGTTTTTGGGTTTCTTTGATATCATAATGCATGGAAATATATCGATCACAATACCTATGGAAATATCAATCGCCTCTCCTTTTATGATCGAGATAATTCATGCAAAGACAAAAGAAACCAAATATCGTATAATCAGACAAAAGCAAACGCATTACCAGAGCAAGAACGTATACGACTAAACACGATTCTTCTTTCCACCGCAATGTTCTACATAATAACATTTTCTTTTTCGATAAACGTATATGTTACGCTTAATATCGCTTCCAGAAAACCGCATCGCGAAGAAGCTTCACCTTAATTATAATGGGGCCAATACCATACCGCAATCGCTTCCAACCATCGAACAAACAAAACCGTATAACAACTATCCATAATACAATTCGATTTCCGATAACTCAACGTCATAACGCATTTACATAGTTTTACGCTCGTATCTATCTTCAATCGCAATACAACATCTTCCGCAAGTGCCTTTATCTAATACCTCTACTTCGTCGGCTGAATCATTCGTGTCCATCCGTTATCTCATTTTCCTCTGTGATTTACTTAACGTTGTCCTCTCAATTAAATAATAAAAATACCGCACTTTTCCCCAAAGGCATATAACACACTAAAAATCCATCACGCCGTATTCTGCTATTTACCTATCAATTATCACGTCTTTATCTCATCTTTTTAAATCATTATCTCATCCGATTACGTCATTATCTCATCCTTTTACGTCATTATCTCATCATATTGCGTCATTATCTCGTCTTATTATATAGTTAGCTTATCTTACTTCGTCAAGATCTCATCTCATTGCGTCATTATTTCATCTTATTACATTTCGTTAACCGGCTACCTACTACTAAAACTTATTCCTTTCCTCTAATTCTTCGCTTTCAAGTAGTCTAATTCTGCTTTCGTTACAAATCGTTGTCTCTTTGGGTCACAGATTTCTCCAAATCTGCGCGAATTAAACTGCGAGTGGCTGTAGAGTCTATCAATGCTACATAGAGAGAATCATCAATCGTCTAGTTTATCTGCGGGGAGGCTAATCCTACCAATAACACATAGATCGTCTATATTGTATTCTTATTCGTAATTCCGTCATTCTACTCCTCTTCGTACCTATTCATCTCATTACTACTCAGCGCAACTACTGGCGTACCTAACTCATGATCCGGCGCGACTACCGGTCTTCTCTCTTTGAATTTCTCAGGATCTTCTCATCATCCGACGTATCATCATCATCATTTTGCTACCTCTCGACGTTTCTACTTGCTTCCTTTCATCCGACGTATCTTCATCATCATCTTGCTACCTATCGACGTATCTGCTTGCTTCCTTTCATCCTACGTATCTAATCAACTATCAGCTTCCTACTGCTCGACGTATCTGGCGCGATTACCAGTTCTACTTCCGACGCGAATTCTGAACTACTTCTTATGATGCGTATCTTCTCGCTATTAGCCTCCACGGTCTTTACATCGTCATCATCCTCTCTATGCACATACAGCCTCCCAACCACTACAGCAAAACCTACAGAATTGGGATCATCATTATCCTCCAAACAACTTCATTCTTCATTCACAGAATTTTTATTACTCATCAAAACCATCTACAGATTTATAAATCACCTTCATCGTCAGAGTTATAAACCACTATAACTTCATCATCTACAGATTTATTATCCACCTTCATCGTCAGAGTTATAAACCACCATGCTTCATTAACTACAGATTTATTATCATCATCCATCGTCAGAGCTATAAACCACCATAACATCATGATCTACAGATTTATAATTCACCTTCATCGTCAGAGTTATAAACCACAACAACTTCATCAGCTACAGATTTATTCTCCACCTCCATCGTCAGAGTTATTTTAAATTCTATTTTAATTCTTGACATCATCCGTTATAGATTCAGTTGTGACAGTTGTATTCTTTTCACTCCAACAATTATTACAATTTTAGACTGTTTTTGCCTAATTATTTGTGTTAAATACATTCTAACGTGTAAATAAGTTTCTTTTATATCCGTACAGATACTGGTAAACAGTTTTATACACTCATTGTGTTTAAAATATCCAATTTAAATTTACTGTGTTTATTGACATTACTTAATAGGTATTTAAAAACTACCGCCGTTCAATTATTGTGAAGTGTTGTGCATTTCGATAGCAAGTTGTACATATCACCTTGACAGTAATCTTCAGTAGTTCCCAAATTTATCGGAAGAAATGGATTGTGCAACGTGTAACACCCTTATTACCGATGGAGTTTTTTGCAAGATTTGTAACAAAAACTATCATTTTGCTTGCGGAGGTATCACTGAAATTAACTTTCGTAAATTGTCGCAGGAAAAAAAAAATAACTGGAAATGTCAATCATGTAAAACCATCCCCGGAATCAACAGTGAATCTTCCATTATCAGGGAACTTCAACGTATGAACGAAGAACTATCCTCATTGAAAAGTATTAAAACTCAAGTTAATGAGTTAACCTGCGAAATGGCGGACTTAAAGAAATCCATTAATTACAATAATTCTCTGATGGATACATTTGCCTCGAAATTTACGGAACTGGAAAAGAAAATAAATAAAATTGACACTCTGGAGATTGAGGTTGCTTCTCTCCACACCAGAGTTGCCAGACTTGAGAAAGAGGCAAACAATCGGGAGCAGTGGTGTCGACAGCAAAATTTGGAGATTAGAGGAATTCCTCAACTTAAAGATGAAAACACACATCATATAATCTTGAAAATTGCAAACACACTCAACGTGCCATTGGATACAAAGGACATAAATTTCTCAACTAGAGTAGCATCTGCCACCACCACGCAACATCCTAAATCAATAATAGTGAAATTCGCCAATATCGATTTAAAAAATAACTTTCTTGCTGCCGTTAAAATGAGAAAGGGTTTATCTACCAAGAGTTGCGGACTTCCTGGTGCTGACAAAAATATTTACATAAGCGATCACCTGACTAAATCTAATAAGCACCTTTTTCATCTTGCTCGAGCAACTGCCAAGGAGAAGGAATATCAATTTGTCTGGTTGAAGAATTGCCGGATTTACGTTCGGAAGAACACAACATCCCCACCGATATTGGTTTCAAGAGAGGACGACCTAACCAAGATCGCCTAATATTCAGTTGCCAACTTCTCCTGCTATCCGTAGCTCCCTCAGATTCCACTGATTCTCCGGTCATTCCATTCTATTTCTTTCCATCCCGAATTCACCACACACATATAATCATCTATCTCATCTCCAGTTTACTCATTCCTTTCATGTTTATTAATTGTCACCGACCACGTCCCAACGTGTTGAGAAATACTGGTTATATCAATATTGCTGTAAACATTATTGTCGATGCCGACTGCACCGATAAGTCTATATCTGTCCCGCTCGCACTCATAAATTCTCGGATAACGTTCTTTGATTCGATTTTTATGTACATAACTAATGCAAATATCATTCGTAATTATTTCTTTGATATTTATTGTTTCAACTGTCAAAAATGGGTAAGTGTTCCTTCTTATTTTATCATATTAATTAATTTAGGTAGCGTAGACTGTGCGCATTCGTCATTCTCGGATAATACCATCAACTATTACA
The DNA here is from genome assembly GCA_963576475.1 of Molanna angustata. Classification (NCBI taxonomy): domain Eukaryota; kingdom Metazoa; phylum Arthropoda; class Insecta; order Trichoptera; family Molannidae; genus Molanna; species Molanna angustata. The sequence continues at coordinate 6,033,505 of OY754983.1, read as the reverse complement.
ATAGTGCTTATACACTATACATTCAATATCATATCACTCACATGCAATTCATTCATATTTTCACTTGGTTGTATCGTATGCCACCTCAATATTTTATAATGACATATTTTCAACCTACATTATTACTTACTTTAAATATATTTCTCATCAATATACATAGATTAAATAAAATATGCATATTATGTACACTTACTTACATGCATATAAATAAAAACATGTTATTTATTAGAACCTTTTTATACATATCTACACCATATGTATTGCATCAGACAAAACATAGTAATGATTTGTTGAATTTGTCATTTTCTATTTACACTTGTCACATTCACGAATATCACATTCACTCACTATATGGCCTCCAATATTTTTTTTTTGTATTAATTATATTCTACGTATTATCTATTATTATAAGTGACACCCTGTTGAATCGAATGCATACCCTTGACTTGTTATTTAATAATATAATTTTATCTTATCAATAATGTTTAACATTTTGTACCAAAACTGTAGGGGTTTACGCACAAAAACTGATTCATTTTACCAAAATATACTATCGAATGATGGATGTAACATTTTCGGTGTGTCTGAGTCTTGGCTTGTGAGCACAATTCATGATGCTGAACTTGCACCAGTGAATCTTTATGACATATTCAGACGCGATAGAGCTGACCGGACACAACGTAGAGGGGGCGGGGTCATGATTATAGCACAAAAAAACTTACAAGCATACTCTCGTGACGATATTGTATGCTCTGCCGAATGCCTTTGGGTTACTGTGCCTGCTTCTAGCTTCACTAATGGGAAAAATGTTCACGTTGCCTGTGTTTATCTTCCTCAAGGAACAGGATATGAATTGGCCGTTGACTCTTTCTTGAATTCTTTATGCTTTGTGCGAGATAAATATCCTAATGACTTTATTTTCGTAATGGGTGATTTTAATATGCCGGACATAAGATGGACATTACACTCAAACACAAATTATTTAGAACCAGAAAATCTTTGCAACACACCCAATACTCAACTGGCTGATACATTGGCCTACACTTGTTTATATCAATACAATCATATAATTAATACAAATAATCGACTTTTAGACTTGATTATCACGAACATTGATTGTATTGTTACCCGCGGATGTACTCCATTAGTAGACGAAGACGATCATCATCCTACTTTAAATACAGAATTACATTTAGGTAATATAGTCCCGTTAAAAGAAACCACAACAGATATTTTGTTATTTAAAAAAGCTAATTACAGCGATATAAATGTCCATCTATCCGATACCGATTGGACATTTATTCAGATATGTGATTCTTTAGATGCAGCTGTAGATTGTTTTTATGATACGTTAAAACAAATAATTACGAAACATGTACAAAAAAAGACCATTAAGAAAAACAAATTTCCATGTTGGTATTCATCAGCTTTAATCAAAATTATCAAAGAAAAACGTAAAACTCATAAAAGGTGGAAATTACACAACAATCAACTTGATTATTTGGAATTCACGTTACTCCGTTCCCGTCAAAAATCTGTTCAGAGTGAATGTTACTCACGTTATATTGATGACACAGAGAATAGTATACAAAGTAATTGCAAAAAACTGTGGTCCTACGAAAAAAGTAGACGGAACAATACAAACATACCTAAAACAATATTTCTAGGAACTGAATCAGCGACTGGTGGCGAGGAAGTTTGTGACTTATTTTCTAATTATTTTAATTCTACTTTTGTTACAACCTCATCCGCTGGGTTTACGACTGCTGGTGATGAATTGGAGTCCAGATGTGCCTATGACGGTATTGGTGTAATAACCATTGATCAAAGCAAAATGTTGAAATACTTACAAGCTTTAGATATCAAGAAGGGTCCGGGCAATGATGGTATCCCTCCGTATTTCATACTTCAATGCGCCGAAACGCTAGCACTTCCACTAACCATTCTCTTTAACAGATCTATGAACGAAGGTAAATTTCCTAGTAGATTCAAAGAGGCTCTCATAGTTCCCATATATAAGAAGGGGTCGAGGAACAATGCAGAAAATTATAGACCAATATCAATACTATCAGTTTTTAGTAAATTATTTGAACGTATTACATATGATCAAGTATATCCTGTAATAATCAAATATATTCAAGACCAACAACATGGTTTTCTAAGAAACCGTTCCGTGTTATCAAATATGCTCATTTTTACTGAATATTTATCATCTAATATGGAGGATAAATATCAAATTGACGCAATATATACAGATTACTCAAAGGCTTTCGACAGAGTCGATCATGTTATATTAGCTAAGAAATTAAAATTAGTCGGGATACACGGTAACTTACACAGGTGGTTTGTGTCGTATATTGAAAACAGGTCTCAGTCAGTAAAAATTGATAATTACAGGTCCAATTTTAAGTTTATTCCATCTGGCGTTCCACAAGGCTCACACTTGGGACCGTTATTGTTTAATATTTACACTCACGATATCTACATGTGCTTTACAAACTCCTTATATGTCTCATATGCTGATGACATGAAGGTTTATTTAAAAATTCGTTCAATTGCAGACTGCCATAAACTTCAGAGTGACCTGGATAGATTATCACAATATTGCAAACAAAACAAACTTGACTTGAATATCTCAAAATGTAACAAAATTTCATTCACTCGTGCAAAAAACATTATTAAATATAATTATACGCTTCACAATAACACGCTCGAAGAAGTGGATCATATAAGAGATTTGGGGATTACGCTTGACTCAAAATTAATGTTCGACAAACATCTGGATATAATAGTTAATAAAGCTTATAAATCTTTGGGGTATATTATCCGCCTGTGTAAACCATTTAAAAATGTCAGTACACTTCATAGGTTATACACCACGTTCATACGTCCACATTTAGAATACTGCACTCCAATATGGTCTCCTTACTACCTAAAACATATAAATAGAATCGAAAAAGTACAAAAGAAGTATTTGAAACATATCAACTTTCGTTTACGCATATATTTTCCTTTATATTCCGAATCAGTTCAATTTCACAAATTTGACACACTAGTTAATCGACGAATTATGGCCGATCAATCTCTCTTATATAAGGTAATAAACAATTTTTTTGACTCTTCTGAACTAATAAACTTTATACCACTCAGAGTTTCTGGAAGAACTACCAGACGGCCCGAATTGTTTCACGTTCCTGTTTGTAGAACGAACTATCGGAAGTTTTCAACTATCCCTCGAATTTGTCGACAATATAATGAAAGTTTTAATGATATAGATATATTTTTCCATTCTTATAATCAATTCCGGGAGAGGGTTAGGTGCGAGTGCGGACGTATATCATAATGACGAAAGGTGTTGTGACATACCATAGTTTCTCTACCTCTCACATTCCTCCACTTTTCTTTTTCTATTCCTACAGTTCCTCCCCCATCTCCGTCATTATCCTTGTTGCTTTTGTTATGTATATATTTTTTTTAGTTTTTTTTTAATTTTTATTTTAGTTTTTAATAGGTATAAAATATTAATATTTTTTCAGAATCAACTGTAAATATGTACTTTGTGGACAGTTTTTTGGCCTTGATTTATTATTCATTGTTTTATATTCATATTAGTTAATGATGCTGTTATTGTCCCAAATAAACCAAATAAATAAATAAACCAAATAAATAAATAAATTCTTCACCTACAGAATTATGCTTTGCGTACAGAATTATAATCCACGATACTTCGTCAGAGTTATAATAAATTCGTCACCTACAGAGTTATTATTCATCAATATTCATATACAGAGTTATTTTTCTAAAACTTCACCTACAAATTCAATAATAATTACAGCCTCCTGTGAGGTCACGATATCTTCAAACAATCGTTATATTATTATTATTAGGGCGCCAGTTCCACGTGCATAGACCTGGTGGAACACAGGTTCAATTTATTCAGATACTCGTTAGACCATTTGCAATAAAAAATCTCATTCGATAAAAAACGCTATCATATCCTCTGCTATCCGACGTCGCAAAAATAGTACTAAATATTCTATTAATTTAACATATTTAAAAATAAAATAAATATCTAACTCCTGGGCTAACAAATAACAGCAATTCTATATTACCACGGCTCATATTATCATTTATATTATTCGCTACAAACCTAGTCTCATATTTTTATAAGTATACCACAAATTTCGTCATCACGTTCTACTATCCAATAATTGCATACATATATAACGACCGAAAATATATAAAGAAAAACCCACCTCAAAAAAAACATAACTATCAAAACAGTAATAAATTTCTAGAACTGAAAATCTCCACGTGGTCTGTGAAAACAACAGTTATTAAAACACGCTCAAGTATCCCGACAAATAAATATTTCAATATCAGTAAAATAAATTACCTAAAATCATTCTTAAAAATTACACGCTTCAAAAAAAAACACAGCTATCTACAAACAAAACTTAAATCTCAGGGCGGTTCGTTAAAAACTACTGTTTTTAAAATGTCCCACGTTTTGGGGGCCAATTGACATCTGAAGAGAGGGAGGAGAATATACTCGTATCTAGAGAAGGCGGAGAAAAATACTAGTCCCACGTTGGGACGCGAGATTGATATAAGGAGGCTGGGAAGAAATATATTGGTCCCATGTTGGGACGCGAAATTGATAACTAAAGAAGCTGAAAAGCATAATAAAAATAAACATTAAACTCTGCCCCTGAAAATAAAAATCAAATAAAACATAATCGGCTGCGATGTGCCTGAAAAGACAAATACATACAAATACAGGCATGGTAAAAATAATATATACATAACTGGAAAGATCTTACCAAACTGCTGGTCTCGTAACGGGACTGTAGAGGAAACACTTACACTACATATCACTTTATATTAATTAAAAATAACTTAAAACTATCTTAAATTCACCTCTCGTTGGTTATGTGGACCTGAAACACACTTATTCACTATTATGCAAATATGAAATTTAATGCTATTTTTATTATTAAAAGTTATTTTTAATATTAACTTAAACTATCTTAAATTCACCCCCCGATGATAGGTACAGAACCTGAAAAGAACTTAACCACTACTTTATACAATTAAAAAAAAAATGCTAAGGCCGTCCGATAGCCTAGCAAACTCGCACTCTCGCACGCGGGTCTCTACAACTACCGACCAACCACTGACTCCTACCGAATGACAACTGATCGACTACCACCGACTCCTACCGAATGACAACTCACACTCACAACTACCGAAGGACAACTGATCGACTACAGCCGGGCGACCCAGCGCCCGTGAAACATGGAGTAGGGGTGGGGGGGGGTGGTTAACTGAAGAATCAATCCGTACCGCCGGGTGCCAACCAAGATTCCAGGAATCTGCCAAATGCATTTTACATTTCAAATTTATTTTCAATAGAAAAGACAATGCTTAAATATATAAACAAGGCCTGGGAGGCCGCTATAATCCATTCCTAGAATTAATAGAAGAAATACATTAGGCCAAAGTAAAATAATGGTTTTTGGGTTTCTTTGATATCATAATGCATGGAAATATATCGATCACAATACCTATGGAAATATCAACTTGGATTCCATAATAATTGCTAACTATGACATCTACTCGTATATGATAATCTATGCTCCATCTCAACGCGCCATAGACAATGGAAAATGTCTATGAAAAATTCACATAACATAACCTAAAAATATGCTGTCATCGGTCGCCGTACTGAAGTGATTGAAGAGCAACATCGGAAAATATCATAAATGTCGCTTTTGAGCATATACCCGCGATGTTCGGCCAATTGTTTGACGAAAAGCGGTATATTGGGAGCGTGGCGAGGCTACTCGCTGGCGGAGGCAAAGAAGCCGCAGCTGGATGTGGGCGACGATGACTTTCGTGTGTTGAACTTCATTAAGAAGAGAGAAAAGTTCCAGAAAAGGGTCGTACGCAAGGAGCCGGTGCCTCCGCCCCGAGCGGAACAAATGAAAATCGATCAGGTGAACATTTAGAAAGATGATTTATTTATTTTGCGAAAAAGTATACATTTAGAAGCTCAAGCAAAATGAATGATTTAGAAGCAAAAATGATTTTCAAAATCAAAAATAAATAAATAAAACCATATGATACATGCAAAATGCAATATCAAAAAATAATTTTAGAAATGAAGACCCTACCAAGAACTAGTAGTCTGATTTGGATTCTTATACTTAATGGGGGTGACTGCTGCCAACGTACCTATTTTTCAATTTGATATACCAACATTATTTCTTAACAAATCGTTTTGAAAAATATAATTTAGATAGTTGGGATATTAATAAACAAAAATATATCTTTACTTTTTGATAATGTTCTGTATATATTATTGTAGAAAAATAATGACATAATATTCTGATTTTCAACGTTTATCTTATATTTTTAATAAAATATAAGGCGTAGTTCAACATATTTTTTTTTTAATTAAAGAAGACAAAAATATCTAGAAAAATGTGATGTGACGTTGCATTAATACTTCAGGTTTAGTAAATAAACCTAAAAAACATTTATTTTCCATTCAGTGCCATTGCGAAATAAAAGTTTTTTTGGTTTATTTATTTAACCCGATGCATTAAAATGCAACGTTACATCGTATTTTTCCAGATATTTTGATCTTCTTTAATTTATAAAAAAAATGTAATGCTCTATACCTTATAGTTTTTTAGAAATTTAAGATAAATGTCAAAAATCGGTCTATGCTTATTATTTTCTTACAAGAATATATACGGAACAAAATCAAAAAGTTAAGGTATATTTTTCTTTATTAATATCCAAACTTATTTTTATTTATTTCAAAATGATTAGTTTTGTAGTAATGATGCAATTTCAAATTGAAAAAATAGGTACGTTGGCAGCAGTCACCCTCTTAACTAACATCAAAAATTACTGATGACTTTAGGGCTCATGATGTTTGTATTCATTTGTAGACCAACTATCTTTGAGGCTTCATGGAGTTCTTCAAGTGCACTTTTAAGTGAAATGTACTCTACAAATTTTGATTGTTATTTGTTTTTTCAATGTAGAAATGGAGCGACGTATGGCCGGGCCCTCGGACGTTTCACCCCGCGTGCGTCCCCCTACCGATGCGTCAGGGCTATCCGCTGCCCAAGAAGGCACCCCCCGGCGCCTTTGCCAACACGGAGCTGATGAAGATCCCCAACTTCCTCCATCTGTCCCCTCCTGCGGTCCGCTCGCACTGCGAGGCCATCAAGAAGTTCTGCACTCCGTGGCCAAAGGGGCTGGAAGACGATGAAAAATGTGACAAGCACTTCCCTCTAGAGGTGAGTCATTTAATACATATTTCAATTTAAAGGTACGTGTCCACAGTTCCCTTGTATTCGCAGCAATCAGAAAAAGTTATTTATGTGGAGCTGACTGTTCCATGGGACACAAATATTACACAAGACCACCAAGACAAACTAAACAAGTACAAGGAACTGGTAGATAGAACAATTCAAAATGACTTTAGCACGAATATATATGTTGTAGAGGTGGGGGTGAGAGGTTTGCCCGCAAAATCTTTATATTCCTACTTTAAAGACCTAGGTCTCCCAAGAGGTAAAATAAAAGGAATTCTGGATAGGATGTTAAAAGCAGCATTGTCCGCACCCTATTAGATTTGGTTACGCAGGGGAGTAAAATATCAGTTGGAGATTGATGGGTAAATGGTGAGCGTGACATAAAGGAGCCCCTTAATCCCGCATACATGGTAGCAAGCCCATGTGGCTCACTGCCTATTTTGGCTGGTACTTTGGTCTTATCTTTGATCACTTTTATCTTATGGAGATATGTTCTCAATATAAAGACAAAGTCATAGGAAATGACAACAATATACTTGACACAAAAAGTAATCCGAAAGAATGTGCCAATATTTTCAACAAATTACTTTGCTGATGTTGGAAAAAACTTAGCAAACAATATTAACAAAAACACTTATGTACAAAATACTATTGATCCTGACAATACAGATGGTTTCGAACAATTTGAGACAATTAATCAGTGTGATGTCGAAAATTATATAAAAGAACTTCGAGGGGGTTCTGCGCCAGGTTTTGATAATATAACAGCTGAAATACTAAAATGAAATAGAAAATCCGCTCAGTAAACCCATTGCCCATATAATAAATTGTAGTCTTACAAATGGTAATTTTCCTAGTAATTATAAAACTACAATAATCACGCCAATTTTCAAAACTGGTGACAAAAAAAATACAAATAATTACAGACCGATATCATTAGTATCTAATATAGCAAAACTGTATGAAAAAGCCGTAAAAAAACAAATATTACAGTTTGTAAACAGAAATAAAATAATTAGCTCTAGCCAATATGGTTTTAGGGAGAAATTAAGCACTCAAGATGCTATTGTTGAATTGACCTCTACTATATATAATGCACTGGATCAAGGGAAAAAGTGTTGCATTTGATAGTGTATCACATACGAAACTAATAAATAAAATTGGAATAACGGGAAAAGTTAAAAGCTGGGTACAAAATTATTTATTTAAAAGAAAACAATATGTCAAACTCAACAATACATTAAGTGATTTCAAAAACGCAAACTTTGGTATACCTCAAGGTACTGTACTTGGTCCACTTTTATTTATAATTTATGTGAATGATATATTCAATCTGCCAATATCTGGTAAAATAATTTCTTATGCTGATGACACTGCCATTATACTGAAAGATAACACCTGGAAGGAATTAATTGCCTCAGCTGAATCAGATATAAGTGTTTTAAAGTCTTGGTTCGATTGTAATGTACTTTCATTGAATACAGATAAATAAGTGTATTATCCCATTTGCACTAAATGATAAATACATCCCAGAAGACCTTAATATTAAAATTCATATTGACAATTCCTGTTTCAACAACTCCATATCTTGTAACTCAGCGTGTATTAAATTATCCACTAAAAATAACATCCGATACCTAGGCATTATTATTGAAAGCAGTATGAAATGGAAATTACATATAACTACTACTATTGAACGCCTTAAAAAGCTAATTTTTGTTTTTCTGAGACTAAGAAATATACTTCAAACAAACTTGCTTAAAACAATATATTTTTCATTATTTCAATCCATCTTACAATATGGCATTATATGTTGGGGGGGAGCTTTTAAAACCACTTTAGTGCCTTTAGAAGTTTTTCAAAGAATCATTATTAAAATTATATTAAAAAAGAGATTTGATTATCCAACTATTAATGTATTTCAAGATTTTAAAGTTTCAACTGTTGAAAATATCTACAAAAAAATCTCATTGTTCCAAATTCATAAAGATATTCTAACAAATTCAAACCAATTATCATTTTCTTTAAGCAGCAGAATAAATTCACAAGGATGTATTACCATTCCTCTTTTACGTACAACTGCCTCACAACATTTCTATAAGTATTAAGGTACTAAGTGGTTTAATGAACTCCCTTTGAGTCTTAGACTCGAAAAAAACTATAATATATTTAAAAATAAAATTAAAAAATTGTACCGATTAATTAATTTTTTTTTTTATTATTTCATTTTTGTTTTGTGTAGCTTCATATTTTTGGTAGATGTACAATGTTTTGGTAAATGTAATAATATTAAATAGATACTCCCCTCTTTTAACACGAGATTTTATCTCAATTAAAGAGGGTTTTTATGAATTATATGATGGAAATTGTATACCTTTTTAAATTATGATTTATATGTGAACCTTGTATTGTTTTTGTTAATAAATAAAAAAAAATAAAAAAAAATATTGCAGTAGGTATGTGTTCAATGTTTATCTTACTTCAGATAAATGCGAACAAAATAACATCAGTTGGAACGCCAGTGAAACTAATTTTAAAAAATGTATATATTGCTGCTTGGATGAACGAAATCATTCAAGGGGATATTCAAATTCACTACTCCTCATATTACTAATATAGCGCTCTAGACGCTTGTGATCGGACCCATCTGAATATATATTTGTCTTGATTTATTTGCAGGTTATAACGTCCGACTACTGTCACAGCGGCCCTTCCATCCGTAACGATCTAAGTCGCATCGTAACCATACGCATCAAACTCTCCGAGATCCCTCTGGACTATCACGCCAAGGACAAGCTGCGGAGGCTGGTGGGGGAGAAGTACGACCCGGACACCGACATGCTCACCATCGTGACGGACCGCTGCCCGATGAGGCAGCAAAACATGGACTACGCCATGTACCTGCTGACGGCTGTGTACTACGAGTCCTGGAAAAAGGAACCCTGGGAAGACGACAGGGTGGAGGCAGACATGGAGGTGTACATATGGGAGAGAAACCCGTCCAAAAAGTCCCTGGTCCAGTGGGTTAACTACGGAAAGAAATTGGAAGTGACGCAGGAAGACGTTGATAATTTTGATCTCTCAACGGTGGACGGTGCTGCTGAATACAAAGAAGCAATTTCCGATTTGATGAACGAAGGTGAGAACGAATATCAGTACAGCAAATACAAGGAGGCTGTTAAAAGATTGTTCGGTTTGCAAAAGGATAATTTAGTCATAGATAAAGTTAATAAAATGTAAATAATTGTATTGTCGCAACAAATTGTTTTATTTTAAGTACATCATATTGCTGCATAGACGTTATTTATTTCAAAGATGTATCTTTTAAGGGTAGGTACTGGGGAAACGATTTTAAAAATGTACAATTTAGCCTACTTTGAAATCTCACACAACTAGCCACAAATCGAAGATTTCTTATAGCTTTACGCCAAGTAATAAAAAGACAGCATCAACCAGGAAGACCTTCGAAACGATGGAGACGGCTGGAGCTCGGCATCTCAGGATGATCATCCTGTGATAACAGACTCTAGAGTCTACAGCAAGGTGAAGAAGACATTTATATTGGAAATATGCACATTGTTACCACTTCATTTAGCCGCAAATAACTTGAGTACGTCACGTAGGGTTTACAGAGCGCAAATTTATGTTTTTTTGTGTGGTTGGTATATGTGCAAACATACCTTCTCCACGATGAAAATTCTCAAGTTGTTTGCTGGAAAATATACCTCATTTTTTAACAAAAATATGCCTCTTTTGGGTGGCAGTTCAGACGGAAATACACTCAAGGGGGCGCCTGCTGCCAACGTATCTATTTTTCATTTTGATGTTGCATCATTACTACAAAACGAATAATTTTGAAAAAAAAAATAACTTAGATAGTTTGGATATTAATAAAGAAAAATATTCCTGGACTTTTAAAATTATGTTCTGTTTATATTCTTGTAGAAAAATAATTGCCGACCGCCGTGGCACAGGTGGTAAGCCGTTCGGTGTCTGCGGGCGTCCTGGGTTCGATTCCCAGCAGAGGGGAAATTTATTTAAATTCATTTCTCACGCAAATATTGCTTCTCTGGGCTGGAAACACTGGTTAGTTGGAAGTGATTGTCATACGGCAATAAATTCGCCACTTGCGCAAGGTGCAAGAAAGTGTTCATTATTATTGTTATTATAATCATACCCAATTTTTAATATTTATCTTATATTTTTAAAAATGATAAGGCATAGTAAAGTAATATATCGTCGCTCAGCGTTCAATAGCGCGAATGTAACAATAACAAGATTTTACAGGAGGCCGAATAAACTGAATAAAATTAATAAAGCGCCGAATGCATATTCGCGGTTTTGTTCCATACGGCGTTTTAGGAGTTTGGACAATATTTGGGGAATGTTTTGTTAGCAAATTCTCGTATATTAACATTCTGTACCGATATCTTAAAAAATACTATTTTACTTAAATTGTCGAATTCGCGGTATTGAACGCCTAGCGACGATATATTTTGTTAAATTAAAGAAGACAAAAATATCTGAAAAGATATGTCATAACATTTACACTAATGTTTCAAGAAACCTCAAAAACTTTCATTTCGCAATGGCGCTTGAATAGAAAATAAACGTTATTTAGGTTTCTTTACTAAACTTGAAGAATTTATAAAATAACAAGACATATTTTTCCCAATTTTTTGTCTTATTTATCAATTCTCATACAAAAACTTGGTAGCATCCTCCAGTTAGGAAGCCACGTGATCTCCTAACTTAAGTGAGCGACTGTGCAATGAAAACATGGTTAGTATTTAGATATGTCTCTGCAATGCAATGTGTCTAATACGTGAACTTGGTAGCATCCTCCAGTTAGGAAGCCACGTGATCTCCTAACTTAAGTGAGCGACTGTGCAATGAAAACATGGTTAGTATTTAGATATGTCTCTGCAATGCAATGTGTCTCATACGTGAACTTGGTAGCATCCTCCAGTTAGGAAGCCACGTGATCTCCTAACTTAAGTGAGCGACTGTGCAATGAAAACATGGTTAGTATTTAGATATGTCTCTGCAATGCAATGTGTCTCATACGTGAACTTGGTAGCATCCTCCAGTTAGGAAGCCACGTGATCTCCTAACTTAAGTGAGCGACTGCAATGAAAACATGGTTAGTATTTAGATATGTCTCTGCAATGCAATGTGTCTCATACGTGAACTTGGTAGCATCCTCCAGTTAGGAAGCCACGTGATCTCCTAACTTAAGTGAGCGACTGTGCAATGAAAACATGGTTAGTATTTAGATATGTCTCTGCAATGCAATGTGTCTCATACGTGAACTTGGTAGCATCCTCCAGTTAGGAAGCCACGTGATCTCCTAACTTAAGTGAGCGACTGTGCAATGAAAACATGGTTAGTATTTAGATATGTCTCTGCAATGCAATGTGTCTCATACGTGAACTTGGTAGCATCCTCCAGTTAGGAAGCCACGTGATCTCCTAACTTAAGTGAGCGACTGTGCAATGAAAACATGGTTAGTATTTAGTCTCTGCAATGCAATGTGTCTCATACGTGAAGTTGGTAGCATCCTCCATTTAGGAAGCCACGTGATCTCCTAACTTAAGTGAGCGACTGTGCAATGAAAACATGGTTAGTATTTAGATATGTCTCTGCAATGCAATGTGTCTCATACGTGAACTTGGTAGCATCCTCCAGTTAGGAAGCCACGTGATCTCCTAACTTAAGTGAGCGACTGTGCAATGAAAACATGGTTAGTATTTAGATATGTCTCTGCAATGCAATGTGTCTCATATGTGAACTTGGTAGCATCCTCCAGTTAGGAAGCCACGTGATCTCCTAACTTAAGTGAGCGACTGCAATGAAAACATGGTTAGTATTTAGATATGTCTCTGCAATGCAATGTGTCTCATACGTGAAGTTGGTAGCATCCTCCATTTAGGAAGCCACGTGATCTCCTAACTTAAGTGAGCGACTGTGCAATGAAAACATGGTTAGTATTTAGATATGTCTCTGCAATGCAATGTGTCTCATACGTGAACTTGGTAGCATCCTCCAGTTAGGAAGCCACGTGATCTCCTAACTTAAGTGAGCGACTGTGCAATGAAAACATGGTTAGTATTTAGATATGTCTCTGCAATGCAATGTGTCTCATACGTGAACTTGGTAGCATCCTCCAGTTAGGAAGCCACGTGATCTCCTAACTTAAGTGAGCGACTGTGCAATGAAAACATGGTTAGTATTTAGATATGTCTCTGCAATGCAATGTGTCTCATATGTGAACTTGGTAGCATCCTCCAGTTAGGAAGCCACGTGATCTCCTAACTTAAGTGAGCGACTGCAATGAAAACATGGTTAGTATTTAGGTCGGAATCTGCATTCGGGACTAGGTCAACAAATAAAAGAACTCTTTAATTTCAAGTATAAATTTTTATTACATAATTCTAGATATGACATTGTCTGTAGTTTCTATGCATAAATTTGAATAAATTAATTTTTGCCGTAGTGCAATTTACATTTTAATAATATTTCAGTCTGGAGGCTTAACGTGAACCGTGCGTGTATTACTAATTTTGACATCTGCTTTGGTTTTAAAACAACTATACGCAATAATCTTAAAAATACACACTTGTTTTAGTTAAGAACATTCGTATTTTTTGAAGGAATTTAATGTTGCCCTCGTGCACATTAAAAATAATAATTCCTACAAAAATGTTTTACGTGTTGACAGATGTCTTAAAATATGTTTATTTTTTATTATTTGCGAGTATGTAGCTTTTCTTTTTACAGCAACAATATGCATAGATAATTATTATAATCACATCTAAAGGTATTGTATAAATTATATATTTATTTAGAGATATAATACTAAATCATACTTCTTATAAAATACTTTCATTAAATCTAGATTTAGGCCTAAAATAAAATTCTACAAAAGGATCAAATAGTAAAAAATATATTATACATATGCGTGGTGGGTTTAATACAAATGTCAAAAAAATTAGGCCTTAAATTTACAGTTTAAAATATTGTTTGAAGACTTTTTTGTTAATTTATATAATACGTGTTCAATTTTTGACACACGCAGAGAATTAAATTATATACAGAGTATGAAAATCATCCATTGATAGTAAATTTTAATCAAAATAAAAAAATAATACATATTTAGGTTTAAACAAAAAATTATTATACTTTTTTGACAAACTTTTTAACGTCTCAATAGAGACGAAGTTGTTATATTATAGAAGAACCAGGAAATCAAGGCAACTACAGGGCTTACGACCTGTTATCGGCTGGTTTACGTTATCACTTTAAGCGCTTGTGCAACGTTCACCAATTGGTACCTTCTTGAGTTCCCTAAATTAAAGAATTATTTTTGTTATGTTATTCGGTTATATTGATTTGAGAGTGAATATGTCCTTGAAACGAGTAAATATACATCCTCATACATTTCCTTAACTAAGCATAAATGCTTGTGCTATAGGTGAACGAAATCGGCTGTGGCAGGATTCGAACTCGCGACCACTGGATTACTAACCGCTCCGCCATCACCCATTTAACTATACCTATGTAGGAGACTTTAAATTATATATAAATAAAAAATATATTAGGAATAACTGTATACAATAATTAAAATTGTCTAAATATATTTTTAGTTCATCTCGCCTTAAATAAAAATTGGAATTTCTCATAAGAATGATTAAATTATATCATATATTTGTATACTAGTAAATTAAAAATCTAAAACAACAAAATTATTCTTTACTTAAATAATTTCTCACCTAACTTTCAGCTCTTTCAATACTTATTACACCTAACATTCAGTTCTTTCAATACTCATCACACCTAACATTCAGCTCTTTCAATACTCATCACACCTAATATTCAGCTCTTTCAATACTCATCACACCCAACATTCAGCTCTTTCAATACTCATCACACCTAACATTCAGCTCTTTCAATACTCATCACACCTAACATTCAGCTCTTTCAATACTCATCACACCTAACATTCAGCTCTTTCAATACTCATCACACCTAACATTCAGCTCTTTCAATACTCATCACACCTAACATTCAGCTCTTTCAATACTCATCACACCTAACATTCAGCTCTTTCAATACTCATCACACCTAACATTCAGCTCTTTCAATACTCATCACACCTAACACTCAGCTCTTTCAATACTCATCACACCTAACATTCAGCTCTTTCAATACTCATCACACCTAACATTCAGCTCTTTCAATACTCATCACACCTAATATTCAGCTCTTTCAATACTCATCACACCTAACATTCAGCTCTTTCAATAATCATCACACCTAACATTCAGCTCTTTCAATACTCATCACACCTAATATTCAGCTCTTTCAATACTCATCACACCCAACATTCAGCTCTTTCAATACTCATCACACCTAACATTCAGCTCTTTCAATACTCATCACACCTAACATTCAGCTCTTTCAATACTCATCACACCTAACATTCAGCTCTTTCAATACTCATCACACCTAACATTCAGCTCTTTCAATACTCATCACACCTAACATTCAGCTCTTTCAATACTCATCACACCTAACATTCAGCACTTTCAATATACATCACACCTTACGATTATTACACAAGATTTCTTAGATAATTTCAAGTAATTCATTACAAAATAATACTTCCAATACAAAATATCTTTTACGATACGATTTAAAAACTGTGAACAGGAATGCCTAAAATTTTCCCCGGAATCTTGTAATATCAAGTTTTCAATTCTCATCACACCTAAAATTCAGCACTTTCAATACTCATCACACATAGCATTCATCATTTTTCACTCATCACGCAATTATTGTAACTTTCAACACCCATCGAACTTTCATCATTCATATAACTTTCAACATCCATTGAATATTCAACACCTATCAAACTTTCAACATCCATCAAATATTGAACACCCATCAAACTTTCATCACCTATCAAACTTTCAACACCCATTGAACTTTCAACATCCATCAAACTTACAACACCTGTCGAACTTTTAACACTCATCGAACTTCAAACTTCAATACTCATCAAAATTTCAATATCCATCAAACTTTCGACATCCACCAAATACTCAACACACATGAAACATTCAACACCGATCAAACTTTCAACAGTTAGCGTATCAATTCTCCACATTTGACTATGGTATCCAAATCAGTGGATCAAATACATTGTACATCTTTATCCCCCGTCCATTGTCCTCCTCCTCCATCACATCACATCACTGACACGACATTCAACAGCGGTCAGTCGTCCACAAGTTTCACTGCATCAACATCTGCTGGTGCTGGGCCTGCGGGTGGTGGGGAGGGGGGAAGCAGCGCACATGCTCCACGGCCCCCCCAGCGGCGCCCCCGCCTCCGCCCCCGCCCGCACCCTCCAGGTGACGGTTGAGGGCGGCGAATATCTGAGAGTTGAGCACCTGGAAACGACGGATCCTATCCACCATGCGCTTCAAATGCTGAAAGAACAAAAATTTATTTATCATAAAAAAAATGCGATAAAAATGCTGAATTATTAAATATATTTCAATAATTATTTTTTCATACACAATTTTCTAAATCAAATCTGTCAAAAAAAACTGTACTTTTTGCACGCAAATATCTGTTGATTCAAAAGTTAGAAGTACGTATTTACACGAATAAAATATATTTTCAAATATTACTTGGCGTTTAAGTGAAAAACATGGTGAATATTTTGTCTAATTATAATGTTTAACTTATTTTTAAAGTAAGCGTTTTGTACATACAGCGTCGCCATATTTATCTCATTATATCAAATACTTCATTATAATTACAACTTTTCAGATATACAAATATAAATTCAATAATAAACATATGAAATTAACACGAAAGAGGAGAGATTGGCAATGAAGCGTGCCGCATGCCCGTTCAGTTAAATATCCCCCTAGCAACTATTTCCAGAAAGATCGATTCTCGCTAATTGGTCGCTAGGAGGAGTATGTATCCATATGACAGGACAGTCGCTAGACACAACATGAAGTGCACTTTTATTAGTGAAAAATACTATAATATAAGTTTGTGAGGGTGTGTACTGAATTGAAAAGTGCGATTGATTTGTTAAAGTGATCTTCAATTATTAAATATTTTTACTGTCCACTACTATGTAATGATGGAGTCATCATTTCACAAATTTTAAGCATATTTTTTTACACTGACATCGAACGGGTATCATGTGGAGAGAAGATACTATTATTAGATTCTTCAAGATGTTTATGCATAAATGGCGTACTACGAAAATTACTTACGATCCCTTTGACGGTGTCGTCTTTTCCATCAACTCTCTGCACCCTGAGTATGTGATAGCAGAAGTCCAGAGCCTCGAATCTTCTCTGCTGTCCCAGTAAAGAGATAATCGTACATCCGGCCCAATGGAGGCCCTCGCCAAACAGCTCCCTGCATCAACGACAAAACATCATTCAATAATTTGTACTTAAATAAAAGACTAAAATAATAATAAAAAACACTTTGCACCCTGCGCAAGTGGCTTGTTTATTGCCGTATGGCAATTTTTTTCCAACTAACCAGTGTTTCCAGCTCAGAAAAGAAATATTTTCGTGAGAAATGAATTTAAATAAATTTCTCTTCTGCTGGGAATCGAACCCAACACGCCTGCACAGAAACCAAACGGATTATCAACTGTTCCACAGGGGTCGGCACATAGAAGAGATTTTGTGAAAATCCAAGTATACATGTCAAAATTTCATTCATTCATTCATACCATCACTATCCTTAAAGGAGTTGGACGGAGTCAACAAAGTGGCTTACTATGACCAATGCTATAGTGTGAGTGGTCCTATTAAGTGGAATTCACTGCCTATAGATGTCCGCAGTGCTCAAAGCATGAGCACTTTTACTAAAGGATTAAAAACAGCTTTGTTTCAGAGAGCAACACAACATTAGACTATCAGCGCCCTTGGTATGATCTTGAATCATTAAACGGCGCTATACAAATGACTTATTATTATTATTATTATTATCACGACATATTCTTTGTGAAAATCATATAAATAATTAAGTAAATAAATTTTAATTCACACCTTTTTTCGTGTGCGTTAAAATTTAAGCTTTTTTCAAATTATATCAAGTGCTAATTTATTTTAATCCATGTTCATAATAACAAATAAGACAAAAATCATGAAAGAACATCATTAGTTTGTTATAAAATGGATATATTTTAAAGTGACAGTTCCGGTAAAAAAAAAAATTTATTCATAGTGATTAATAATGAGCATTAAAATTTAAACCAATGCTCAGAATTGGGTCCAATATATTATCACATTTGTATTGCCTACAACCATAGTAATATCGCAATTATAAAAAAAAACTGTAACTTACTCAACGGTGAATTGTGTATCACCAACTGGTATACAATAGAGGAATTGAAGAGCTGACCATAGTCTGAAAAGAGACCAAACAAAGGTTATATTATATAACTATATAGTCGCATGTAACACATTATATAGCTATATAACTAGTCGCATGTAACACATTATATAGCTATATAACTAGTCGCATGTAACACATTATATAGCTATATAACTATATAGTCGCATGTAACACATTATATAGCTATATAACTATATAGTCGCATGTAACACATTATATAGCTATATAACTAGTCGCATGTAACACATTATATAGCTATATAACTAGTCGCATGTAACACATTATATAGCTATATAACTAGTCGCATGTAACACATTATATAGCTATATAACTATATAGTCGCATGTAACACATTATATAGCTATATAACTAGTCGCATGTAACACATTATATAGCTATATAACTATATAGTCGCATGTAACACATTATATAGCTATATAACTATATAGTCGCATGTAACACATTATATAGCTATATAACTAGTCGCATGTAACACATTATATAGCTATATAACTAGTCGCATGTAACACATTATATAGCTATATAACTAGTCGCATGTAACACATTATAAAGCTATATAACTAGTCGCATGTAACACATTATAAAGCTATATAACTAGTCGCAAAAAAAAAAGTGTGTACCTATGAAATTCAGTACACTCGTCGGTATTTGGTGGATAGTGAGCGGGGGGCGGGGGTTGCCAGGCAGGTCCCACCAGAAGGGCCTTCAGTCTCTGCAGCACGACACCAAACAGGGTCAGGCCGCAGCAGAGGCGCTCACGTGTCAACAGGTCGCCCTCGCGTGCTATCTGCGCTTGCTGTAAAGTAACATTACAAATAATAAGAAAATAATTTGATTAACGTACAAATTATTTAAGCAATCCAAATAAAATTATATGAAAAAGTACTGTGGCGAATAGGTACATTTGTCGCATCGTCGCAAGTACATCTTGTTGCCGTGCAATTTGCACTAGAACGAGGTCAGTAACTTACCAGAATATTGATAATAATGCAATTTGATGAAAACATCTCATATTTTAGTACTAAACCACTAGTAAGGTTCCTCGCTATCAACCTTATTTTTTGAAAGTTTGCAAATGTTAGTTTACGTCGAAGTATTTAGATATGTCTCTGCAATGCAATTCTCATACGTGAACTTGGTAGCATCCTCCAGTTATGAAGCCACGTGATCTCCTAACTTAAGTGAGCGACTGTGCAATGAAAACATGGTTAGTATTATTATTTAGTATTTAGGTCGGACTCTGCATTCGGACCTAGGAGCATCTCTCGTACTATCAGGTAATTCACTTCACAGCATGAATGGTGAACGAGCAAGTGTAATTAGATTTGTGGTGTATTGGTATCGAGCAGAGAGTGTGCTATAGTTTTGAGACGGTAAGTTTAGGCCATTATTAGATATATGCGGGATGCAGCAGTTAAGATTAATATACAATTCACCAAAGTCTGTCCACATATCACCACTGCTAAAAGATCTCTTCATTGGTTGCGGAAAACAGAATGAATTTGGTAAAAGATATGCTGGATGGTTCACGGATGTGATCCAAAATACCTTATGTGCCGGACGACCTACGCTTAGATCTGTGAGCAATATGGCCATGCATCATCTAAAATAGTATAATACGCGTCGAATGGCGAACTTTGGTGAAAGAGCATTTACTGTAGTGGGTCCGATTTAGTGAAATAAGCTTCCATATAGATTAAAAGTTAAATACTTTTCAAAAACTCGTATAGTAATGAACTGTTCAACCTAGTTTAATTTTTATTAATTTTCCATGTATCATTTGTAAAGCCCCCTATACACAAAAATGTTACTATACAAAAATTATCCATTTAATAGTATGTATAATTGGTATACCTTGGCCGATCCAAGCTTCTCAATGTTTGGCACAATCTGTAGGGCTGCATATTTGGCCTCCATTCTCTTTTGCTTCACTTCCGGCTTCTCACCATCTGAACATTTTATATTAATTGTATTCATATTTGTGTTCAATATAACAACATATCACAACAGATTAATAAATTAGAGGAATTGAGGAATAATTTTTAATATAAGAGTCAAACAGGCATAAAATTAATAATAACAAAGCCATGCCAGAGAAAAAACAAAAGATCTACAAGGAAAAAATCATTTTATTGAAAAAAAATTGTAATAAATCTAAAACAAGTTTACCAATAACAGCTTCATGTTGGAATTAATTTATAATTACAGTTTCATGTAGGAATAAAATTACAATAATAGTTCCATCTAGGAATAAATTTAAAATAACAGTTCCATGTAGGAATACATTTACAATAGCGGTTCCATGTAGGAATAAATTTACAATAACGGTTCCAGGTAGGAATAAATTTACAATAACGGTTCCATGTTGGAATAAATTTACAATAACGGTTCCATGTTGGAATAAATTTACAATAACGGTTCCATATTGGAATAAATTTAAAATAAAAGTTCCATGTTGGAATAAATTTAAAACGGTTCCAAGCAAGAATAAATTTACAATAATGGTTCCATGTAGGCATAAATTGACATTAAAAACTAGTCAATTGCCATTATATTTTGACTAGTGAGCCAATAAAAGAGGTGTAATTGATTGAAATTAAAACACTACTACAATATATTATGTATGTGATCTTGTACCTTTGCAGTGAAGTTTTGGCAGAATGTTCTGGAAGGGGGCAGCGTGTAGCAGGTCGGCTATTTCCTCCTGTCCGAGCGCCTGCTCGGCCAACAGGCAGAAGAGCACCGTGTTGCCGAGCTCTCGCAGGGCGTGGAACAGCTCCGTCCTGGCCTCCCCGTACTGCACAATGTCCTGCAGCTGGGCGTGGTAGTAACCCAACACACCTGCAAACATTCGCACACTCAACGTTAACTGAATTTTGTGGAGAAAGATCACAATTGACCGATTGCTGCGAAGAGAGTACAATGGATAGGTAACTGCTCCACAGATAAATGAAATAGACATTTGCTAGAAGTATAAAAATATAAATCCACTATATAAGTACCACTGATAACGAGCAAAGTAGTATCCAACTGTTCACATTCAGAAGCATTCATTTTAATAAACAATCGCTATTTTGTTTCATACATGTCAAAATCATCATGTCTCTTAATAAAATAATATATGCTTTGTCTTTGGAGAGCACCTTCAGAACTTTCCAAAGAAAATTTGGGCCTTTCAAGAGCAATAATAGTTTTTCAGAGTAACTTTGGGGGAATATTGACTGTAAATAAAGTGACAAATGAAAACTGAAATAATTTTTAGAGAATTATTTCTATTATATTACATATACTCTTCAACCAAGATTTTAGTCTTTTGGAATGACTCAAACATATCCAACAATTAAAAAAATGACACAAATACTGAGCGATATAAACTACGATCAGCGTTGTAAATTAATTACCTGGCGATCCATAGTCGTATCTTGGCAGTTTGCACACAGGAGGCATGGCCGCCTGGAGGGCCCTGGCGAACTGGGCCAGACTGCCTTGCAGGAGGCCCCGGGCGACGCCGAGCAGCTCCTCCAGCACCACGGCCACGCCCTGATACCCCAGGAGTCTCACGAGGGCGTGAAGATGCTGCGACCCGACGAAACCTAACAAAACAATGTGACACTTGATTAACTTTTTTTAGGCCAGGCCACAACGTGGAGTGGCGTACGTGGAAGTCACTAAACAGACTGAGGACGGGCATTGGGAGAACGTTGGATAACCTGTCTACATGGGGCTTCCTGCAACAGGGAATACCAACGACATGTGACTGTGGAGAGCAGCAGACCACCGCACATCTGTGCAGCTGCCCCTCAAGTCCAGTCAACTGCACCATGCACGATCTTATGGTGCAACAGGGAATACCAACGACATGTGACTGTGGAGAGCAGCAGACCACCGCACATCTGTGCAGCTGCCCCTCAAGTCCAGTCAACTGCACCATGCACGATCTTATGGTGCAACAGGGAATACCAACGACATGTGACTGTGGAGAGCAGCAGACCACCGCACATCTGTGCAGCTGCCCCTCAAGTCCAGTCAACTGCACTATGCACGATCTTATGGTGCAACAGGGAATACCAACGACATGTGACTGTGGAGAGCAGCAGACCACCGCACATCTGTGCAGCTGCCCCTCAAGTCCAGTCAACTGCACTATGCACGATCTTATGGTGCAACAGGGAATACCAACGACATGTGACTGTGGAGAGCAGCAGACCACCGCACATCTGTGCAGCTGCCCCTCAAGTCCAGTCAACTGCACCATGCACGATCTTTTGGTGGGCAATGATTGTGCTATCGGTGTTGCTAGGCACTGGCAAAAGATTGTATAAATGCGATGCTGACACGATAGAAAAAGAAGAAGATGATGAAATGAAGAAGACAAACCTGAATATTGTGCATACTGCGTGGTGTAGGCGAGGCTGAGCTGCTTGGAGCCCCACAGGTGGGCATGGGCCACCTGGGCGGGCCTCTCGCGTTGTACAGGGCCCGAGAATAGTATACCACGGCACTTGACAAACCTAAAACAAACAAATTAACACAAGTACTATACTGCACTGCGACCCTTTGGATCTTTTTCCTTACTTACTTACCGGGGTGCGTATTTACCTTTCCGTGTTGATTAGGAGGCAAGTACTGCCTCAAATTAGGCACTAGTTTGATGCGCTAATGCACTTAAAAACTCGTGTTCAATTCAAGGCAATTAATTATTGAATATGGAAAATATATAGCCATGAAGTTGACGCACTATTTCATTTCGCTCACATTTCGTCTGTCACTGTCATATTTGTTTGTATTTTGTTCACAGATTATATATGGTAGTGATCAGTAATTAAGTCTTTAAGTAATATGGAACTTAAAATGTTATTTTGGACAATTTTAAAATTGTGAATTAAGAAGGGAGACAAGGAAAATTACCAATGTAAAATTCAATGCTCTATATCTTGTGAAGGTAATCACGGCGCAAAGTGTGATTATTTCAATGAAAAATTCATGAGTACCAATCTCATAGAAAAAAAAATATCTTAATGAATTTTTATGATATAATGTAGATTTGTGTAGATTAATATATTAAAACAAAAACAATCATACACAAAAAATGCCTCTAACACATCCTTGTAACGCTCAATCAATACGCATGGTAAAATTTATAAACCAGTGTACGATTGAAAGAAGCGTGCCTTGAATTGAACATGTATTAACAGAAACAGTTTGCGTTGCTAAACCGTGTGGATTTGGAGGACACGTGTCTTGAATTCAACACGAGTATTTAAGTGCATTAGTGCAACAAACTAGTGTCTAATTCGAGGCAGTACTTGCCTCCTAATCAACACGGAAAGGCTACCAGGCTCCCTATTACAGTATCCCCTCAAGTCAAAGGTCTATAAAGAAGTTTAGGATCCGCAGGGGATTTAATGAGGGTATAGCGTTGATATCCATTTGGGGCCTGCCCAAGGTCCTCATTCTAACTTGTGTCACAGCATCACACTGCACGAGGAGGTGGTGTGGCGTTTCCGCCCCATCACTACAGAATTTGGATGTGCTGTCTTCTTCCGATCCTATTTTCCGCAGATGTTCCCCAAGTCTGCAATGTCTTGTGAGGAACCCTGACAGTTTTTAGGGCCTCCCTGCCGAGGCTCACACATGTTCTGGACCTTTTTCAGTCATAGTTACCATAGGAAAGGCAATGTAGGGGGAATTGAAATGAAAACTTTGAAACTATTTTATGAGAATGTAAGTCTGTAAAGATTACAATTGTGCGCGACCGAGTTAGTGTATTTGAATCAAACGTTCTTAGAATTAGGTGAAATATGTAATATGGTTTAAGTAAGAACTAAGTAAACGTAAAAATGTATCGGACCAGTGTTTAGATTTATAGAATACCTATCGTTTAAAAATACATTCATGAATCTGAGCCTCATGAGTTTTGAGTAATGGATGATAAATCAATGAATATAGGTATTATTAAAATAAGTTACGAGAAGGTATGAAAAATAAAATGTGTGTGTTGTGGCCAACGCTATACTCCTATATGGAAAATTTACAGCATTTTCGTGAAATGAGTTTGTTAAATTATTTTTGATTAAATATTTTATTATGGAACTTGATAATAATTCTTCAATGCCATTTTATAAAAGTGATGTGCCTTTTTATCAATTTGAAAATAAAAATATCAAATTTTAAGTTTCCTGAGCTTGGGGTCACTTTGAAATATTTGACAGTTAAAAAAATTGAGAAGCATTATTCGGATATCCTTCAAAATCTAATGGCGTCTAAGTGAGTATTAGATATACAAATATGCATAATTTGAAAAGAATCGAATGAGTACTTTAGTCTATAATCGATAAAGAGGAATGAAAACGCCGTACATAGCACACACACAGATACATTGTGATGAAAATTTAAAAATACAATCTCAGGATGATACTAGTTGATAATCTGCAATAAAAAAATAACTTTAAAAATTTTGAATTCATACTATATCCTCTTGGGTTAGTGAGGAGTAAAAAAGTGTAATGGACCAATGTATAAGACATAACTTTCAAGATTACGGCGTAATGAACATCCAAAAAGTACCTTGGAGTCAATCCCTGCGTCTCAATCTTGTATTACGCTTAGTAAATCATATATTTTTTTACCTATTGGTTGCTGCGTTGTAGCAGTAGTTTGGCAGAAAGTCGTAGTTGAGTTCCCAGAAGACGTGGAGGGCTATACGGCCGTACGGAGCCAGCACGCTGTGGTCCGCCTCGCGCAGCATGGCCGCCCAGGGGTCCAGGGTGAGCCAGCGAGACAGCAGACGATGGCAGAGACGGTTCACCGACAGGAGACCCTCCAATTCCTGAAAATTGTTTGTTCAGGGATAATCCTTTACCCCGTTGTCCAATTTATTTTCTTCAGGAGTGGTCCCATTTAAATCTACTCAGGTCGCCTGTGCTCGTTTTTTATTTATTTATTTATTTGATCATAACAGAAATATAGCAATAATAACATCATTATAAAAAAAACAAAAACAAAAAACATTTCATATTAACGTTGACCTCTCCCACTAGGAATTTCCTGTGTCGGGAGAAGCAAACTCACATATTTAAATTACACAAACGTAAAATTACAAAAACACTCAAAAACATACAACAAAACATACATATATAACACAAATCATCACACACAGGCTGGTGGCAAACAACCCATTAACCCAACACAGCAGCAACAGACCTATTGCTATGTAGGGTGACCACATAAAAAGTACAGCCACTGTTGCTTAAACTTTGCAGGGTTTTTCACTGATTTCATCTTCTCTGGCATTCCACTGTACAATATAGGGGCCAAATAATTATATGTCTTCCGAGCAAAAATGGTGTTGGTGTGTGGTGGCTGAAAATGTTGGGAGGTGGATGTGCGAGTGGAGTGACCCTTGGTTGTTGAGTTCGCAATGCATCCAGTTTATTTATATGGAATTTGTAAAGAGCTGTTTTTTTAAATAATTGGTCAACAGTCAACATTCTTGTCTGGGTGAAAAGCAAAGCAGTAGAAAATCTTTTTGAACATAACCTTCAGTAGTATTCTCTGTGTCACATTTAATATTTCCAGTACAGACTTAGAGCATGCTCCCCAGCACAAAATGCCATACGATAAGTTTAACTGTACTAGAGCATGATACACATCCCTAAGCGTATTCCAACTGTCGATTTGTTCAGGAGAACTTTGTTCTCTTAACATATCGACAATGTATCAAGCCAGAATACGCGAGAATTGTATGGAGAGGTCTACTTTTTTCATGGCTTTTCCAACTTTGAAGTCAAAAAACACCAACTTAGAGGCTTCGCAGCATATATGTTCCATACACGGATTTACTCAGAATTCGGAGTAGAACATTTCGTGTGTCTGTGTGTGTGTGTGTGTGTCTGTGTGTGTGTATGTCTGTGTGTGTGTGTGTGTGTGTGTGCCCCCCCCTCCTTATAACTTTTGATCCGCTCAATTTACAGAGCCTAAAATTTCAGAATATATAAACAGTTACAGGCCTACAAAACTTTTATACTCGGAATTTTGAATTTTTGTTTCAGTCAGGGGTTATCAACTTTTGAATTTTTATTTTATTTTTCCCTATATCTCAGAAACCATAAAAGCTAGAACGCTGAAAATTGGTATAAACATAGACAAATACAAAATCTCAAATTAGATTTTTCAAAAAAATTCCAGGGTTTCTCAAACATTTTTTATTAAGAAAAGTATTTTTTTTATGATAAATTTATGAGTTTAACTGCCTATATTTCCATTTTTTCTTAAAATATCGAAAAAAGCCGAAACACCCCAACTAGATAATTTAATTTTATATAAAAAATATTAACATTGTAGCAGTACATCTCAAATTTTTTTTAACAATTTTTATAAAAATTGAATTTAGTGACGACATCGCTTCATACATTTTGTATGGTAGTCACCTATACACAATATCAAAGAAGACTTAATAGTTTGATACTTCATCTCTAAACATACAATATACATATACCATCATTCTGTTTTCATATTCCGGGTAGGAAAAAAAGACTGACCTCCATACTATCCTATCTTGACTACCTAGGTACATGTGTTGTATAGAAAACTAAATATCATAAAATAATAAATAATTTGTATTTATGGGTTTGGTACTTATTCTTCAACTATACATACTATCGCTGTCGACAGTTGGATCTCATGTGTTACATGCAACTAGTAATATCCAAAATATTCCTTAATTCTCTAAATATGTATATAAATTTGCGAATCCTACTGGCTAAATCACATATGTGCACATCCCACCTCAGGTATCGATCAATATTAATACCCAGATACTTAATGCTGTGAACATTTTCTAGCTTTTCACATGAGCACTTATGTACATTTGCACATTCATGTATTACAAGATTATGTAATTTGTCTGGTTGATCAGATCTAGTTATACTAAAAGTGACATATTTTGATTTGTCGTTTAAAATAAATAAATTATTTACGAGTTATTTGGATGAATTGAATAAAATAACCTTACATTATTTACGAGTTATGTGGATAGATAACAATTTTACTCACAACTACGCCCGTGATATCTCCCGCCTCAAACTTGGCGATGGCGCACGCCAGAGATCTGTGCATGTCGGCGTTGAGCCTCTGCGCGAGGAGACGCGCCAGGTCCACGCAGCGTCCCAGCAGAGCGACGTGGCGCTGACGAAGAAGCGCAGAGTAGCGAGAGGCGGCCGGTTGGGCGAGGGACCAGGCACCGCGAGACACGCACTCGGCACGATAGCGCTTGTCCAGGAGAATGCTGAATAAAGGAAGATAAAAACAATTAATAATATAGCATTTTATACTCTAGTTAACTAGAAATTCTTCTACATAATATGTCCTATTCTGATTCGTTTCAGAGTATGAAAACGTCTATAACCAACGGGCGACTTGTCTAAAAGGATTTCATCCGCGCGATGTGACGTAATGAGTCCCGTATAAATGCAGTCAACTTTTTGACATTTCTCATATACTAAAATTCAGATGGATAAATTTAGACCAATCAGAATAGGACATAATATGTTCTATGTATATTACAAGTTAGCAATTAAATATATATTTTTAAATTGAAATTGAAAATGTTTTTTTGATATCATTACAGTATATTCTTGCTTATCCAGCAATTCACTAAACCGGCACATTATGTACAGATTAAAGAATGAACATCGATTTACTATTCATATTTCTGTATAAACCAATAAACTATAATATAACTTAATCTAATAATATATGGGGATTCTTAGAAGTTTTAAAAACCTTAATTTTTGATTATAATAGACAGTAATTCCTAGACAGAGTATTATTTGATATTATAATAGACAGTTATTCCTAGAAAGAGTACTTTTTGATATTATAATAGACAGTAATTCCTAGACAGAGTACAATTTGGTAGTATAATATACAGTAATTCCTAGACAGAATACAATTTGGTAGTATAATATACAGTAATTCCTAGACAGAATACTTGTTGATATTACAATACACAGTAATTCCTAGACAGAGAACTTTTTGATATTATAATAGACAGTAATTCCTTAACAGAGTACTTTGTGATCATATAATTGACAGGGATTCCTACACAAGTACCTACTTATTTGATATTATAATATACAGTAATTACTAGACTGAATGCTTTTTATTTTATCAGCACTTCTTGAATGGTTTTAACAATGTTACTTTTATTATTACAAGCATGAAAACACAGTTTTTTATCCAAGTATGAGTTACAATGAGCCTGAGAGCATTTGATGGTTACGCCATCATCCTCAGAGGCGACAATTAAAACTCATAGAAAGATTTCAGGCTCATCGTAACTCATACGTGGATTAAATCTGTGTGTTTTGAACACATAATAATATCTTTATGAACTTCCACTATGAACGAAACAAGATATATTTGTAATAATATCTATTAGCAATTTGAGCATACCTAGCGGCGAGCTGTTTGTAGTGTGAGAATATCTGCTCGGACAGTTTGTAGACAAACTGATCAAAGCACAAGTTGACTTCGGCTTCCACTTCGTCGTAGAGGAACTGCTTCTTGAACACTGCGAGGGCGTACTGGGCAGAGTCGTTGTACAAATCCAGTGGATACAATACATACCTGAAATTGAATCATAATATTTATCGGAAAAACTATTGATGATAACAAGAAAGGTGCATAGAGAATTTTCAAATGGACAGAGTAAGACAGGAATATTTCTGTTCTCTCAATTGTTTTCCAGTTGTCACCGAGTAGCTAAACAATAAAATATTTCATCTACTGCGTTTCTGAATACTGCGTTTCACTTGTGCAGTGCACTTCGCGGTAATGTTGGTACGACTGCCAGTCATTCGAGGACTGGCTGACAAAGTTGGAACCAAGGCTGTGAATTTTTGACGCCGTCCATGTGGATGAAGAGGATGCCTGTACCGAGGCCAAACGAAAATAAAATCAAATAAACTGAATGATGTTGCTATATATAGTCGGTCTTCGTGGTTCAATTGGTTAGGTATCTATACGACGGTCGCGAGTCCGTACAGTAAAGCTCAAAAATGTATCATGCGTATTATCAACAAAAGAAACAGAACTTTCCCTTCAGACGATTTGTTTAGAATTTTTGCTGTCCTAGATCCAAGACAGCTGTTTTTGAAATCTGCATTAATTCATTTCCAAAAGAATATAACTCCAATAAACGCGTTAAACTAGGCAAGCAAATGAACTGAACTTCTCTGATGTCCGTCACATCACTGTCCAAATGACAACCTCGTTTGGACAGTGATGTGACGGAGTCATTTCTCCTAGAACATTCAATAAGCTCGACAAAAAAATTAAGTAAATGTAAAATAGTCATGCTTTTAAAACTAAAATAAAGGAATGTCTCTTAGTATCAGGCAGACACTATGCAGAGGAGATTTTTCACCCATAGCTTTCGACCCCATACTTTATTTTGCTCTAGTATACTAATGCATTTTATATATTGTTTTTTTTTTCATTGTTATTTGTAATATTATCACTTTTTATGTAGAATTGATGTTGGTATCAACTAATACATCGTCCTGTCTCTAGATGCATTGGCCGTGGTACAGGTTTATTTGCCTAGTGGGGCATTGCAGATTCAATAATTACGGTGATGTCTATCAGTGTATGTATAAATAAATAAATCTGACTGCTGATCCACATAATATAATCCTTCTGATAAAAAAATCGATAAACATTTACCCCCAAAGTACCAACATAACCACGAAATGCACATGTTAAAATAATATTCATTGTGAATATTTGACAGGTTGCAATTACTAGAATATCAATTGCAAACATAACCACAAAGAACAAATGTTTAAATAATATTCATTGTGAATATTTGACAGGTTGCAATTAGTAGAATGTCAATTGCAAACATAACCACAAAGAACAAATGTTAAAATAATATTCATTGTGAATATTTGACAGGTTGCAATTAGTAGAATGTCAATTGCAAACATAACCACAAAGAACAAATGTTAAAATAATATTCATTGTGAATATTTGACAGGTTGCAATTAGTAGAATGTCAATTGCAAACATAACCACAAAGAACAAATGTTAAAATAATATTCATTGTGAATATTTGACAGGTTGCAATTAGTAGAATGTCAATTGCAAACATAACCACAAAGAACAAATGTTAAAATAATATTCATTGTGAATATTTGACAGGTTGCAATTAGTAGAATGTCAATTGCAAACATAACCACAAAGAACAAATGTTAAAATAATATTCATTGTGAATATTTGACAGGTTGCAATTAGTAGAATGTCAATTGCAAACATAACCACAAAGAACAAATGTTAAAATAATATTCATTGTGAATATTTGACAGGTTGCAATTAGTAGAATGTCAATTGCAAACATAACCACAAAGAACAAATGTTAAAATAATATTCATTGTGAATATTTGACAGGTTGCAATTAGTAGAATGTCAATTGCAAACATAACCACAAAGAACAAATGTTAAAATAATATTCATTGTGAATATTTGACAGGTTGCAATTAGTAGAATGTCAATTGTAAACATAACCACAAAGAACAAATGTTAAAATAATATTCATTGTGAATATTTGACAGGTTGCAATTAGTAGAATGTCAATTGCCAACATAACCACAAAAATCAAATGTTAAAATAATATTCATTGTGAATATTTGACAGGTTGCAATTAGTAGAATGTCAATTGCCAACATAACCACAAAAAACACATGTTAAAATAATATTCATTTTTGAATATTCATTGTGAATATTTGACAGGTTGCAATTAGTAAAATGTCAATTGCTTTCGGGATTCTACAAAGAGTGTGGATGACACATTGCAAATGTTTATACTTACTCCATCATGCTAGGCTCCTTGTTCTTGAGGATGTGATCGGTCAGTATCCAAGGCATGGACATCTCAATGGGAAACTGTATTCGCTTCTCCATTGTTATCAGGTCCTTGCACTCCTCGTTGTGTTGATGACGCACTGTGCATTTCTGAAACGCGAGATAAAATATAATTTTTGAAATTGGAGACGCAATATAATTTCAGAAATAGAAGACACTATATCATTTCTGAAACACGAGATAAAATATAATTTCTGAAATTGGTGACGCAATTTTACTACTGAAACATGAGACAAAATATCATTACTGAAAAAGGTGACGCAATGTTATTTCTGAAACAAGAGACAAAACATAATTTCTGAAATAGGTGACACAATATTATTTCTGAAACACGAGACAAAGTATCATTTCTGAAATAGGTGACGCAATATTATTTCTGAAACAGTTGGTAAGCCGTTTGACTTCTGTAGTAGCGTACTGGGTTCGATCCCCAGCAGAGGAGAAATTCATTTAAAATTATTTCTAACGCTAATATTGCTTCTCTGGGCTGGAAACGCTGGTTAGTTGGAAGAAATTGCCATATGACAATAAAATCGCCACTTGCGCGGGGTGCAATTAAGTGTTTATTATTATTACAATTTATGGCATTGACTTAGCAATTCTTTTGAGAGAGACTAAAGTGGGTTAATAATAAATTAATATAAATTTAGTAAACTCACATTGATTCTTCTACCCATGGTCATCTCAAGATAGAACTCTCTGTACCACAGCTGTGACAGATCGCAACACTTCTGCAGGGATTCTGGAAATAATTACCATGTTGGACATTAGTTTAAAGCAGGGTTCACTGATATATATATCAGCAGATATACATAATGATAAATATTATTTGATATTTATGTGGATATATTTCATTTGATATTTATGTGGATATATATCATTTGATATTTATGCGGAAATTTAACAAACTGAATCTCAAAAAATAGTGCATTTACAAGAGCGAGCGGCGGGTTTATCTGGAAATGACTGTGAGACATAGGCCCGAGATTTCAGTTAGCCCTTAAATCGTTGGATTTGGTAATCCATGTTAAAAGTTTGGGGAAGATTAAATTTCATTCGCGTATTTCAGTGCAAAATGAAACGTCAGTTACGTAATCTTCAACTATAGATATATTTTACGTTTTTCTATGGTTATTGTCTATAACGCATCTGTCAAAATTGTAATAACCTTAAATGATACGTGACGCGAAGCTGTGACTAAATATTATTTTATTATTATAACAACACATTATTTTATTTGTTTCATTACACAGAATGTTACTTTTTCAATTTTTTATACCGATCGATGTTTTTTTTAATTAAAATCAAACATTGTAGTGAAAAAATGTCATTGAATATGAACTACGTACGTAGTACTACAATGCAAAATGTATGTACATTTTACAGATGGATATGGAACTAAGTGATAATGGTAAAATAGTGTCTTATGTAGAAAATTTAAGAATACACATTATATATATAGAAACAGGATGGATCAATTTAAAAAGTGGGATGAAAAAACATCGCAAAAATAAAGTTGCGTGCCTGACGTTTCATTATGGCTGACAGTTTATTTCGTTTGTTGTCAGGCAATACATTATAATTATGTAAAAAAGAAAATAAATATTAAATACATGAACCACTTCTATATCAAGTCTTTTATTTTAACAACAAAAATAAATCATGATTATAATTATTATGCATAGTTATTTGTAGTATAAAATGAAATATTAAAGCGTGCGGCGATTAGTACGCCACCTGGCGAAAAAGACTAGAAACAATACTTAACTCAAGATTAAGACACGCGATCCGCCAGAAACGTTGAGTTAAATATTTGTCGTTTAGTGACGTATTTAAGGGAAGATTTGGTACTGAAATACGCAATATTTTTGTTAAACTTGAGTTAAACTCCTAAGGGCTGACTGAAATACTGGGCCAGAGTGTACGTAGGTCGCGAATGAGTTGATATATAAACTAGTTGCATGTAACACATGAGATCCAACTGTCGATAGCGATAGTATGTATAGTTGAAGAATAAGTAAGTACCAAACTATAAACCCATAAATACAAATTATTTCATATTTTAAGATATTTTGTTTTCTATACAACACATGTAGGTATGTATGTCAAGATAGGATAGTATGGAGGTAGGTCCTTTTTTCCTACCCAGAATATGAAAACAGCATGATGGTTCTGTATGTATGTTTGGAGATTTCTTAGATATTGTGTGTAGGCTACTTACTGCTATACAAATTGTATGAAGCAATGTCATCACTAAATTCAATTTTTATAAAAATTGTTAAAAAAAAATCGAGATATGCTAATACAATGCAAATATTTTTTATAGAAAATTAAATTATCTAGTTGGGGTGTTTCGGCTTATTTCAATATTTTTAAAAAAATTGGAAATATAGGCAGTTAAACTCATAAATTTATCATAAAAAAAAATTTTTCTTAATAAAACATGTTTGAGAAACCTTGGAATTTTTAAAAAAAAACCAATTTGAGATTTTGTATTTGTCTATGTTCATACCAATTTTCAGCGTTGTAGCTTTTATAGTTTCTGGGATATATGGAAAAATAAATCAAAAATTCAAAAGTTGATAACCCCTGACTGAAACAAAAATTCACAATTCTGAGTATAAAAGTTTTGTAGGCCTAAAATTGTTTATATATTTTGAAATTTTGTGCTCTGTAAATTGAGCGGATCAAAAGTTATAAGGGGGGGACGGACGGACAGACACACGAAATGTTCTACTCCGAATTCTGAGGAAATCCGTATATGGAACATAAATGCTGCGAAGCCTCTAAGTTGGTGTTTTTTGACTTCAAAGTTGGAAAAGCCGTGAAAAAAGTAGACCCTGCATACAATTCTCGCATATCCTTGCTTGAGACATTGTCCATATGTTAAGAGAACAACGTTCTCTTGAACAAATCGACAGTTGGATTATACTTGTCATATATACTTACTGATTTGTTAAATTGATAAATGGGAAAATACAAAAATTAAAATCAAGGGACATTTAAGCGAGTTTTTTTTTACAAAAAAATGAATATGTCCTTGTCAAACAAGTACATATACATCTTCCTACGTTCCCTAAAATAAGCAAATAAATTCTTGTGCTTAGGTGAACGAAATCGGTCGAGGCAGGATTCGAACTCGCGACCACTGGATTACTAGCCCAGCGCGCTAACCGCTCTGCCATCGACCCATCTGAAGTAAACGAAGAAGCAAGGATATCAGATTTATGCTTTAAATTATTATAGTTTATTGAGTCTCCAGAATGTGGCAACTTGTTGTTGGGTGCGTGTTAAATTAATATTACACATAGTGCGTGTTAGTTGCACGAGAAGTCTTTTACAAAACTATGTATTTGAATTATTCAAGTTTTACTGTATATAATGAAATATTTATACCTGAAAACGACAACAGGTAGTTCCAGAAGAAACTGTTCCTGTGGAATGAGTCGATCTGCTGAAGAGTTGTGGCGTCCAGGTCCCTCCGAAGAGTCCTCTTGCCCCCCGACTTGTCTGCTATGAGGGCTTCCAGTTGTGTGCGCACCATGTACAGTTGGGTGGACGATGGACCTACAATGAATATGTCCTTGTTAAACAAATAGGTACATCATAAACATCTTCCTAAATTCCGTAACCTATTCAGACCTGGCGTCCAAGGGGATATTAGTGGGGAGTTATGATTTAGCAATTTTAAAGGGTATTTTTTTATTGCAAATTATCAACAAGTATCATGCTGAGTTTGTATTCTGAAAGTTTCATCACAATGTATCTGTGTGTGTGTGTGCTATGTACGGTGTGTTTATTTTACTTTAATCGATTATAGACTAACGTACTCATTCGATTTGTTTCAAATTTTCCAAATATGTATATCTAATACTCGCTTAGGCCCCACTAGATTTTGAAGGATATCTGAATAGTGCTTCTCAATTTTTTTAACTGTCAAATATTTCAAAGTGACCCCAAGCTCAGGAAACTTAAAATTTGAAATTGTGATATATATGTGATATTGTGTTATGTCTTCAAAACGTAGGAAAGGATGACTGACCCACGTTCCTGTTGGGAATCCTGACATTGTACTCCTTGTCTGGGGCATCCTTCTTGCCTCGCAGCGCTGGGTCAGCCTCTGGATCTATGCCTCGGGCCCAATCTCCGCACGTCTCGCGGACAGACACCATTATACTGAAACAAACACAACTCATTTATCTGTCACTTAAATATTCTCCTAAATTTCCTAAATGTCACTTAAATATTCTCTTTTACTATTTTTACATTACTTCTCGGGCAACTAACAGGTACTATGTCAAATATTAATTTAACACGCACCCAATAACAAGTTGCCACATTCTGGAGACTTACGATATTAATCGTCTCACAGATCCAGACTGAAAACACAATTAAAAACTGTGTCTCCACTGGGAATCGAATCCGGGATCTTTGGCTCAGAGTCAGATATAAAACCGAGCCATGAAGACCAACAAATGAAAATTTTCTATACAAAATTTGAATACTTTGTGAAGTAACTTGGTAGCAAGAAGAATAGCGTTGGCCACAACCCACTCGTTATTTTTTAATATTCGAAAACTTCAATACAAAAAGGTACTTACACACATGGACTGCGATTCTGACACTTTTGTGTTTTGATAATTAGTGTGTTTAGCAGGACAGTATAGTTTTGATAATCGCTGTGTTTACACTTAGCAGGACAGTATAGTTTTGATAATTACTGTGTTTTCACTTAGCAGGACAGTACAGTTATCCATTTTTAAGGAGAGATCTGCCTGTGTGCAACTTAGCTTATACACATATAGATAATCAAGTCTATTTCATACCTCCTGATGAGATCCCTTTTGTTCTTAATTGCCTTGCGGAGTGGCTCCCTCAGGGTGACCTGCACAAACTTCTGCAGCGAGGCATGGACGCTGCGTCTCGCCGCGTCCGCAAACACGCCCTCCATACGAGCCAGCAGCGCCTGGAGACCCTTCACAGTGGCTATTATCTCGACCAGGGCCAACTTTTCTTCGTACGTGTAGTTGTAGCGAGTAGCCTAAAACAAAGAAATCAATATTTACTTGTAGAAATTATGTGTTCAAATTTAGTCATAGTTAAAAGGGGTTTAAATATTTCATTTTAAATACATAAAATTGTAACAAAGTTACCCTCTCATATTCTTCGGCTTCCATGGGGCAGTCAGGATTGCGATGGTGGTCAGTGGGATGCAGCAGCTTCCAGGAGCAATGCTCGGTGAGGACACCGGCCCAGCCGCTCAACAACTGCAGACCTCGAAGTGCCAGTTCGGCTGTGGCTGCGTTTTCCTCTTCGCTGCCGGATTCTTTGTACGTTGTTGTGACCTGATATAGCAAAAAACATATTGAGAAAGGGAAAAAAAAAACAGCGTATAATATTTGTCAAACCTCTTCTTGTTAAAAAAGATAGTGTAGGTATATAAAAAATATACACGATTTTTATATTGTGATAGTTAATTACTGTGTGACATTTGGGGGATGTTACTGTGTCAAACTTAAGATGTGTTCATATCTTTTTTTCTGGGTAAATCATGAACCAGTTACAGTGTAAAATTTTCGAGGTGTTGTTGTGTAAAATTTGGGAGGTATTATTGTGTTAAACTTAGGAGGTGTACTTAGAAGTTATTATTTTGTTAAATTTAGGAGGTGTTGTTGTGTAAATTTTGGGAGGTGTTATTTTATAAATATTTGGAGGTGTTATTGTGTAAAATTAAGGAGGTGTTACTTTGTCAAACTTAGGAGTTACTATTGTGTCAAACTTGGGAGGTGTTATTGTGTAAAATTTGGGAGGTGTTGTTGAGTTGAACTTAGAAGTTCTTATTTTGTCAAATTTAGGAGGTGTTGTTGTATAAATTTTGGGAGATGTTATTTTATAAATATTTGGAGGTGTTATTGTGTAAAATTAAGGTGTTACTTTGTCAAACTTTGTCAAAATATTGTGTTAAACTTAGGAGGTGTTATCGTGTAAAAATTGGGTGTTTTTGAGTCAAACTTAGAAGTTATTGTCAAATTTAGGAGGTGTTGTTGAGTCAAACTTAGAAGTTATTATTTTGTCAAATTTAGGAGGTGTTATTGTATAAAATTTTGGAGGTGTTATTGTGTCAAATTTAGGAAGTGTTATTATGTCAAACTTAGGAATAATTATTGTGTCAAACTAAGGAGGTGTTATTGTATAAAATTTTGGAGGTGTTATTGTGTCAAATTTAGGAAGTGTTATTATGTCAAACTTAGGAATAATTATTGTGTCAAACTAAGGAGGTGTTATTGTATAAAATTTTGGAGGTGTTATTGTGTCAAATTTAGGAAGTGTTATTATGTCAAGCTTAGGAGTAATTATTTTGTCAAATTTAGGAGGTGTTATCCAACTGTCGATTCGTTCATGAGAATTCAATTCTCTTGAATCGACATTATTAAGCCAAGATGCGTGTACGAAGGTAAATTTTGTATGGTGTAGTGGACTTTTTGCAAGCTAATAACACCAACTAGAGGCCTCGCAGCATATATGTTCCCATACATGGATTTACTCAGAATTCGGAGTAGAACATTTTATGTGAGTTTTGTGTGTGTGTGTGTCTGTGTGTGTGTCTGTGTGTGTGTGTGTGTGTGTGTGTCCCCTCCCCCCTATAACTTTTGATCCGCTCAATTTACAGAGCTCAAATTTTTAGAATATATAAACAGTTATAGGCCTACAAAACTTTTATACTCAGAATTGTGAATTTTTGTTTCAGTCAGGGGTCATCAACTTTTGAAATTTTGATTTATTTTTCCATATATCTCAGAAACCGTAAAAGCTAGAACGCTGAAAATTGGTATAAACATAGACAAATACAAAGTCTCAAATTAGTTTTTTTTTTTAATCCAGGGTTTCTCAAACATTTTTTACTAAGAAAAATATTTTTTTTTATGATAAATTCATGAGTTTAACTGCCTATATTTCCATTTTTTTTTAAATATCGAAAAAAGCCGAAAGACCCCAACTAGAAAATTTAATTTTCTATAAAAAATATTAACATTGTATTAGTACTTCTCAAATTTTTTTTAACAATTTTTATAAAAATTGAATTTAGTGACGACATTGCTTCATACAATTTGTATGGAAGTAGCCTACTCACAATATCTAAGAAGACTTAATAATTTGATACTAATCTCCAAACATACATACATACCATCATGCTGTCTTCACATTCTGGGCAGGATCAAAGGACTGATCTCCATACTATCCTATCTTGACATACATACCTAGGTACATGTGTTGTATAGAAAACCAAATATCTTAAAATATTAAATAATTGGTATTTATGGGTTTATAGTTTGGTACTTATTCTTCAACTGTACATACTATCACTATCGACAGTTGGATCTCATGTGTTACATGCAACTAGTTGTATAAAATTTAGGAGGTGTTATTGTATAAAATTTTGGAGGTGTTATTATGTCAAACTTAGGAATAATTATTGTGTCAAACTAAGGAGGTGTTATTGCGTAAAATTTTGGAGGTGTAATAATTTTAAAAAGATTACTGTGTTAACTCTTGAACAGGTGTGTTTGATGGAGCCATTAAATTATCTTTGTTATTAAGTTTACAAATGGTCACCTCGTTACTGTATCTGGCCAGTTCCGCAATATACTTCTGGTGATCCTCTCGTATGCGAGGAAGGTGGACCATGAGATCAGCCTGGGGGCTGGCGGGAATAGTTGAAGACGACAATGGCCACCTGAAACAAATTTCAAACATTAATAAACTGGCGCATTTCAAGGTTAATAAGAAACAAGATTGATTGTCATGTCAACTTTCTAATTAAGAGGCCCTAATGCATGCTCTAGATAGTATACCTTACTATAGTTCGTCCAAGCTCATCATAAAAATATGCGAAACATTTGACACCAGTCAACATTTTTCATATTTTTATAACATATTTATTTTATATGTTATTAACGTGTAAAACACGTCATATTTTCTTGTTTTAAACCACTTGACTGTTTTATCTGACTCTCGGGCGTGGATTTCGACCGTGTAATGATGAACCCGGGTCTGACTCGGGCAAAAATTGTTTTGATTTCTTTAGAAGTGATTTCCCTAAGCCAAATATATTTTATGTAATGACGAGGCCGAACAACGTTTGGACAAATTGTGTATATGCTCGTTTCGGTGTACGTATTTGTTTAATGTATCTAATTGTGCACGGTTTATCACCGTGTGACTTTTCTAATAAAAAGTAAAATAAAGAAAATTTTTGGACGTTCTTTCTCACAAAAATCCACCAGTTTAGTGTATAATATGATGATAACATATTTTTGCAATGAATTATACCACTGACAAGGACTCTGGTCATATATAAAATAATAATTTGGATACAATATATAGCGCCGTTTTCATGAATATCTCAACTCAAGAGCGCTAAAAATTGAGGTATCATTTTGGCTATGGTAAGATTTTCGAAAAAAGTGTGTTTTGAGATTTTTTTAACGAAGATATATTTTTGGTTTTTCTGAGGGTGTGTGGGAGCTTATTCCATGCATTTGATCCTGCCCATAGATTTTTATTATAATATATTCGGTGTCACTATTTTTACGACCGGAATTGGCGGGAAAAGCGTTTTCCCGCCAAAAAGTGTCTATTTACACGACAAATTTTCTGACGTCGTCTATGTTTTTAGGTCATTTATAACCATAGAAAGCGCAGATAAATCAAAATACAAAAATATTTACCTTTGTCATTTTTTCAATGGTCATAAAAATGCATCATGGAAACCAACTTGAAGAAAAAATAAATAATATTGTCATCTTATTACATTTACTTAATTATATAAATCATTTTTTTCATCGAGATCTACAATTATAACAAAGTATAAACAAAGGTAAATATTTTTATAACTTGATTTATCTGCGTTTTCTGTGGTTATTTTTGGTTTTCGTCTATGGTTGAGTCGTGTAAATAGTCGTAGCCTAATATATTAGATGTAGTACTCCGTGCAAAAAGTGAGTCATGGAATATCGCGCGTTTGACGTTTTGGTTGGCAACATATTTCAGTTTTCCTTACATTTCAACACATCCTAGATAACTGTTCTCTAAACCTTAATAGTTAAAATGTTTTTTAGATAAATAAATCCGAAAACAATTCACATTAGTCGTTATTCTCTATAGAAAAACGAAGTGATCTGGAACCAAAACGTCAAAAATCCCCCGGAAAAATGACTCACATTGATTCATACAAAATTTGCTAACTACGACATCTAGTGTATTATATGAAAACCTATGGTCCTGCCACAGCAAACGTACGATTATTTCAACTAATTTTCCAACCATAGATGAATATGCAGAACGAAGCGACGATTGATCGGAGGTGAGCAAGAGCCGCACCATGAATTGTTTTGAAGAATTGTCTTGAGAAAAGCCTAATAATAATAATAAACACTTCCTTGCACCCTTCGCAAGTGGCGAGTTTATTGCCGTATGGAAATTTCTTCCAACTAACCAGTGTTTCCGGCCCAGAGAAGCAATATTTTCGTGAGAAATAAATTTAAATAAATTTCTCCTCTGCTGGGAATCGAACCCAGGACGCCCGCACTAAAACCAAACGGCTTACCAATCAAAATATTCAATCTATTCAGAGACTTTAAGCCAATGCAGATCGCGAAGATGGTAGATGGTAGAAGAAGGAAGATGGTGAGGTGAAAACTGACTGACCGATATGGGAAGTTATTCAACGAGTATATTATATCAAAATGTAACTTACTTGCTGGGATCGTAATGTTTGGATCTCTTGATATAGTTGAACGGAGCTATCTGCATATCACCAAACAGCGGGACCACTTCTAAGTTCTGCAAAAATAAAGTTGAGACATTTTGTTTAATATGTATTGCTAAATGTAACATAGGGCCGGTAAATGTAACCGCTACCGCCGTCATGCATAATATGTATATAATGTTTCGTTCTTTATTTACATTGACAATTTTTCATCATTTTTTTAATTAACTATATATAATCAATCTTTTTCTATTTCTTTTTATCGCCTTTTTGTTGTCAATTTTTATTTTTTGTTCTGCATACAATTATTTTTTTTTATTATTAATATTTTTGTTATATTGTGTAACTGCTTTATTTTTTGTGTATTTGTAAAAGGATTCTATATATATAAAGGATACAAATGAATAAATAAATTACAGTCTCAGTTTAAGAGCTAAACTCAAGTTTTACAAAAATATAGCGTATTACAGTGTCCGTTTAGGCCTAATCTTCCCTCAAATACGTCACTAAAACGACAAATATTTAACTCTCGGTCAGATTAAGTACTTAACGGTGAGTCAACTGTCATTTGCTAGGCAACGCGTGTAGTTTCAGTGTTCTATCACTAGAGGCGTTAGTTGTATCGACGGTGGCGCCACACAACAAAACAAACTGACAGCCATATCGAAAAGAACACGGGAATTTAAAAGCATTATTTTTGTGAAAAAAATTAAATTTACCATGTTGGATATTAAAACAATAGTATTTCAAGTCGTAGCGTCCCGTTTTGTAGTTGGTATTATTTGAGGTTATTTAAAATTTGACAGATAATAACCACAGAAAAAGTAAAATAAGTCTATAATTGAAGATTTAGTAACTGACATGTCATATTGCACTGTAATATGGAAATGGATTCAATCTCCCCTTAACATTTATCTTGAGTTTAACAAACTCAATGAGTTGAGGGCCAACTATAATATCGGGCCATAGTAAATTTAAAACAACAGTTAACATAAGCCGATATATATAAAACAACAGTTAACTTAAGCCGATATATTTAAAACAACAGTTAACTTAAGCCGATATATTTAAAACAACAGTTAACTTAAGCCGATATATTTAAAACAACAGTTAACTTAAGCCGATATATTTAAAACAACAGTTGACTTAAGCCGATATATTTAAAACAACAGTTGACTTAAGCCGTTATATTTCAAACTTAGTAAATACAAAATTACTTTAACTACACAGATACATCCTCAAATGGAACAAAGTTTTCTGTAATTGTAAATACATTGTATCAATATATTATTTTATATTATATTAATAGTTTGATGGTCACCTTAAATATCCTATCGATCTTGTCAAGTCGAAGTCTCTTCTTCTGGTCCAACCTGTTGATGTTGCAGACCTCGCTGTCCATCAGGAAGAGACCAAAGCCCATCACTTTCACCAGCATGTGCTTCTCAGACGGTGTCAGGTACATTTTGCTCTCGTACATTTGTACACAGATGTTCACCACGTCGCACATTAGCTCTTCGTATCCTAAACAACAAAATAAATATTCATAATTTCCTATTTTTATTAATCACTACATTATGAAGTCCCAATTTTTAAGGTTATTTTATAACTATTACATATTTAGTCTTTTTCAGTTTTTGGCAGATCATATTGCACTGTTGTACATGACAATAACATTGTAAACTGATTATATCGTAGATATCTCTGTATGCACTGCAGTCATATGTGTATTATACTGGTCATATGTGTGTAAGAATAAGAAATAACTTAGATTTTCACACATTAAGATTAATTTTTAATTTGATTGTAATTCCCCATTTAAATTATTGTTCTAGTGTCCTATTCCTCTGCAATGAAACTCAAAATAGAAAATTACAGATCATTCATAATATGGGAATGAGAACTATTTTAAAATGCAGCAGATATACAAGAATAAACCTAATGTTAAATTAACTAAAAAATAATATGCTTCCAAAATATATTATTCAATGCCAATGTTCACACTTACACTACGAGAGGATGTCAGGACTTTAGACTTCCAAAAAAGAGATTAACAAGTACACAAAATAGTTTAAACTTTAGATCAAAGTGAACTCTAACGCGACGTCCTACGTAGGCGATTCAAAGCGAATATGAAGCGGCGCGGCGTGGCGCGAAAATAACAAATAGTCGGTAACTATGGTAGTGTCCTACGTTACCGACCGCGAGTTGGTTTCGATGCGGCGCGGCGCGATATGAAGCGAACGCGATCAGTTGGTTTGATATTTTCGCGCGAATTGATAGCGGCGCCATTGTTTTTTGACATGTCAGAAACAGAAATTTTAATTTCTGTCCATGAACGTCCCATATTATGGGACAAATTATTATCGAACCGCATTTTTAGGATTTGGCAAAAATAAATGGGACTACAAGTAAACACATTTATTTATTATTGCTATTTTACAATAGGATGTTGTTCAAAACATTTCTCTCGCTTGCACGAATGTCAAATTTTGATATGTTTCCCGGAA
Source organism: Molanna angustata (assembly GCA_963576475.1). Taxonomy (NCBI): domain Eukaryota; kingdom Metazoa; phylum Arthropoda; class Insecta; order Trichoptera; family Molannidae; genus Molanna; species Molanna angustata. Next base: position 5,989,505 of record OY754983.1, on the reverse strand, counting down.
AGATGTAAATGCAGTCTCATTTATTAATTCAAGATCACGTAATTTTTCATACAAATCGTGAAATCCCCCATAAATATTCCTCTCTAAGTACACAATATTAGTTTCACTTCTCTGCCGTACATACTTCTTGAGTATTTTATATACGTACATCTATGACAGTAGCTGGCGGCAGAGGGAACGATTCGCGCACACGTAGGACAGAGCCCCCGCGTCGCACCGCTTCGCATTGAATTCGCTGTATCCGCACCGCATCGTTTCGCAATCGCGTTCGCTTTGAATCGCCTACGTAGGACGTAACGTTAGTGACATTTTGTTGTAATGAAACGCAATTGTTTTTAAAGACGACATTAAGTCCCCTTTAATTTTTATGAAACTGGCTGTTAGACAACCACAACCTTGCTGATTGTACTTGGAACGAAGAGCTGAGAAAATCTGTATTATGGACAGGGATGGATAGTGTTGTACGTTCAGCAGATCGGAGTGGAAGTTCATGATTGAACTACCACTAGTCTATGCTTCCCTTTGAAATATTGCCAAACATCCATTTCCCTATTTAAAACCAATTCATACAGTCCATTTGCTCCAACAGATAATATATGTAAATCAATGAATAAAATGACTGTAGAGACATGGGCAGTGATGAAAGGCCTGGAAAATTGTAGAGTGGACTATAGATACTCAAATCTCCTGGAAAATATTTATAATAGTGCCACTTCCGTGATACAACTCCAAGAATCATCTGAGAAGTTCCACATCGGAAGAGGGGAGTAAGACAAGGCGACACAATATCTCCAAAACTATTTACACTCGCTCTAGAAGATGTCTTTAAAACCCTCGATTGGAGTGAAAAAGATGTCAACAACAATGGCGAATTACTGAGTAATTTGAGGTTCGCAGACAACATATTTACCAATTATCAATGTTGACAATTATCAATGTCTTATTTACCAATGATGACAAAGAATTAGAAGATATGATGAACGACATATGTAAAGCATCTTTGAAAATTGGTCTTAAAATGAATACGTCAAAGACCAAAGTGATGAGCAATGCAGAACCGTCAAAGAACATCATGGTAGATGGAAAGGTCATCGAAAAGGTTGATAGTTACGTTTATCTCGGACACACTATGAAACTCGCTAAAAAAAATGAAGAGGCAGAAATTGAAAGAAGAAGGGGTCTAGCGTGGGTCGCCTTTGGTAAACTTTTCTATATCCTCAAGTCTCCGAAATAAGCCAAACCTCAAGTCTCCGAAATAAGCCAATGGCGACCTAGAACGGGCAAGAGAAGTGTTGGAAGGCCTCTAACCAGGTGGTCTGACGATATCAGAAGAGTAGCTGGAGGCGGATGGATGCGGTCTGCCCAGGATAGGGAGCTGTGAAGGTCTCAGGGTGAGGCCTATGTCCATTACTGGACGAAAGAGGGCTGACGAAGAAGAAGAATGAATAAAAAATATGATATGTGAGTTTACCTGGTATCTTTTCTAGAACGTCCTTAACAGTGTCCCTTATCTTGTTCTGCGTTGCAAGGAACATTGAGAGGTTCTGTGATTCTTGCAGAGTCTGGCTGTCGGACATCACCTTCAGGAATTGAGCAGCTCTAAAACAATCCATAAGAGACAATTAAACAACAAATTATTTTTAAATTTTACATTACATAATTATATGTTATGGCTTGTGGTGGAACATCCCTATGATGTCCCCACATCTCTAATCGACACATCATTGCTACCAACGCAAGCGGCAGTTATTACCAGTCGTCCCCGTCTATGTTATTCATACGGGATTATTTCCAGTGCAGTGGCTTGACGCATCGCGAATTCTCCTCGACATTCTTATTCTGTATTAATTAAATATCCATATTATTAAACTACTAAAATGTAACCTTAATTGAAATAAATACTTGTCAGAGTGAGTACTGTCTTTCATTATATAAATTATCAGTTGCCCCAATATTTATTGTCTGTAGTATATCTAATTGTTAGGGATATCCATTTGAATCCTCTCCTTATACGTATCCCTATCATAGACAATGTATGTCAACCCGCCTAGCCGAGAAGAAATGTTGTAAAAGAAAAGACTACCTACAACAGTATACAGGGCCGGATAAACATGTTTTTGCGCCCAGAGCAATATATTTCAAACCGCCCCCCCCCCCCTCCCAAATGTTTGTAATTTCAATATTATATTATGCAGTATAATTCAATATTATACAGTAAAAATCAATATATTAATATAAACCAAAGAACAAAAATAAATTATAATTCTACCTATTCCTATTCATGTATGTACCGTATCCTGAGAAGTAGGCATTTTAAACTAAAACCTTAGGTCTTACAATTTTTAAAGTATTGGATCATCACATAAACCGTTTTAAGTCAAATATAATTTAAAAGTCCTTTTAACTATCTCAAGTATTATGTAAATAAACTAAACTTAATAACTAATGTTAACACTAAAAATATAAAAACTATTTTTAATTAAAAAAAACTCAATATAACTATCAAATTCCAGTAAAAATTTAAAATCACACCAAACTTTAAATAAAAAAAACAAATCGCGATTCTAATTAACACAAAACACTAAATAAGTTCTTGGTATAATAAATACCTACATAAATTAATATTAATAAAACGAAGTATGCCAATGAATTTTACACAAAACAGCACACGAAATCTCCCATTGATTTCGATACACTTTGCCGACTAGTATTCCATCTAGTTATAGGTATATGTTAAAATCTATGGTCTATACTAGACTCGTAAAAAATATGGACACGTGTTAACATTTGACATCAGACAGAAGAGAGAGATAGAAACAATAATATATGAATAATTGAAAGAGTCAGGTGACGAGTCGGCGACCGAGTTCAAGAAAATAAGTAAGTATGTCGCTAAAGTCGAAAGGGAAAACTTCACTGAAATTATCATTTCTAAAGAACTTCGTTTCCCTTTTTTAGAAAACCTTGCTATTAGTTGCTGACAGGTTCCGCTTATTTAAACGGCTTATGTAGTTTCATTAACAAGCAATAAGAGTTCTTAGTATAATGTATAATTAAAGTTACTGTGGCGTGTAGCATCTGGAATGTTTTCAAACACGCCGCTATCATCTCATATGAAATTCATTATGAAGCGCCCGGGCGATTTCAGACAGGGGGGCGCTGGCTTCATTATGTAGATAATTTAACACTTTAGCAAGTAAATTATTACAATGATTATTTTGTGTGTGTGTGTGTGTGTGTGTGTGTGTGTGTGTGTGTGTGAATCGACTGTCGAGCAGTTGTTAGTATTTAGTAGGTATATATATGTTTACGAATAACACGGTAATAGACGGACAAGATATTAACACCGCAGAATTTTATCATACACACCATCACGCCGTGTCCCTTTTGGGGAAGGCAGAGAGAACCGAGTGCCATACCTGGGGAATTTTTGATTTATATAATTAACATTTTAGGATTTTAAGCGCCCTTTTTAGACAAGCGCCCCGATTTCTTGTTCCGGGTTGTTCTATGATTTATCCGGCCCTGACAGTATAGATCTATAGTACAGTGAATTAACTTCGAGAGGCGACACAGTGCACTTCACCTACATATATGTAATCAGTTTACCTACGTTTTAGAGTGTCTTTTCTACATAGTTTTCTTCAAGTTATAGTTTCTTCGTATAGTGTTTGGGGTTTGTGTTCCTGTGCTGCAAATAACATTCTATTTCATCTTCATTGGTTCGTCGCGGCTGGTGGTAAGTACAATTGATCTATGCTCCTATCGAAATATTGTTAACCCTTCAATTCCCGATTTTAACCCTTCATACAGTCCTTTTGCTCCAACACTAATATAGATAGAGATGGATTTTGACAATACTTTTGAACATGCAAATAATCTTCTGATAAAAATTCCTTTAAATTAATCAATCACAATCAATCCTATAATTAAAAACCATCTCCCTACAGGCTCTAAACCTCCATGTTTATTTATCATTCACGGGTCCCAGGATTTTATGTAGCACTCTCCTCTCAAAGATGTCCACTCTCTTCTCAAAGATGTCCACTCTCTTCTCAAAGATGTCCACTCTCTTCTCAAAGATGTCTATTCTCCTCTCAAAGAAGTCCACTCTCCCCTCAAAGAGTGGTTTGCTACCGGAACTTGCTGTTGCATAAAGTGTTAATGTGTTTAAAAATATACTTGACAGACTGAACAAGTGAATACTGTTGTGAGACAGTACAGACATATCACCATACATACACCTGCCTGATTTGGCTGATAACATTTAATAATAATAATAATGTATTATTAATTCAGGAAAAATTGCACTACCAAAATGATTAAAAATTCAATCGACCAGTCACCACTGGTCGATTCTTTCTATGTGATAAATAAATTAAAGTACCTTCTATACGTAGAATAGTCGTTCTTCACCGAAGACTTCATATTTTTGAGTTCGTCGAGGACGGCAAACATGTTGACAAAGCGCCCCAACGTCAGCAGATACGCCTCACTGACAAAATCACGGCGCTTCTCTGCGTGGCACAGCCGGCGGACCTCGCCGGAAAATCTCTCGATGGCTTTTCTCTGTGAATAAATAAAAAAAAAAAACGAGTGGGTTTTGGCCAATGCTAAACTCCTCATTAACGAGTTGCTCCATAAAGTATTCAAATATTGTATGGAAAATATTCAGCATTTTCATGAAATGAAATGACACAGTATACATATAACGTACATGTATATTAACAATTAGACAAGTACTCGTTGCGCTACCTACATAGCCATATTCAGATTGGCCGTCCTACCATTTCACACACATTTATACAGAAAATCCTTCTTTTTCATACTTCTGTATGTCCCTTTCCCACACAACCAATAATTCATCCATTCATTGACACACTTCAATACTACATTTGTTACAACAATCACAAAATATATGTTGCTTATAAAATATTATCGACCTTCGTGGCTCAGTTGGTTAGGTATCTGACTGCCGATTCAAAGGTGCCGGGTTCAATTTCCCATGGAGACTTTTTGATTGTGTTTTCAGTCTGGATGTGTGAGATGGTTAATATCGTAAGTCTCCAGAATGTGGCAACTTGTTATTGGGTGCGTGCCTATTTTTTTTTTCCGTATAACTTTCCCTTGATTCATCTGTCGCCAGATGCTAGTGTTTGAATTGATAACGTTGGCGCATGCGCAATGTGACAAGGCACGAGGGCCGTACAGGCGATCGTAAAATTTGGTGTTATTTTTCTCAAATGCAAACAATTCAGCAGTGCAAGTCCTGTTTCATGGTAACCCACATTATAAAGCTACGTAGCAAGAGTATTCTAAGTAGAAAATTTAAGTTTACCTGAAAGTACATGAAGGCGAGAAGTTTCCTAACTTCCGGCGCCAGCACTTCGACCGTCCTCTCGTATATCTCCACTCGGTTGGGCTGTTCGTTGCTGCGGGGCTGTGGGATCGCACGAGAGCAGCACCTCCAGGTGTACAGCATCACGGCCATCTGGTTACCCTCCTCCAACAGTTGATTCTGAAAACGAAAATACAAAGAAATATTTTTAAAGATGAATTCATATCGTCCACAAGCGAGGGGTCACGCCTAAAGTCACACTATACAAGACACTAATTAGAACAGTCTTAACCCAATTAAGACAGGTAGGTACAAGTACTTGCATTACCTACGGACGGACAGTATTTAGCGTCGCACACAGATTTTTTTCAATCTCGTTTTAATTGAATATAATAACGGTAAAAAAAATCTAATGATGTAGATATATCATAAAAAGATCAAAGATAAACAAAAGATCACATATACTCAATAAAATTGAACACTTCATATTATAAACATAAGATAAATGAAGGATAATGTTATTGTAGTTATCTCCATATAAAAAAAGTACATGGCGGCATCAATATGTCACGTGATCCTGAGTGTAAATTTGGCCGGTGATGATCGATGAATTTCAGTGTTTAGAGTTCTTAATTTTTTAAATAATTCAACAGTTGTTTTGTTGATTCACCGATAGATGTCTTGAAGTCAAATATATCGGAGTAATATTCATCCAATTTTCGTCTCAATCAAGTATGAATTTACTGAGATATGAAGGTTCACAATTGTGTATAGCCATGAGGGCATGTATAGATGACGTCTCAATCAAGTATGAATTTACTGAGATATGAAGGTTCACAATTGTGTATAGCCATGAGGGCATGTATAGATGACGTCTCAATCAAGTATGAACTTACTGAGATATGAAGGTTCACAATTGTGTATAGCCATGAGGGCATGTATAGATGACGCACGGCGTTTAAGCATACCGGTGGCCATCTATAAATTTTTTACCAATTTGAAAATAAAAAATTTCAAATTTTAAGTTTCCCGATCTTGGGGTCACATTGAAATATTTGACAGTTAAAAAAATTGAGAAGCACTATTCAGATATCCTTCAAAATCTAATGGGGTCTAAGCGAGTATTAGATATACATATTTGCAAAATTTGAAAAGAATCGAATGAGTACTTTAGTCTATAATCGATAAAGTAAAATAAACACGCCATACATAGCACACAGCAGATAGCAAACACACACAGATACATTGTGATGAAACTTTCAGAATACAATCTCAGCATGATACTAGTTGATAATATGCAATAAAAAAAATAAACTTAAAAATTATGAAATAATAGCTCCTCACTATATCCTCTTAGGTTAGTGAGGAGTAAAAATTGTTATTTTGGCTTGGCTACAATGAATTTTGGTTCAGTACATTGTTGTATGAAAGTTTATCGGGGACAAATTACGTAAACGTTGTACCGAAAATTTTGTTAATTCGGTATTCGTTATTCAGAGATTTGACCTGTATTCTATTCAAAGGTGAAAAGACTTACCAAATTGGCATGGACGGTGGCCTCTTCAATGTACTTGGCGATGCCCGTGACAAAGCCATTCCTGTCCTCAAAGTTGGTGTCAAAGTTGGCCTGGTAAAGTATGGAGATGGGCTGGGCCTCGATGCACGGCTGTTCGTCTGCATCAAACAATCACATACACAGTCATATTAATACATTTTACACACTCCTTTACAATATACATATTTTTTTAATTATAATAATTATTAAAAGAGTTAACATTGTAAGTTTAATATTCATATACAGCAATACTTTACTTCAGTTCTTGATACAAAGTCTGGTATTTTTATTGACAATAACATCTCAATAGAGACGAAGTTGGGATATTATAGAAGCACCAGGAACCCAAAGGAAAATTAAAACAGTTGGGCTTTGAATTGGACTGATTCATTTGGAATATTCCTAAATAGGAACGTTCATATTTCAGCGTTATAGAATATCAACTTGGACTAAGTGTAATAGGAACACACCAATTTTATCCGGAACATTCTTAAAAGGTTATAGAATCATACGTAGTATGACTTATATTAAAAAAAACAATATTACAATTTATTTATACATCATACACACTATATTTTATTGTTAATTATCAAGGCTGGTATAGAAAAGAGGGCGTTCATATTATAAATCTTCTTCTTCTTCTTTCATTAGACCCAGGGCCTGTTTTATGCTGCATTTTCAGCCTCCTGTGATGTGGACTGCCAACTATCTAACCATCTTTTTAGCCATCATATTATAAATATACCTTCTTTTTTAAACAAACATCTATTTGATCCTGTAATCATACCTGGTAAGGTGAGCTCATCCAGAACGTCCACATTGCTAAGTGCATCGGAAAGGGATACCTTCTCACTGACAGACATGGTGCCTATTAAAAAAATATACAACATGATTCGAAAAATGGTATTATTTTTATAATTAATGTAATCCACAAAATAAAACAACACCGTTCATCATAATTATACATGATTTCTGTCATTTGATATGTCAGGAATTGCAATATGTAGCCATACTTGATAATTTATTATAGTCGATATGGGAAATATTTCGTATTTCAAAATGAAATCACTATTTATATTATCAAATACCAACGCAAACCAAGATTAAACGGCTGGTATTTTATTTAAATATAGTGAAAAAATTTTCGTTATTTATACAAGTTCATTAATCATAATATATAATTATATTTTAACACATGAATAATCTCTTCGTTCAAATGTTTCAATAATGATTTCAATACACTGCAGTACTCTTATTATTATCAAAGAAACCCAATGAATCATTTAATTTGAAATATTAAAATACTTCCGAAGCGATTAGGAAGTAATGAACTGTAATTAAAAAAAACGTCGAAAATGATTTAATTTAACCGGTATATAATTAAAGATACACCATTAGTGCAATGCTATCGAAAAATTTAATAGATTTTATGTTTACTTACAGAAAAAATCAACAAAAATTGCACAAATTGAAACGTCAATTCATACACGCCCAGACATTTTGTTTGTCAACTAGAAGAAGAAGAAGAAGAAGAAGCTCGAGTGACATTTTGTGCATGTAGCCCATAGATTTTCATATAATACATAGGTTTTCATCATAGGTTAGATGTCGTATGTATTATTATGTCATAGATTTTTATATTAATATACGTAGATGTAGTACTCTGTGCAAAAAGTGAGTCATGGAATATCGCGAGTTTGACGTTTTGGTTGGCAACATATTTCAGTTTTCCTTGCATTTCAACACATCCTAGATACATGTTCTCTAAATTATTAATAATTAAAATGTTTTTATACAAATAAATCCAAAAACAATTCACATTAGTAGTTATTTTCTATAGAAAAACGATGTGGTCTGGAACCAAAACGTCAAAAATCCCCCGGAAAAAAAACTCACATTCGATTCATACAAAATTTGCTAACTACGACATCTAGTGTATTTATGAAAACCTATGACTAGATGTAGTACTCCATGCAAAAAGCGAGTCAAGGAATATCTCGCGTTTGACGTTTTGGTTGGCAACATATTGCAGTTTTCCTTACATTTTGATATATACGTTTTTCGCTAAATAAAAAACGCTGAAAAAAATAGCTAAACGTTGGAACGCATCAAATTGATATCGCGTGGGTCCAAATTGTTATAAAAAAAATATAAAAAGAGCACCACGTTGGAATGCCAAATTGCCAAATTAAAAAAGCCCACTGCTTTGAAGGCCTCGCGGTGGATAACGCCAAATTGTGATAAGTGGTAGGTATATAGATATTCCGAATAGAAAACAAAATATCTTATAATATTCAATAATTTGGATTTACGGGTTTATAGTTTGGTACTTATTCTTCAAATATACATACAATCGCTATCGACAGTTGGATCTCATGTGTTAGGTACATGCAACTAGTATAATAACTAGAAGAAAACAAAAATAAAACTATGCGAGAAGAAAAGAGAGCAAACTGTTATGAAAAACAAGAAGAAAATAGAGCCAAATATTTAGACAAACAAGTAGAAAATAGAGCCACCTCTTCCGACAACAAAGAAGAAAAGAGCCAACTATTCCGAAAAACAAAAAAAAAGAGAGCCAACTCTTCTGACAAACAAGAAGAAAAGAGAGCAAACTATTCGGGCAAACAAGAAGAAAGATAGTCAACTATTCTGACAAAAATAAGAAATATAGTCAGCTGTTCTGACAAACAAGACGAAAAGATAGTCAAATAATCTGACAAAAAAGACCAAAAGAAAGTCAATTCATCTGAAAAACAAGAAGAAAAGACAGCCAACTATTCTGTAGCACAAAAATAAAAGAAAGCTAACTATTCAGACAAACAAGAAGAAAAGAAGCCAACAATTCGGAAAATAAGAAGAAAAGAGAGCCAACTGTTCTGATAAAGAAGAAGTAAAGAGAGCCAACTATTGTGTAAATAAAAAAAAAGAGAGCCATCTATTCTGACAAAAAAGAAGAATGATAGTCAACTGTTCTGACAAACGAGAAGAAAAGAAAGCGTACTGTTCTGACAAACAAGAAGAAAAGAAAGCTAACTTTTCTGACAAACAAGAAGAAAAGAGAGCCAACTCTTCTGACAAATAAGAAGAAAAGAGAGCGAACTATTCTGACAAAAAGAAGAAATATAGTCAACTGTTCTGACATACAAGACGAAAAAAATATAATTAATCTGACAAACAAGAAGAAAAGAGAGGAAACAATTCTGACAGACAAGAAGAAAAGAGGCAAACAATTCGGACAAATAAGAAGAAAAGAGAGGCAACTATTCTGACAAACAAGAATTAAAGAGAGTAAACTATTGTGTAAAACAAAAAGAAAAGAGGGCCAACTATTCTGACAAAAAAGAAGAAAGATACTCAACTGTTCTGATAAACAAGAAGAAAAGAAACCAAACTATTCTGATAAACAAGTAGAAAAGAGAGCCAACTATTCTGACAAACAAGAAAAAAAGAGAGCCAACTATTGTGTAAAACAAAGAGAAAATAGAGTTAACAATTCTGACAATCAAGAGGAAAAGAAAGTCAATAAATCTGACAAACAAGAAAAAATGAGGCCAACAATTCGGACAAATAAGAAGAAATGAGAGCCAACTATTCTGACAAAAAGAAGAAATATAGTCAACTGTTCTGACAAACAATACGAAAAGTAAGTCAATTAATCTGACAAACACGAAGAAAAGGGAGCAAACTATTCTGACAAACAACAAGAAAAGAGGCCAACAATTCGTACAAGCAAGAAGAAAAGAGAGCCAACTATTCTGACAAAAAATAAAAAAGATAGTCAACTGTTCTGACAAACTAGAAGAAAAGAATGCTTACTATTCTGACAAACAAGCAGACGAGAGAGTTAACTATATGGCAAAAAAGAAAAAAAGAGAGTCAACTATTGTGTAAAACAAAAGAAAAAAGAGTTAACTATTCTGACAAACAAGATGAAAAGAGGCCAAAAAAATCGGACAAATAAGAAGAAAACAGAGCCAACTATTCTGACAAAAATAAGAAATATAGTCAGCTATTCTGACAAACAAGAGGAAAAGAGAGCCAATTATTGTTAAAAACAAAAAGGAAAGGAGGTCAATTATTCTGACAAAAAAGAAAAAAGATAGTCAACTGTTCTGACCAAGAAGAAGAAAAGAGTCCAACAATTCGGACAACCAGGAAGAAAAGAGAGCCAACTTTTCTGCCAAAAATGAAGATAGTCAATTGTTCTGACAAACAAGAAGAAAAGAAAACTTACTCTTCTGACAAACAAGCAGAAAAGAGAGCCAATTATTGTTTAAAACAATAAAGAAAGGAGGCCAACTATTCTGACAAAAAAGAAGAAAGATAGTCAACTGTTCTGACTAACAAGAAGAAAAGAAAGCTAACTTTTCTGACAAACAAGAAGATAAGAGAGCCAACTCTTCCGACAAACAAGAAGAAAAGAGAGAAAACTATTCTGACAAAAAGAAGAAATATAGTCAAGTGTTTTGACAAACAAGACGAAAAGAAAGTCAATTAATCTGACAAACAAGAAGAAAAGAGAGCAAACAATTCTGAGAGACAAGAAGAAAAGAGGCAAACAATTCGGACAAATAAGAAGAAAAGAGAGGCAACTATTCTGACAAACAAGAATTAAAGAGAGTGAACTATTGTATAAAACAAAAAGAAAAGAGAGCCAACTATTATGACAAAAAAGAAGAAAGAAACTCAACTGTTCTGAAAAACAAGCAGAAAAGAAACCAAACTATTCTGACAAACAAGTAGAAAAGAGAGTCAACTATTCGGACAAACAAGATGAAAAGAGAGCCAACTATTGTGTAAAATAAAGAGAAAATAGAGTTAACAATTCTGACAATCAAGAGGAAAAGAAAGTCAACTGTTCTGACAAACAAGAAGAAAAGAAAGCTAACTTTTCTGACAAACAAGAAGAAAAGAGAGCCAACTCTTCCGACAAACAAGAAGAAAAGAGAGTCAACTATTCTGACAAAAAGAAGAAATATAGTCAACTGTTCTGACAAACAAGACGAAAAGAAACTCAATTAATCTGAAAAACAAGAAGAAAAGAGGCAAAAATTCGGACAATTAAGAAGAAAAGAGAGACAACTATTCTGACAAAAGGAAGAAATAAAGTCAACTGTTCTGACAAACAAGACGAAAAGAAAGTCAATTAATCTGACAAACACGAAGAACAGAGAGCACTCTATTCTGACAAACAACAAGAAAAGAGGCCAACAATTCGTACAAGTAAGAAGAAAAGAGAGCCAACTATTCTGACAAAAAATAAAAAAGATAGTCAACTGTTCTGACAAACTAGAAGAAAAGAATGCTTACTATTCTGACAAACAAGTAGACAGGAGAGGCAACTATATGGCAAAAAAGAAATAAAGAGAGTCAACTATTGTGTAAAACAAAAAGAAAAAAGAGTTAACTATTCTGACAAACAAGATGAAAAGAGGCCAAAAAAATCGGACAAATAAGAAGAAAACAGAGTCAACTATTCTGACAAAAAAATAAAAAATATAGTCAGCTATTCTGACAAACAAGAGGAAAAGAGAGCCAATTATTGATTTAAACAAAAAGGAAAGGAGGTTAACTATTCTGACAATAAAGAAGAAAGATAGTCAACTGTTCTGACTAACAAGAAGAAAAGTGTCCAACAATTCCGACAAACAAGAAGAAAAGAAAGCCAAATCTTCCGACAAGCAAGAAGAAAAGAGAGCCAACTATTCTGACAAAAAGAAGAAATATAGTCAACTGTTCTGACAAACAAGACGAAAAGAAAGTCAATTAATCTGACAAACAAGAAGAAAAGAGAGCAAACAATTCTGACAGACACGTAGAAAAGAAGCAAACAATTCGGACAAATAAGAAGAAAAGAGAGGCAAATATTGTGTAAAACAAAAAGAAAAGAGAGCTAACTATTCTGACAAAAAAGAATAAATATACTCAACTGTTCTGACAAACAAGAATGAAAGAAAACAAACTATTCTGACAAACAAGTAGAAAAGAGAGCCAACTATTCTGACAAACAAGAAGAAAAGAGAGCCAACTATTGTGTAAAACAAAGAGAAAAGAGAGTAAACAATTCTGTCAAACAAGAGGAAAAGAAAGTCAATTAATCTGACAAACAAGAAGAAATGAGGCCAACAATTCGGACAAATAAGAAGAAATGAGAGCCAACTATTCTGACAAAAAGAAGAAATATAGTCAACTGTCCTGACAAACAAGACGAAAAGAAAGTCAATTAATCTGATAAACACGAAGAAAAGAGAGCAAACTATCCTGACAAACAACAAGAAAAGAGGCCAACAATTCGTACAAGTAAGAAGAAAAGAGAGCCAACTATTCTGACAAAAAATAAAAAAGATAGTCAACTGTTCTGACAAACTAGAATTAAAGAATGCTTACTTTCCAGACAAACAAGTAGACAAGAGAGGCAACTTAATGGCAAAAAAGAAAAAAAGAGAGCAATTATTTCTAAAACAAAAAGAAAAAAGAGTTTACTATTCTGACAAACAAGATGAAAAGAGGCCAAAAAAATCGGACAAATAAGAAGATAACAGAGTCAACTATTCTGAATAAAAAATAAGAAATATAGTCAGCTATTCTGACTGACAAGAGGAAAAGAGAGCCTATTATTGATTAAAACAAAAAGGAAAGGAGGTCAACTATTCTGACAAAAAAGAAGAAAGATAGTCAACTGTTCTGACTAACAAGAAGAAAAGAGTCCAACAATTCCGACAAACAAGAAGAAAAGAGAGCCAACTTTTCTGCCAAAAATGAAGAAAGATAGTCAATTGTTCTGACAAACAAGAAGAAATGAAAGCTTACTCTTCTGACAAACAAGCAGAAAAGAGAGCCAATTATTGTTTAATACAATAAAGTAAGGAGGCCAACTTTTCTGACAAAAAATAAGAAAGATAGTCAACTGTTCTGACTAACAAGAAGAAAAGAAAGCTTACTTTTCTGACAAACAAGAAGATAAGGGAGCCAACTCTTCCGACAAACAAGAAGAAAAGAGAGACAACTATTCTGACAAAAAGAAGAAATATAGTCAACTGTTCTGACAAACAAGACGAAAAGAAAGTCAAATAATCTGACAAACAAGAAGAAAAGAGAGCAAACAATTCTGAGAGACAAGAAGAAAAGAGGCAAACAAATCGGACAAATAAGAAGAAAAGAGAGGCAACTATTCTGACAAACAAGAATTAAAGAGAGTCAACTATTGTATAAAACAAAAAGAAAAGAGAGCCAACTATTCTGACAAAAAAGAAGAAAGATAGTCAACTGTTCTGACAAACATGAAGAAAAGAAAGCTTACTTTTCTGACAAACAAGAAGAAAAGAGAGCCAACAATTCGAACAAATAAGAAGAAAAGAGAGACAACTATTCTGACAAAAGGAAGAAATATAGTCAACTGTTCTGACAAGCAAGAAGAAAAGAGAGCCAACTATTGTGTAAAACAAAGAGAAAAGAGAGTTAACAATTCAGACAAACAAAAGGAAAAGAAAGTTAATTAATCTGACAAACAAGAAGAAATGAGGCAACAATTCGGACAAATAAGAAGCAATGAGAGCCAACTATTCTGACAAAAGGAAGAAATATAGTCAACTGTTCTGACAAACATTACGAAAAGAAATTCAATTAATCTGACAAACACGAAGAAAAGAGAGCAAACTATTCTGACAAACATCAAGAAAAGAGCCCAACAATTCGTACAAGTAAGAAGAAAAGAGAGCCAACTATTCTGACAAAAAATAAAAAATATGGTCAACTGTTCTAACAAACTAGAAGAAAAGAATGCTTACTATTCTGACAAACAAGTAGATAAGAGAGGCAACTATATGGCAAAAAAGAAAAAAAGAGAGTCATCTATTGTGTAAAACAAAAAGAAAAAAGAGTTAACTATTCTGACAAACAAGATGAAAAGAGGCCAAAAAAATCGGACGAATAAAAAGAAAACAGAGCCAACTATTCTGACAAAAAAGAAGAAATGTTGTCCGTTATTCTGACAAACAAGAGGAAAAGAGAGCAAATTATTGTTTAAAACGAAAAGGAAAGGAGGTCAACTATTCTGACAAAAAAGAAGAAAGATTGAAACTGTTCTGATTAACAAGAAGAAAAGAGTCCAACAATTCGGACAAACAAGATGAAAAGAGAGCCAACTTTTCTGCCAAAAATGATGGAAGATAGTCAATTGTTCTGACAAACAAGAAGAAAAGAAAGCTTACTCTTCTGAAAAACAAGCAGAAAAGAGAGCCAATTATTGTTTAAAACAAAAAAGAAAGGAGGCCAACAAGACAAACAAGAAGAAAAGAAACCAAACTATTCGGACAAACAAGAAGAAAAGAGAGCCAACTATTCTGACAAAAAGAAGAAATATAGTCAACTGTTCTGACAAACAAGACGAAAAGAAAGTCAAATAATCTGACAAACAAGAAGAAAAGAGAGCAAACAATTCTGAGAGACAAGAAGAAAAAAGGCAAACAAATCGGACAAATAAGAAGAAAAGAGAGGCAACTATTCTGACAAACAAGAATTAAAGAGAGTCAACTATTGTATAAAACAAAAAGAAAAGAGAGCCAACTATTCTGACAAAAAAGAAGAAAGATAGTCAACTGTTCTGACAAACATGAAGAAAAGAAAGCTTACTTTTCTGACAAACAAGAAGAAAAGAGAGCCAACAATTCGGACAAATAAGAAGAAAAGAGAGACAACTATTCTGACAAAAGGAAGAAATATAGTCAACTGTTCTGACAAGCAAGAAGAAAAGAGAGCCAACTATTGTGTAAAACAAAGAGAAAAGAGAGTTAACAATTCAGACAAACAAAAGGAAAAGAAAGTTAATTAATCTGACAAACAAGAAGAAATGAGGCAACAATTCGGACAAATAAGAAGCAATGAGAGCCAACTATTCTGACAAAAGGAAGAAATATAGTCAACTGTTCTGACAAACATTACGAAAAGAAAGTCAATTAATCTGACAAACACGAAGAAAAGAGAGCAAACTATTCTGACAAACATCAAGAAAAGAGCCCAACAATTCGTACAAGTAAGAAGAAAAGAGAGCCAACTATTCTGACAAAAAATAAAAAATATGGTCAACTGTTCTAACAAACTAGAAGAAAAGAATGCTTACTATTCTGACAAACAAGTAGATAAGAGAGGCAACTATATGGCAAAAAAGAAAAAAAGAGAGTCATCTATTGTGTAAAACAAAAAGAAAAAAGAGTTAACTATTCTGACAAACAAGATGAAAAGAGGCCAAAAAAATCGGACGAATAAGAAGAAAACAGAGCCAACTATTCTGACAAAAAAGAAGAAATGTTGTCCGTTATTCTGACAAACAAGAGGAAAAGAGAGCAAATTATTGTTTAAAACGAAAAGGAAAGGAGGTCAACTATTCTGACAAAAAAGAAGAAAGATTGAAACTGTTCTGATTAACAAGAAGAAAAGAGTCCAACAATTCGGACAAACAAGATGAAAAGAGAGCCAACTTTTCTGCCAAAAATGATGGAAGATAGTCAATTGTTCTGACAAACAAGAAGAAAAGAAAGCTTACTCTTCTGAAAAACAAGCAGAAAAGAGAGCCAATTATTGTATAAAACAAAAAAGAAAGGAGGCCAACAAGACAAACAAGAAGAAAAGAAACCAAACTATTCGGACAAACAAGAAGAAAAGAGAGCCAACTATTCTGACAAAAAGAAGAAATATAGTCAACTGTTCTGACAAACAAGACGAAAAGAAAGTCAAATAATCTGACAAACAAGAAGAAAAGAGAGCAAACAATTCTGAGAGACAAGAAGAAAAGAGGCAAACAAATCGGACAAATAAGAAGAAAAGAGAGGCAACTTTTCTGACAAACAAGAATTAAAGAGAGTCAACTATTGTATAAAACAAAAAGAAAAGAGAGCCAACTATTCTGACAAAAAAGAAGAAAGATAGTCAACTGTTCTGACAAACATGAAGAAAAGAAAGCTTACTTTTCTGACAAACAAGAAGAAAAGAGAGCCAACAATTCGGACAAATAAGAAGAAAAGAGAGACAACTATTCTGACAAAAGGAAGAAATATAGTCAACTGTTCTGACAAGCAAGAAGAAAAGAGAGCCAACTATTGTGTAAAACAAAGAGAAAAGAGAGTTAACAATTCAGACAAACAAAAGGAAAAGAAAGTTAATTAATCTGACAAACAAGAAGAAATGAGGCAACAATTCGGACAAATAAGAAGCAATGAGAGCCAACTATTCTGACAAAAGGAAGAAATATAGTCAACTGTTCTGACAAACATTACGAAAAGAAAGTCAATTAATCTGACAAACACGAAGAAAAGAGAGCAAACTATTCTGACAAACATCAAGAAAAGAGCCCAACAATTCGTACAAGTAAGAAGAAAAGAGAGCCAACTATTCTGACAAAAAATAAAAAATATGGTCAACTGTTCTAACAAACTAGAAGAAAAGAATGCTTACTATTCTGACAAACAAGTAGATAAGAGAGGCAACTATATGGCAAAAAAGAAAAAAAGAGAGTCATCTATTGTGTAAAACAAAAAGAAAAAAGAGTTAACTATTCTGACAAACAAGATGAAAAGAGGCCAAAAAAATCGGACAAATAAGAAGAAAACAGAGCCAACTATTCTGACAAAAAAGAAGAAATGTTGTCCGTTATTCTGACAAACAAGAGGAAAAGAGAGCAAATTATTGTTTAAAACGAAAAGGAAAGGAGGTCAACTATTCTGACAAAAAAGAAGAAAGATTGAAACTGTTCTGATTAACAAGAAGAAAAGAGTCCAACAATTCGGACAAACAAGATGAAAAGAGAGCCAACTTTTCTGCCAAAAATGATGGAAGATAGTCAATTGTTCTGACAAACAAGAAGAAAAGAAAGCTTACTCTTCTGAAAAACAAGCAGAAAAGAGCGCCAGTTATTGTTTAAAACAAAAAAGAAAGGAGGCCAACAAGAAAACAAGAAGAAAAGAAACCAAACTATTCGGACAAACAAGAAGAAAAGAGAGCCAACTATTCTGACAAAAAGAAGAAATATAGTCAACTGTTCTGACAAACAAGACGGAAAGAAAGTCAATAAATCTGAAAAATAAGAAGAAAAGAGGCAAACAATTCTGACAAAAAGAAGAAAGATACTCAACTGTTCTGACAAACAAGAAGAAAAGAAACCAAACTATTCTGACAAACAAGAAGAAAAGAGAGTCAACTATATGGCAAAAAAGAATAAAAGAGAGTCATCTTTTGTGTAAAACAAAAAGAAAAAAGAGTTAACTATTCTGACAAACAAGATGAAAAGAGGCCAAAAAAATCGGACAAATAAGAAGAAAACAGAGCCAACTATTCTGACAAAAAAGAAGAAATGTTGTCCGTTATTCTGACAAACAAGAGGAAAAGAGAGCAAATTATTGTTTAAAACGAAAAGGAAAGGAGGTCAACTATTCTGACAAAAAAGAAGAAAGATTGAAACTGTTCTGATTAACAAGAAGAAAAGAGTCCAACAATTCGGACAAACAAGATGAAAAGAGAGCCAACTTTTCTGCCAAAAATGAAGGAAGATAGTCAATTGTTCTGACAAACAAGAAGAAAAGAAAGCTTACTCTTCTGAAAAACAAGCAGAAAAGAGAGCCAATTATTGTTTAAAACAAAAAAGGAAGGAGGCCAACAAGACAAACAAGAAGAAAAGAAACCAAACTTTTCTGACAAACAAATAGAAAAAAGAGCCAACTATTATGACAAACAAGAAGAAAAGAGAGCCAACTACTGTGTAAAACAAAAAGAAAAGAGAGCCAACTATTCTGACAAAAAAGAAGAAAGATAATCAAATGTTCTGACAAACAAGAAGAAAAGAAAGCTATCTTTTCTGACAAACAAGAAGAAAAGAGAGCCAACTCTTCCGACAAACAAGAAGAAAAGAGAGTCAACTATTCTGACAAAAAGAAGAAATATAGTCAACTGTTCTGACAAACAAGACAAAAAGAAAGTCAATTAATCTGAAAAACAAGAAGAAAAGAGGCAAACAATTCGGACAAATAAGAAGAAAAGAGAGACAACTATTCTGACAAAAGGAAGAAATATAGTCAACTGTTCTGACAAGCAAGAAGAAAAGAGAGCCAACTATTGTGTAAAACAAAGAGAAAAGAGAGTTAACAATTCTGACAAACAAGAGGAAAAGAAAGTTAATTAATCTGACAAACAAGAAGAAATGAGGCAACAATTCGGACAAATAAGAAGCAATGAGAGCCAACTATTCTGACAAAAGGAAGAAATATAGTCAACTGTTCTGACAAACATTACGAAAAGAAAGTCAATTAATCTGACAAACACGAAGAAAAGAAAGCAAACTATTCTGACAAACAACAAGAAAAGAGGCCAACAATTCGTACAAGTAAGAAGAAAAGAGAGCCAACTATTCTGACAAAAAATAAAAAATATGGTCAACTGTTCTAACAAACTAGAAGAAAAGAATGCTTACTATTCTGACAAACAAGTAGATAAGAGAGGCAACTATATGGCAAAAAGAAAAAAAGAGAGTCATCTATTGTGTAAAACAAAAAGATAAAAGAGTTAACTATTCTGACAAACAAGATGAAAAGAGGCCGAAAAAATCGGACAAATAAGAAGAAAACAGAGCCAACTATTCTGACAAAAAAGAAGAAATGTTGTCCGTTATTCTGACAAACAAGAGGAAAAGAGAGCAAATTATTGTTTAAAACGAAAAGGAAAGGAGGTCAACTATTCTGACAAAAAAAAAAAAGATTGAAACTGTTCTGGTTAACAAGAAGAAAAGAGTCCAACAATTCGGACAAACAAGATGAAAAGAGAGCCAACTTTTCTGCCAAAAATGATGGAAGATAGTCAATTGTTCTGACAAACAAGAAGAAAAGAAAGCTTACTCTTCTGAAAAACAAGCAGAAAAGAGAGCCAATTATTGTTTAAAACAAAAAAGAAAGAAGGCCAAAAGACAAACAAGAAGAAAAGAAACCAAACTATTCGGACAAACAAGAAGAAAAGAGAGCCAACTATTCTGACAAAAAGAAGAAAGATAGTCAACTGTTCTGACAAACAAGAAGAAAAGAAAGCTAACTTTTCTGACAAACAAGAAGAAAAGAGAGCCAACTCTTCCGACAAACAAGAAGAAAAGAGAGCCAACTATTCTGACAAAAAGAAGAAATATAGTCAACTGTTCTGACAAACAAGACGAAAAGAAAGTCAATTAATCTGAAAAATAAGTAGAAAAGAGGCAAACAATTCTGACAAAAAAGAAGAAAGATACTCAACTGTTATGACAAACAAGAAGAATAGAAACCAAACTATTTCAAACAAGAAGAAAAGAGAGTCGACTTTATGGCAAAAAAGAATAAAAGAGAGTCATCTATTGTGTAAAACAAAAAGAAAAAAGAGTTTACTATTCTGACAAACAAGATGAAAAGAGGCCAAAAAAATCGGACAAATAAGAAGAAAACAGAGCCATCTATTCTGACAAAAAAGAAGAAATATAGTCCGTAATTCTGACAAACAAGAGGAAAAGAGAGCCAATTATTGTTTAAAACCAAAAGGAAAGGAGGTCAACTATTCTGACAAAAAAGAAGAAAGATAGTCAACTGTTCTGATTAACAAGAAGAAAAGAGTCCAACAATTCGTACAAACTAGATGAAAAGAGAGCCAACTTTTCTGCCAAAAATGAAGGAAGATAGTCAATTGTTCTGACAAACAAGAAGAAAAGAAAGCTTACTCTTCTGAAAAACAAGCAGAAAAGAGAGCTAATTATTGTTTAAAACAAAAAAGGAAGGAGGCCAACAAGACAAACAAGAAGAAAAGAAACCAAACTTTTCTGACAAACAAATAGAAAAAAGAGCCAACTTTTATGACAAACAAGAAGAAAAGAGAGCCAACTATTGTGTAAAACAAAGAGAAAAGAGAGTTAACAATTCTAACAAACAAGACGAAAAGAAAGTCAATTAATCTGACAAACAAGAAGAAATGAGGCCAACAATTCGGACAAATAAGAAGAAAAGAGAGCCAACTATTCTGACAAAAAGAAGAAATATAGTCAACTATTCTGACAAACAAGGCGAAAAGAAAGTCAATTAATCTGACAAACACGAAGAAAAGAGAGCAAACTATTCTGACAAACAACAAGAAAAGAGGCCAACAATTCGTACAAGTAAGAATAAAAGAGAGCCAACTATTCTGACAAAAAATAAAAAAGATAGTCAACTATTCTGACAAAAAAGAAGAAATATAGTCCGTTATACTGACAAACAAGAGGAAAAGAGAGCCAATGATTGTTTAAAACAAAAAGGAAAGGAGGTCAACTATTCTGACAAAAAAGAAGAAAGATAGTAAACTGTTCTGATTAACAAGAAGAAAAGAGTCCAACAATTCGGACAAACAAGATGAAAAGAGAGCCAACTTTTCTGCCAAAAATGGAGGAAGATAGTCAATTGTTCTGACTTACAAGAAGAAAAGAAAGCTAACTTTTCTGACAAACAAGAAGATAAGAGAGCCAACTCTTCCGACAAACAAGAAGAAAAGAGAGCCAACTATTCTGACAAAAAGAAGAAATATAGTCAACTGTTCTGACAAACAAGACGAAAAGAAAGTCAATTAATCTGACAAATAAGAAGAAAAGAGAGCAAACAATTCTGACAGACAAGAAGTAAAGAGGCAAGCAATTCGGACAAATAAGAAGAAAAAAGAGGCAACTTATCTGATAAACAAGAATTAAAGAGAGTCAACTATTGTGTAAAACATAAAGAAAAGAGAGCCAACTATTCTGACAAAAAAGAAGAAAGAAACTCAACTGTTCTGACAAACAAGAAGAAAAGATACCAAACTATTCTGACAAACAAGTAGAAAAGAGAGCCAACTATTCGGACAAACAAGAAGAAAAGAGAGCCAACTATTCTGACAAAAAAGAAGAAAGATAGTCAACTGTTCTGACAAACAAGAAGAGAAAAAAGCTAACTTTTCTGACAAACAAGAAGAAAAGAGGGCCAACTCTTTCGACAAACAAGAAGAAAAGAGGCAAACAATTCGGACAAACAAGATGAAAAGAGAGCCGACTTTTCTGCCAAAAATGATGGAAGATAGTCAATTGTTCTGACAAACAAGAAGAAAAGAAAGCTTACTCATCTGAAAAACAAGCAGAAAAGAGAGCCAATTATTGTTTAAAACAAAAAAGGAAGGAGGCCAACAAGACAAACAAGAAGAAAAGAAACCAAACTTTTCTGACAAACAAATAGAAAAAAGAGCCAACTATTATGACAAACAAGAAGAAAAGAGAGCCAACTACTGTGTAAAACAAAAAGAAAAGAGAGCCAACTATTCTGACAAAAAAGAAGAAAGATAGTCAACTGTTCTGACAAACAAGAAGAAAAGAAAGCTAACTTTTCTGACAAACAAGAAGAAAAGAGAGCCAACTCTTCCGACAAACAAGAAGAAAAGAGAGTCAACTAGTCTGACAAAAAGAAGAAATATAGTCAACTGTTCTGACAAACAAGACAAAAAGAAAGTCAATTAATCTGAAAAACAAGAAGAAAAGAGGCAAACAATTCGGACAAATAAGAAGAAAAGAGAGACAACTATTCTGACAAAAGGAAGAAATATAGTCAACTGTTCTGACAAGCAAGAAGAAAAGAGAGCCAACTATTGTGTAAAACAAAGAGAAAAGAGAGTTAACAATTCTGACAAACAAGAGGAAAAGAAAGTTAATTAATCTGACAAACAAGAAGAAATGAGGCAACAATTCGGACAAATAAGAAGCAATGAGAGCCAACTATTCTGACAAAAGGAAGAAATATAGTCAACTGTTCTGACAAACATTACGAAAAGAAAGTCAATTAATCTGACAAACACGAAGAAAAGAAAGCAAACTATTCTGACAAACAACAAGAAAAGAGGCCAACAATTCGTACAAGTAAGAAGAAAAGAGAGCCAACTATTCTGACAAAAAATAAAAAATATGGTCAACTGTTCTAACAAACTAGAAGAAAAGAATGCTTACTATTCTGACAAACAAGTAGATAAGAGAGGCAACTATATGGCAAAAAGAAAAAAAGAGAGTCATCTATTGTGTAAAACAAAAAGATAAAAGAGTTAACTATTCTGACAAACAAGATGAAAAGAGGCCGAAAAAATCGGACAAATAAGAAGAAAACAGAGCCAACTATTCTGACAAAAAAGAAGAAATGTTGTCCGTTATTCTGACAAACAAGAGGAAAAGAGAGCAAATTATTGTTTAAAACGAAAAGGAAAGGAGGTCAACTATTCTGACAAAAAGAAGAAAGATTGAAACTGATCTGATTAACAAGAAGAAAAGAGTCCAACAATTCGGACAAACAAGATGAAAAGAGAGCCAACTTTTCTGCCAAAAATGATGGAAGATAGTCAATTGTTCTGACAAACAAGAAGAAAAGAAAGCTTACTCTTCTGAAAAACAAGCAGAAAAGAGAGCCAATTATTGTTTAAAACAAAAAAGAAAGGAGGCCAACAAGACAAACAAGAAGAAAAGAAACCAAACTATTCGGACAAACAAGAAGAAAAGAGAGCCAACTATTCTGACAAAAAGAAGAATGATAGTCAACTGTTCTGACAAACAAGAAGAAAAGAAAGCTAACTTTTCTGACAAACAAGAAGAAAAGAGAGCCAACTCTTCTGACAAACAAGAAGAAAAGAGAGCCAACTATTCTGACAAAAAGAAGAAATATAGTCAACTGTTCTGACAAACAAGACGAAAAGAAAGTCAATTGATCTGAAAAATAAGAAGAAAAGAGGCAAACAATTCTGACGAAAAAGAAGAAAGATACCTACTCAACTGTTCTGACAAACAAGAAGAAAAGAAACCAAACTATTCTGACAAACAAGAAGAAAAGAGAGTCAACTATATGGCAAAAAAGAATAAAAGAGAGTCATCTATTGTGTAAAACAAAAAGAAAAAAGAGTTAACTATTCTGACAAACAAGATGAAAAGAGGCTAAAAAAATCGGACAAATAAGAAGAAAACAGAGCCAACTATTCTGACAAAAAAGAAGAAATATAGTCCGTTATTCTGACATACAAGAGGAAAAGAGAGCCAATTATTGTTTAAAACAAAAAGGAAAGCAGGTCAACTATTCTGACAAAAAAGAAGAAGGATAGTCAACTGTTCTGATTAACAAGAAGAAAAGAGTCCAACAATTCGGACAAACAAGATGAAAAGAGAGCCAACTTTTCTGCCAAAAATGAAGGAAGATAGTCAATTGTTCTGACAAAAAAGAAGAAAAGAAAGCTTACTCTTCTGAAAAACAAGCAGAAAAGAGAGCCAATTATTGTTTAAAACAAAAAAGAAAAGAGGCCAACAAGACAAACAAGAAGAAAAGAAACCAAACTTTTCTGACAAACAAATAGAAAAAAGAGCCAACTATTATGACAAACAAGAAGAAAAGAGAGGCAACTATTCTGACAAACAAGAATTAAAGAGAGTAAACTATTGTGTAAAACAAAAAGAAAAGAGGGCCAACTATTCTGACAAAAAAGAAGAAAGATACTCAATTGTTCTGACAAACAAGAAGAAAAGAAAGCTTACTCTTCTGAAAAACAAGCAGAAAAGAGAGCCAATTATTGTTTAAAACAAAAAAGAAAGGAGGCCAACAAGACAAACAAGAAGAAAAGAAACCAAACTTTTCTGACAAACAAATAGAAAAAAGAGCCAACTATTATGACAAACAAGAAGAAAAGAGAGCCAACTATTGTGTAAAACAAAAAGAAAAGAGAGCCAACTATTCTGACAAAAAAGAAGAAAGATAGTCAACTGTTCTGACAAACAAGAAGAAAAGAAAGCTAACTTTTCTGACAAACAAGAAGAAAAGAGAGCCAACTCTTCCGACAAACAAGAAGAAAAGAGAGTCAACTATTCTGACAAACAAGACAAAAAGAAAGTCAATTAATCTGAAAAACAAGAAGAAAAGAGGCAAACAATTCGGACAAATAAGAAGAAAAGAGAGACAACTATTCTGACAAAAGGAAGAAATATAATCAACTGTTCTGACAAGCAAGAAGAAAAGAGAGCCAACTTTTGTGTAAAACAAAGAGAAAAGAGAGTTAACAATTCTGACAAACAAGAGGAAAAGAAAGTTAATTAATCTGACAAACAAGAAGAAATGAGGCAACAATTCGGACAAATAAGAAGCAATGAGAGCCAACTATTCTGACAAAAGGAAGAAATATAGTCAACTGTTCTGACAAACATTACGAAAAGAAAGTCAATTAATCTGACAAACACGAAGAAAAGAGAGCAAACTATTCTGACAAACATCAAGAAAAGAGCCCAACAATTCGTACAAGTAAGAAGAAAAGAGAGCCAACTATTCTGACAAAAAATAAAAAATATGGTCAACTGTTCTAACAAACTAGAAGAAAAGAATGCTTACTATTCTGACAAACAAGTAGATAAGAGAGGCAACTATATGGCAAAAAAGAAAAAAAGAGAGTCATCTATTGTGTAAAACAAAAAGAAAAAAGAGTTAACTATTCTGACAAACAAGATGAAAAGAGGCCAAAAAAATCGGACAAATAAGAAGAAAACAGAGCCAACTATTCTGACAAAAAAGAAGAAATGTTGTCCGTTATTCTGACAAACAAGAGGAAAAGAGAGCAAATTATTGTTTAAAACGAAAAGGAAAGGAGGTCAACTATTCTGACAAAAAAGAAGAAAGATTGAAACTGTTCTGATTAACAAGAAGAAAAGAGTCCAACAATTCGGACAAACAAGATGAAAAGAGAGCCAACTTTTCTGCCAAAAATGATGGAAGATAGTCAATTGTTCTGACAAACAAGAAGAAAAGAAAGCTTACTCTTCTGAAAAACAAGCAGAAAAGAGCGCCAGTTATTGTTTAAAACAAAAAAGAAAGGAGGCCAACAAGAAAACAAGAAGAAAAGAAACCAAACTATTCGGACAAACAAGAAGAAAAGAGAGCCAACTATTCTGACAAAAAGAAGAAATATAGTCAACTGTTCTGACAAACAAGACGGAAAGAAAGTCAATAAATCTGAAAAATAAGAAGAAAAGAGGCAAACAATTCTGACAAAAAGAAGAAAGATACTCAACTGTTCTGACAAACAAGAAGAAAAGAAACCAAACTATTCTGACAAACAAGAAGAAAAGAGAGTCAACTATATGGCAAAAAAGAATAAAAGAGAGTCATCTTTTGTGTAAAACAAAAAGAAAAAAGAGTTAACTATTCAGACAAACAAGATGAAAAGAGGCCAAAAAAATCGGACAAATAAGAAGAAAACAGAGCCAACTATTCTGACAAAAAAGAAGAAATGTTGTCCGTTATTCTGACAAACAAGAGGAAAAGAGAGCAAATTATTGTTTAAAACGAAAAGGAAAGGAGGTCAACTATTCTGACAAAAAAGAAGAAAGATTGAAACTGTTCTGATTAACAAGAAGAAAAGAGTCCAACAATTCGGACAAACAAGATGAAAAGAGAGCCAACTTTTCTGCCAAAAATGAAGGAAGATAGTCAATTGTTCTGACAAACAAGAAGAAAAGAAAGCTTACTCTTCTGAAAAACAAGCAGAAAAGAGAGCCAATTATTGTTTAAAACAAAAAAGGAAGGAGGCCAACAAGACAAACAAGAAGAAAAGAAACCAAACTTTTCTGACAAACAAATAGAAAAAAGAGCCAACTATTATGACAAACAAGAAGAAAAGAGAGCCAACTACTGTGTAAAACAAAAAGAAAAGAGAGCCAACTATTCTGACAAAAAAGAAGAAAGATAATAAAATGTTCTGACAAACAAGAAGAAAAGAAAGCTATCTTTTCTGACAAACAAGAAGAAAAGAGAGCCAACTCTTCCGACAAACAAGAAGAAAAGAGAGTCAACTATTCTGACAAAAAGAAGAAATATAGTCAACTGTTCTGACAAACAAGACAAAAAGAAAGTCAATTAATCTGAAAAACAAGAAGAAAAGAGGCAAACAATTCGGACAAATAAGAAGAAAAGAGAGACAACTATTCTGACAAAAGGAAGAAATATAGTCAACTGTTCTGACAAGCAAGAAGAAAAGAGAGCCAACTATTGTGTAAAACAAAGAGAAAAGAGAGTTAACAATTCTGACAAACAAGAGGAAAAGAAAGTTAATTAATCTGACAAACAAGAAGAAATGAGGCAACAATTCGGACAAATAAGAAGCAATGAGAGCCAACTATTCTGACAAAAGGAAGAAATATAGTCAACTGTTCTGACAAACATTACGAAAAGAAAGTCAATTAATCTGACAAACACGAAGAAAAGAAAGCAAACTATTCTGACAAACAACAAGAAAAGAGGCCAACAATTCGTACAAGTAAGAAGAAAAGAGAGCCAACTATTCTGACAAAAAATAAAAAATATGGTCAACTGTTCTAACAAACTAGAAGAAAAGAATGCTTACTATTCTGACAAACAAGTAGATAAGAGAGGCAACTATATGGCAAAAAGAAAAAAAGAGAGTCATCTATTGTGTAAAACAAAAAGATAAAAGAGTTAACTATTCTGACAAACAAGATGAAAAGAGGCCGAAAAAATCGGACAAATAAGAAGAAAACAGAGCCAACTATTCTGACAAAAAAGAAGAAATGTTGTCCGTTATTCTGACAAACAAGAGGAAAAGAGAGCAAATTATTGTTTAAAACGAAAAGGAAAGGAGGTCAACTATTCTGACAAAAAAAAAAAAGATTGAAACTGTTCTGGTTAACAAGAAGAAAAGAGTCCAACAATTCGGACAAACAAGATGAAAAGAGAGCCAACTTTTCTGCCAAAAATGATGGAAGATAGTCAATTGTTCTGACAAACAAGAAGAAAAGAAAGCTTACTCTTCTGAAAAACAAGCAGAAAAGAGAGCCAATTATTGTTTAAAACAAAAAAGAAAGAAGGCCAAAAGACAAACAAGAAGAAAAGAAACCAAACTATTCGGACAAACAAGAAGAAAAGAGAGCCAACTATTCTGACAAAAAGAAGAAAGATAGTCAACTGTTCTGACAAACAAGAAGAAAAGAAAGCTAACTTTTCTGACAAACAAGAAGAAAAGAGAGCCAACTCTTCCGACAAACAAGAAGAAAAGAGAGCCAACTATTCTGACAAAAAGAAGAAATATAGTCAACTGTTCTGACAAACAAGACGAAAAGAAAGTCAATTAATCTGAAAAATAAGAAGAAAAGAGGCAAACAATTCTGACAAAAAAGAAGAAAGATACTCAACTGTTATGACAAACAAGAAGAATAGAAACCAAACTATTTCAAACAAGAAGAAAAGAGAGTCGACTTTATGGCAAAAAAGAATAAAAGAGAGTCATCTATTGTGTAAAACAAAAAGAAAAAAGAGTTTACTATTCTGACAAACAAGATGAAAAGAGGCCAAAAAAATCGGACAAATAAGAAGAAAACAGAGCCATCTATTCTGACAAAAAAGAAGAAATATAGTCCGTAATTCTGACAAACAAGAGGAAAAGAGAGCCAATTATTGTTTAAAACCAAAAGGAAAGGAGGTCAACTATTCTGACAAAAAAGAAGAAAGATAGTCAACTGTTCTGATTAACAAGAAGAAAAGAGTCCAACAATTCGTACAAACTAGATGAAAAGAGAGCCAACTTTTCTGCCAAAAATGAAGGAAGATAGTCAATTGTTCTGACAAACAAGAAGAAAAGAAAGCTTACTCTTCTGAAAAACAAGCAGAAAAGAGAGCTAATTATTGTTTAAAACAAAAAAGGAAGGAGGCCAACAAGACAAACAAGAAGAAAAGAAACCAAACTTTTCTGACAAACAAATAGAAAAAAGAGCCAACTTTTATGACAAACAAGAAGAAAAGAGAGCCAACTATTGTGTAAAACAAAGAGAAAAGAGAGTTAACAATTCTAACAAACAAGACGAAAAGAAAGTCAATTAATCTGACAAACAAGAAGAAATGAGGCCAACAATTCGGACAAATAAGAAGAAAAGAGAGCCAACTATTCTGACAAAAAGAAGAAATATAGTCAACTATTCTGACAAACAAGGCGAAAAGAAAGTCAATTAATCTGACAAACACGAAGAAAAGAGAGCAAACTATTCTGACAAACAACAAGAAAAGAGGCCAACAATTCGTACAAGTAAGAATAAAAGAGAGCCAACTATTCTGACAAAAAATAAAAAAGATAGTCAACTATTCTGACAAAAAAGAAGAAATATAGTCCGTTATACTGACAAACAAGAGGAAAAGAGAGCCAATGATTGTTTAAAACAAAAAGGAAAGGAGGTCAACTATTCTGACAAAAAAGAAGAAAGATAGTAAACTGTTCTGATTAACAAGAAGAAAAGAGTCCAACAATTCGGACAAACAAGATGAAAAGAGAGCCAACTTTTCTGCCAAAAATGGAGGAAGATAGTCAATTGTTCTGACTTACAAGAAGAAAAGAAAGCTAACTTTTCTGACAAACAAGAAGATAAGAGAGCCAACTCTTCCGACAAACAAGAAGAAAAGAGAGCCAACTATTCTGACAAAAAGAAGAAATATAGTCAACTGTTCTGACAAACAAGACGAAAAGAAAGTCAATTAATCTGACAAATAAGAAGAAAAGAGAGCAAACAATTCTGACAGACAAGAAGTAAAGAGGCAAGCAATTCGGACAAATAAGAAGAAAAAAGAGGCAACTTATCTGATAAACAAGAATTAAAGAGAGTCAACTATTGTGTAAAACATAAAGAAAAGAGAGCCAACTATTCTGACAAAAAAGAAGAAAGAAACTCAACTGTTCTGACAAACAAGAAGAAAAGATACCAAACTATTCTGACAAACAAGTAGAAAAGAGAGCCAACTATTCGGACAAACAAGAAGAAAAGATAGCCAACTATTCTGACAAAAAAGAAGAAAGATAGTCAACTGTTCTGACAAACAAGAAGAGAAAAAAGCTAACTTTTCTGACAAACAAGAAGAAAAGAGGGCCAACTCTTTCGACAAACAAGAAGAAAAGAGGCAAACAATTCGGACAAACAAGATGAAAAGAGAGCCAACTTTTCTGCCAAAAATGATGGAAGATAGTCAATTGTTCTGACAAACAAGAAGAAAAGAAAGCTTACTCATCTGAAAAACAAGCAGAAAAGAGAGCCAATTATTGTTTAAAACAAAAAAGGAAGGAGGCCAACAAGACAAACAAGAAGAAAAGAAACCAAACTTTTCTGACAAACAAATAGAAAAAAGAGCCAACTTTTATGACAAACAAGAAGAAAAGAGAGCCAACTATTGTGTAAAACAAAGAGAAAAGAGAGTTAACAATTCTAACAAACAAGACGAAAAGAAAGTCAATTAATCTGACAAACAAGAAGAAATGAGGCCAACAATTCGGACAAATAAGAAGAAAAGAGAGCCAACTATTCTGACAAAAAGAAGAAATATAGTCAACTATTCTGACAAACAAGGCGAAAAGAAAGTCAATTAATCTGACAAACACGAAGAAAAGAGAGCAAACTATTCTGACAAACAACAAGAAAAGAGGCCAACAATTCGTACAAGTAAGAATAAAAGAGAGCCAACTATTCTGACAAAAAATAAAAAAGATAGTCAACTATTCTGACAAAAAAGAAGAAATATAGTCCGTTATACTGACAAACAAGAGGAAAAGAGAGCCAATGATTGTTTAAAACAAAAAGGAAAGGAGGTCAACTATTCTGACAAAAAAGAAGAAAGATAGTAAACTGTTCTGATTAACAAGAAGAAAAGAGTCCAACAATTCGGACAAACAAGATGAAAAGAGAGCCAACTTTTCTGCCAAAAATGGAGGAAGATAGTCAATTGTTCTGACTTACAAGAAGAAAAGAAAGCTAACTTTTCTGACAAACAAGAAGATAAGAGAGCCAACTCTTCCGACAAATAAGAAGAAAAGAGAGCCAACTATTCTGACAAAAAGAAGAAATATAGTCAACTGTTCTGACAAACAAGACGAAAAGAAAGTCAATTAATCTGACAAATAAGAAGAAAAGAGAGCAAACAATTCTGACAGACAAGAAGTAAAGAGGCAAGCAATTCGGACAAATAAGAAGAAAAAAGAGGCAACTTATCTGATAAACAAGAATTAAAGAGAGTCAACTATTGTGTAAAACATAAAGAAAAGAGAGCCAACTATTCTGACAAAAAAGAAGAAAGAAACTCAACTGTTCTGACAAACAAGAAGAAAAGATACCAAACTATTCTGACAAACAAGTAGAAAAGAGAGCCAACTATTCGGACAAACAAGAAGAAAAGATAGCCAACTATTCTGACAAAAAAGAAGAAAGATAGTCAACTGTTCTGACAAACAAGAAGAGAAAAAAGCTAACTTTTCTGACAAACAAGAAGAAAAGAGGGCCAACTCTTTCGACAAACAAGAAGAAAAGAGGCAAACAATTCGGACAAACAAGATGAAAAGAGAGCCAACTTTTCTGCCAAAAATGATGGAAGATAGTCAATTGTTCTGACAAACAAGAAGAAAAGAAAGCTTACTCATCTGAAAAACAAGCAGAAAAGAGAGCCAATTATTGTTTAAAACAAAAAAGGAAGGAGGCCAACAAGACAAACAAGAAGAAAAGAAACCAAACTTTTCTGACAAACAAATAGAAAAAAGAGCCAACTATTATGACAAACAAGAAGAAAAGAGAGCCAACTACTGTGTAAAACAAAAAGAAAAGAGAGCCAACTATTCTGACAAAAAAGAAGAAAGATAGTCAACTGTTCTGACAAACAAGAAGAAAAGAAAGCTAACTTTTCTGACAAACAAGAAGAAAAGAGAGCCAACTCTTCCGACAAACAAGAAGAAAAGAGAGCCAACTATTCTGACAAAAAAGAAGAAAGATAGTCAACTGTTCTGACAAACAAGAAGAGAAAAAAGCTAACTTTTCTGACAAACAAGAAGAAAAGAGGGCCAACTCTTTCGACAAACAAGAAGAAAAGAGGCAAACAATTCGGACAAACAAGATGAAAAGAGAGCCAACTTTTCTGCCAAAAATGATGGAAGATAGTCAATTGTTCTGACAAACAAGAAGAAAAGAAAGCTTACTCATCTGAAAAACAAGCAGAAAAGAGAGCCAATTATTGTTTAAAACAAAAAAGGAAGGAGGCCAACAAGACAAACAAGAAGAAAAGAAACCAAACTTTTCTGACAAACAAATAGAAAAAAGAGCCAACTATTATGACAAACAAGAAGAAAAGAGAGCCAACTACTGTGTCAAACAAAAAGAAAAGAGAGCCAACTATTCTGACAAAAAAGAAGAAAGATAGTCAACTGTTCTGACAAACAAGAAGAAAAGAAAGCTAACTTTTCTGACAAACAAGAAGAAAAGAGAGCCAACTCTTCCGACAAACAAGAAGAAAAGAGAGTCAACTAGTCTGACAAAAAGAAGAAATATAGTCAACTGTTCTGACAAACAAGACAAAAAGAAAGTCAATTAATCTGAAAAACAAGAAGAAAAGAGGCAAACAATTCGGACAAATAAGAAGAAAAGAGAGACAACTATTCTGACAAAAGGAAGAAATATAGTCAACTGTTCTGACAAGCAAGAAGAAAAGAGAGCCAACTATTGTGTAAAACAAAGAGAAAAGAGAGTTAACAATTCTGACAAACAAGAGGAAAAGAAAGTTAATTAATCTGACAAACAAGAAGAAATGAGGCAACAATTCGGACAAATAAGAAGCAATGAGAGCCAACTATTCTGACAAAAGGAAGAAATATAGTCAACTGTTCTGACAAACATTACGAAAAGAAAGTCAATTAATCTGACAAACACGAAGAAAAGAAAGCAAACTATTCTGACAAACAACAAGAAAAGAGGCCAACAATTCGTACAAGTAAGAAGAAAAGAGAGCCAACTATTCTGACAAAAAATAAAAAATATGGTCAACTGTTCTAACAAACTAGAAGAAAAGAATGCTTACTATTCTGACAAACAAGTAGATAAGAGAGGCAACTATATGGCAAAAAGAAAAAAAGAGAGTCATCTATTGTGTAAAACAAAAAGATAAAAGAGTTAACTATTCTGACAAACAAGATGAAAAGAGGCCGAAAAAATCGGACAAATAAGAAGAAAACAGAGCCAACTATTCTGACAAAAAAGAAGAAATGTTGTCCGTTATTCTGACAAACAAGAGGAAAAGAGAGCAAATTATTGTTTAAAACGAAAAGGAAAGGAGGTCAACTATTCTGACAAAAAAGAAGAAAGATTGAAACTGATCTGATTAACAAGAAGAAAAGAGTCCAACAATTCGGACAAACAAGATGAAAAGAGAGCCAACTTTTCTGCCAAAAATGATGGAAGATAGTCAATTGTTCTGACAAACAAGAAGAAAAGAAAGCTTACTCTTCTGAAAAACAAGCAGAAAAGAGAGCCAATTATTGTTTAAAACAAAAAAGAAAGGAGGCCAACAAGACAAACAAGAAGAAAAGAAACCAAACTATTCGGACAAACAAGAAGAAAAGAGAGCCAACTATTCTGACAAAAAGAAGAATGATAGTCAACTGTTCTGACAAACAAGAAGAAAAGAAAGCTAACTTTTCTGACAAACAAGAAGAAAAGAGAGCCAACTCTTCCGACAAACAAGAAGAAAAGAGAGCCAACTATTCTGACAAAAAGAAGAAATATAGTCAACTGTTCTGACAAACAAGACGAAAAGAAAGTCAATTGATCTGAAAAATAAGAAGAAAAGAGGCAAACAATTCTGACGAAAAAGAAGAAAGATACCTACTCAACTGTTCTGACAAACAAGAAGAAAAGAAACCAAACTATTCTGACAAACAAGAAGAAAAGAGAGTCAACTATATGGCAAAAAAGAATAAAAGAGTGTCATCTATTGTGTAAAACAAAAAGAAAAAAGAGTTAACTATTCTGACAAACAAGATGAAAAGAGGCTAAAAAAATCGGACAAATAAGAAGAAAACAGAGCCAACTATTCTGACAAAAAAGAAGAAATATAGTCCGTTATTCTGACATACAAGAGGAAAAGAGAGCCAATTATTGTTTAAAACAAAAAGGAAAGCAGGTCAACTATTCTGACAAAAAAGAAGAAAGATAGTCAACTGTTCTGATTAACAAGAAGAAAAGAGTCCAACAATTCGGACAAACAAGATGAAAAGAGAGCCAACTTTTCTGCCAAAAATGAAGGAAGATAGTCAATTGTTCTGACAAAAAAGAAGAAAAGAAAGCTTACTCTTCTGAAAAACAAGCAGAAAAGAGAGCCAATTATTGTTTAAAACAAAAAAGAAAAGAGGCCAACAAGACAAACAAGAAGAAAAGAAACCAAACTTTTCTGACAAACAAATAGAAAAAAGAGCCAACTATTATGACAAACAAGAAGAAAAGAGAGGCAACTATTCTGACAAACAAGAATTAAAGAGAGTAAACTATTGTGTAAAACAAAAAGAAAAGAGGGCCAACTATTCTGACAAAAAAGAAGAAAGATACTCAATTGTTCTGACAAACAAGAAGAAAAGAAAGCTTACTCTTCTGAAAAACAAGCAGAAAAGAGAGCCAATTATTGTTTAAAACAAAAAAGAAAGGAGGCCAACAAGACAAACAAGAAGAAAAGAAACCAAACTTTTCTGACAAACAAATAGAAAAAAGAGCCAACTATTATGACAAAAAAGAAGAAAAGAGAGCCAACTATTGTGTAAAACAAAAAGAAAAGAGAGCCAACTATTCTGACAAAAAAGAAGAAAGATAGTCAACTGTTCTGACAAACAAGAAGAAAAGAAAGCTAACTTTTCTGACAAACAAGAAGAAAAGAGAGCCAACTCTTCCGACAAACAAGAAGAAAAGAGAGTCAACTATTCTGACAAACAAGACAAAAAGAAAGTCAATTAATCTGAAAAACAAGAAGAAAAGAGGCAAACAATTCGGACAAATAAGAAGAAAAGAGAGACAACTATTCTGACAAAAGGAAGAAATATAATCAACTGTTCTGACAAGCAAGAAGAAAAGAGAGCCAACTTTTGTGTAAAACAAAGAGAAAAGAGAGTTAACAATTCTGACAAACAAGAGGAAAAGAAAGTTAATTAATCTGACAAACAAGAAGAAATGAGGCAACAATTCGGACAAATAAGAAGCAATGAGAGCCAACTATTCTGACAAAAGGAAGAAATATAGTCAACTGTTCTGACAAACATTACGAAAAGAAAGTCAATTAATCTGACAAACACGAAGAAAAGAAAGCAAACTATTCTGACAAACAACAAGAAAAGAGGCCAACAATTCGTACAAGTAAGAAGAAAAGAGAGCCAACTATTCTGACAAAAAATAAAAAATATGGTCAACTGTTCTAACAAACTAGAAGAAAAGAATGCTTACTATTCTGACAAACAAGTAGATAAGAGAGGCAAAAAAGAAAAAAAGAGAGTCATCTATTGTGTAAAACAAAAAGAAAAAAGAGTTAACTATTCTGACAAACAAGATGAAAAGAGGCCAAAAAAATCGGACAAATAAGAAGAAAACAGAGCCAACTATTCTTACAAAACAGAAGAAATGTTGTCCGTTATTCTGACAAACAAGAGGAAAAGAGAGCAAATTATTGTTTAAAACGAAAAGGAAAGGAGGTTAACTATTCTGACAAAAAAGAAGAAAGATTGAAACTGTTCTGATTAACAAGAAGAAAAGAGTCCAACAATTCGGACAAACAAGATGAAAAGAGAGCCAACTTTTCTGCCAAAAATGGAGGAAGATAGTCAATTGTTCTGACTTACAAGAAGAAAAGAAAGCTAACTTTTCTGACAAACAAGAAGATAAGAGAGCCAACTCTTCCGACAAACAAGAAGAAAAGAGAGCCAACTATTCTGAAAAAAAGAAGAAATATAGTCAACTATTCTGACAAACAAGACGAAAAGAAAGTCAATTAATCTGACAAATAAGAAGAAAAGAGGCAAGCAATTCGGACAAATAAGAAGAAAAAAGAGGCAACTTATCTGACAAACAAGAATTTAAGAGAGTCAACTATTGTGTAAAACATAAAGAAAAGAGAGCCAACTATTCTGACAAAAAAGAAGAAAGAAACTCAACTGTTCTGACAAACAAGAAGAAAAGATACCAAACTATTCTGACAAACAAGTAGAAAAGAGAGCCAACTATTCGGACAAACAAGAAGAAAAGAGAGCCAACTATTCTGACAAAAAAGAAGAAAGAAACTCAACTGTTCTGACAAACAAGAAGAAAAGATACCAAACTATTCTGACAAACAAGTAGAAAAGAGAGCCAACTATTGGGACAAACAAGAAGAAAAGAGAGCCAACTATTCTGACAAAAAAGAAGAAAGATAGTCAACTGTTCTGACAAACAAGAAGAGAAAAAAGCTAACTTTTCTGACAAACAAGAAGAAAATAAACCAAACTATTCTGACAAACAAGAAGAAAAGAGAGGCAACTATATGGCAAAAAAGAAAAAAAGAGAGTCATCTATTGTGTAAAACAAAAAGAAAAAAGAGTTAACTATTCTGACAAACAAGATGAAAAGAGGCCAAAAAAATCGGACAAATAAGAAGAAAACAGAGCCAACTATTCTGACAAAAAAGAAGAAATATAATCCGTAATTCTGACAAACAAGAGGAAAAGAGAGCCAATTATTGTTTAAAACCAAAAGGAAAGGAGGTCAACTATTCTGACAAAAAAGAAGAAAGATAGTCAACTGTTCTGATTAACATGAAGAAAAGAGTCCAACAATTCGTACAAACTAGATGAAAAGAGAGCCAACTTTTCTGCCAACAATGAAGGAAGATAGTCAATTGTTCTGACAAACAAGAAGAAAAGAAAGCTTACTCTTCTGAAAAACAAGCAGAAAAGAGAGCCAAGTATTGTTTAAAACAAAAAAGAAAGAAGGCCAACAAGACAAACAAGAAGAAAAGAAACCAAACTTTTCTGACAAACAAGTAAAAAAGAGAGCCAACTTTTTTGGCAAACAAGAAGAAAAGAGAGCCAACTATTGTGTAAAACAAAGAGAAAAGAGAGTTAACAATTCTGACAAACAAGACGAAAAGAAAGTCAATTAATCTGACAAACAAGAAGAAATGAGGCCAACAATTCGGACAAATAAGAAGAAATGAGAGCCAACTATTCTGACAAAAAGAAGAAATATAGTCAACTATTCTGACAAACAAGACGAAAAGAAAGTCAATTAATCTGACAAACAAGAAGGAAAGATAGCGAACTATTCTGACAAACAAGTAGAAAAGAGAGCCAACAATTCGGACAAATAAGAAAAAAAGAGAGTCAACTATTCAAGAAGAAATGGAGGCAACTATTCTGACAGCCAAAACGAAAACAGAGCCAAATATTTAGACAAACGAGCAGAAAAGAGGGCCAACTTTTCTAACAAATAAGATGAAAGATAGTCATTTAATCTGACAAACAAGACGAAAATAAATTCAATTAATCTGACAAACAAGAAGAAAAGAGAGCCAACTGTTATGTAACACAGAAATAAAAAAGAGCCAACTATTGTGACAAAAAAGAAGAAGGATAGTCAACTGGTCAGACAAACAAGAAGAAACGAAAGCTAACTATTTTGACAAACAAGAAGAAAGATAGTCAACTATTCTTACAAACGAGATGAAAAGAGAGCCAATTATTCTGACAAACAAGAAGAAAGATAGCCAACTATTCTGATAAACTAAAAGATAGATAGTCAACTGTTCTGACAATCGAGGAAAGAAGAGAGATAATTATTCTGAAAAACAAGAGGAAAAGAGAGCCAACTACCTATTCTGCCAAAAATGAAGGAAGATAGTCAATTGTTCTGACAAACAAGAAGAAAAGAGGCCAAACTATTCTGACAAACAAGAAGAAATAGTATTATAAAAGTATTCAACTATTCTGAAAAGCAAGAAGAAAAGATAGTCAACTAAAAGGTCATCTATTTTTTATTTTTATTTTATTTTTATTTATTTAGGTAAAATATACTGGATTTAAACCTACAATTATTTTACACGATTAATCTTAAAAAATAATTACATCAAATTTGTATAACATTTCAAATTTCAAAGTACAAAAATTAAAATAAACCAAAAGCATACAAGGTAGTAAGTACAAAAATCAAAATAAATTAAAGCATTCAAGGTAGTAGGTCATTCGCTTGTTTACAAAAATATATACCGAAGTAGGTAGGAAAGAAACATCCAAAAAATTCGCACCTACATAATATTAACTATCCCGCATTGCATACTATGTGGGCACAGATTGCACAAGCTCCACAAATCAAGGCAAGAAAATACATTTTTTAAATTCATTTAATTCTGAGAAAATATCTACAAGAGGTCTGGTCAACGATATGATATTAAAATCGCGAGTAATTCTAGGGAAGGAGGAGAAATAGCCTATATTAGTTTTATATTGACTTTAAAATAAAAAAGTCCCGATATCTTGTATACACTTTTTTTGCGTTAAAATTCAATAGGCGTAGTAATTTGGGGGCATCTAGTCTGCCATTGACGACATTATATAGGCAAATTAAACCAACCATTCTTCTTCTTTCCTTCAGGGAGTTTATTTTATAAAAGTTCTTTTTTTTTTCGTACGTATCGAGATTTGATTTCTTTGAGTGATAAGTCAGAATCCTGAGGAACTTTTTTTGAATTCCCTCAATTCTCTGACTATGCACTTCATAATTCGGTGACCAAATAACCGAATTATATTCTAAAACAGAAACTACGAGACTTTTGTATAGACTCAATGCTACTGTTTGGTCCGAAAAGTCCTTTGTCTGCCTGCATATAAACCCTTGTAGTTTAGAAGCTTTTTTGGCTATTTCATCTATATGCGCGTCATATTTAAGTTTAAAATCAAATAGGACTCCTAAATCTCTCACAGTATCACATCTTGCTAAATAATTATTGTTTATGTTGTACTGGAAAGATATTTTAGATTTATTATTTGTGAAGGAAATATATTGGCACTTGCTGTAGTTAAAATAAAGGTCATTAAGTTTACACCAAGTATATAGGGAGGCGAGGTCCTTCTGCAGTAGATTACAGTCTGTGATAGATTCTATTTTACGGTACAGTTTTAGATTGTCGGCAAAAAGCAAAAATTCAGAGTACTTAATTGACGAGGCTATGTCGTTTATGAATAATAGAAATAGAAGCGGTCCAAGTAGTGATCCTTGTGCGATTCCCGATGTTGTTTTATATGGTGGCGCTTTATGCCCTCCTATTGTTACTGTTTGCGATCTATCAGAAATATAAGACTCAAACCATTTAAGTAATTCTCCATTAATGCCATATATTTTCAGTTTTCTTATTAGAAGACGTTGGTTTACCTTATCAAATGCTTTGCAAAAGTCTGAATATATGCTATCAACTTGGATTCTGTTATCCATATTTTCAGCAATGAATTGTGAGTATGTCAATAGATTTGTAGTTACAGATCTCTTTGGATGAAAACCATGTTGTTCATATATTTGTCTTGTTTGACATGACTGAATAAAACCTCATGAACAAGTGATTCAAATATTTTGCTAAAGCAATCTAACTTAGATGTTGGTCGATAGTTAGCTATATCATCTCTGGCACCTTTTTTGGCATCTATTTAGACAAGCAAGAAGATAAGAATCGGGAGGTCCATAAATTATCTAGGTGAGCGTTTTTGATCAAAGGCAATTTCAGGGGGCGTCGAGGACTAGTCGCCTTGACAAACATACACCTTTTGTATGAAACACGAACAAATATTGTAAATATATCATCAAATCTGTGATGTACAATATTTTTTCCTGAAGAAAAGGTAAATTTTGATTTTTTTCAAGATTTACATATTCAATTTCGATTGTAGTAAAAATCTACTTCATAGGCCTTGTAGTATTTTTTAGTTATTCACAATAAAAAATTAAAAAGAGTTTTTTATTAAAACTAATTTTTACAAGAAAAGTAATTAACAAATTCAAAAAACTTGCGCAACAGAATAAAGATGTTTTGAAGGTTCTGGAGAAAATATTTTTAAAATTACTATTTGGTCTACTCTTAATCATGATTGTTCCTAACTTAGGGCATAGGTATCGCCCGAACCACAGACTCCAGATGGACTAAAAATGTGCTGGAATGGCGACGTAGAACGAGCAGAAGTGTTGGAAGACTTCAAACAAGCCGGGTGGCTGGATGCGATCTGCCCAGGATAAGAGAACTGCGGAGATCTCAGGGGGAGGCCCATGACCATTACTGGACGAAGAAGGTGATGATCGAACCATACACATACATCCATCAGTATATGTGGCGTTTTGAGGTTGATATCCGAGGGAGAAAGAGAGGAATAGAAATAAATTAATTAAAAAAGTATTATTGTCACAAATTTATTTATTTTATTATAAAAACTAGGAACATTATTACGGTAGTTTTCTACACAGTAAAATATAATATCAATATTAAAAATACAACAGATTACAGATTCTTCCAATATCACAAATTAAATATAGTGTCCAAATGTATACACACTTAGCGTGATTGTAAAAACGTATAGTACACATTCCAAACAACATAGTACTGAGCAGAGTCAGAGAAACGAGACAACTCCTAAATAAGTAAGAACAATTCAAATATATATACTTGGACGATTTATATAGGATACATCATCAGGCATCCGGGTCTGTTTGTTACTATCGCCATAGACGAAGAGGCTGGCAGACGACAGAGATATGTGGAGAGATGGAGCGCTTGGTGCAAACCGATCCAAACGATTATGACAAGATATTCCATGGTCACCATGACTGTCTACAGTTGGAGACAATGTTCTGTCCCATGAGGAACACTAATCCAACGGGCATATACCTGAATTATTCGCGTTTGCGATAAACCCGATTTTATTCGCGTATTTCTATTATTTCTACGACTGAAATATATATTTTTTTTCTATGACTGACGGCTGAAATCTACACAATCAATGCATTAAATAGACTTAAATTATAAATAAGACAACATGAATTTGACTATAAGAACTTTTTAACAAAATGAATAAAGCTATATCATATGAATTCATAGTCAGAGGTTTCTGTCCTCCTATAATGCAATTTTGACAGACAGAAGAACAAAACTATGATAGCGGTTCTTAACCGAATTATGAAAATAAATATGTTTCATAAAAAATGGGTAAAATATGTGATTATAAAGAGATTTTGATAATTTTTATAAATATTTTTTTCCTTTTTTTGGTAATTTTAACGATTCCAATTGTCATCATTCATATATAAAACTATATACTTTTCATAAAATTAAAAATCTTTCATTTTTAATTATTATTAGAGATTGAAGGAAATATAATTACCTAATTAAAAAAAAATATATAGCACACTAGAAAACAAAAAAAAAACTCACATTTATTAAATTTTGAATAACCGTGTTTAGCAAGAAAAGCTCATT
Organism: Molanna angustata; assembly: GCA_963576475.1. Taxonomy (NCBI): domain Eukaryota; kingdom Metazoa; phylum Arthropoda; class Insecta; order Trichoptera; family Molannidae; genus Molanna; species Molanna angustata. Next base: position 5,948,278 of record OY754983.1, on the reverse strand, counting down.
TCGCAATAACCGAGTTTTTAACTGTACAATAACAGAGTACAGAAGTTTCCGTCATTCCCAGTATTGTAAGCGATCAAAATTTAATTTAGAAGAGAAATAACACAGCTGATAACAATTTACATTGAGATATACGTAAAGTACATTAATGATTCCAATTGGAATCAACGGATAAGAAAGGGTTAATTTTGAACATTATTAAAATTTAACGAAATAAATTAAGTATGTTGTTTAATCTCCACTGCTATGGAATAGTTTAAATTGTGTATTAAGCATATTATCATGCATTGTGAATAATAATACCGCTTTTCCACATAAAAAAATATCATGAATAATATTTATTTTTTATTTATTTAACTTTTTGTATATAATATAAATAATTATAATGCACACTGGCGGGCTTATTGTCATTAGGCAATTTCTTCCAACCAACCGATTATAGAGTGACAGAATTATACATGTGCATCAATAAAAAAAAAATGAAAGCTACAAAAGAACAAATAAAATATACATAACACCAAGATTAATAAAAAACATCATAGCAACAAAAAAGGGATTGGGAAGGAACAAGAAGAGGAAATCGAGATCAGGTGTTTAGAGATAAATATTACGTAGCAAAGGGAAGGAAGGAAAAGGAGAGGGATCAGGTATTATCGGAGAGATATCCCTGCTTTAGTCTTTTCTTGAAAATGGAAAGCGAGTTTGACGAAGTTATATCAGGACTCAAATTATTCCAGAGTCTTGCTGAACGCACTTCAAAGTAAGAGCTGAAAAATTCAGTGTTGTGAATGGGGATAGTTAATGTAGTACGTTCAGCAGATCGAAGCGATAGGCCGTGATTAGATAAATAGGTGAATTTGGTTTTAAGGTACTGCAGTGAATTATGATTAAAGAGCGTATTATAGATGTATATTTCGCCGTTGTCGTATCTTAGACCAATGGAGAAGATTACGGTAAGAGGAAATGTGATCAAATTTTTTAAGTCCAAAGATGAAGCGGATACAAACATTCTGGAGGCGCTCGAGTTTGTTGATATGATCCTCGTTCACATCCAAATAACAAACGTCAGCATAGTCAAGTAAAGGAAGGAGAAGTGATTGTGTTAGGGTTATTTTGCAATGCAAAGGAAAAACATTTTAAAGTCTATTGAGAGAGTGGATGCTAAATTGTTCATGCCACGAGAGATCCTCATCGATAATACAGGTTACAGATCCAATGGATCATAGATTGAAGTTGTATAGGAAAAATTTGAAGCTGAATTGAGTGGTTGAGGAGTGGAATGGTTTAACACCGTAACTAGTCGTCTCACCGCTGGATGTAGACGTTAAAGAACTTATGACAGTATGTATGGCAAGGCAAGCATTGTTGTTATTGGTACATTGTTAATATCAAACAAATCACCTTAATTTAAACAATTAAAAATTAACCATTTTTTTACACAATTTTTATTTAAACGACAAAAAATAAAAGTTATTTGTGTATTGTCATTATTCTTTGTAACGTTTGTCACTTTTTGTTGATATAAATTGTCAAAATTGATATGTTTCAAATAGTCGCACACGTTTCAACAAAAAATCAACCAGTTAATGGGGCACCCAGGGGACAAAAGAAGGTTTAGGGGACTGGGGATGCTTCCCAACTTCCAAGACACGAATGCACAGTCCTAGGTAACTAAATACTAACTCCTAACCTCACTGGAGTATTTAGTATTCTTAAGTAAGAAATTGCGTTGCAGAGACATCACTAACTAAATACTACGACAAACTTAAGGTCGATGGCGTAGAATTTCACATTATTGTGCATGATGGAAAGAGATAGATAGCTTTCTATGGGTTTATACTGACGTTTAAAATGTTTTTTTATCATAACAACACAGACACATGTAAGACACATGTGGACACAGACCAAGCTCACACTGAAAGCTCTATGTCACGATTTTTCTGAAATTCCAGCAAATTTTCTGTATCTCGTATATATCGCTGAATACTCTGTGTGGTATTTGATTTGACAAAATTACTGAATATATATTTGGCAACGCAAGTCGTTAAAATCATCATCCATCGAAAACATCTCGTATTTAAGTATTAAACCACTCGTAAGGTTCCTCGTGATCAACCTTACTTTTTTGACAGTTCGCAAATGTTAGTTTACGCCGACGCGCATGCGCTAAGTATTTAGATATGTCTCTGCAATGCAATGTCTCATACGTGAACTTGGTAGCATCCTCCAGTTAGGAAGCCACGTGATCTCCTAACTTAAGTGAGCGACTGTGCAATGAAAACATGGTTGGAATTTAGTATTTAGGTAGAGGTTCGCAGCAAAGGACAGGAGAGGTTTGAGGAAGAAGTTGATGGAGGCCACGGCACGATATGGGCTGCAGAGCCATCGAAGAGAGAGGATTTGTCTTATTGATATGACAGTTGTTTCATGCAGGTTGTTTTTCTGTCAAAATATATTTCTAAAATTAATATTTGGTATTGGTATAGCTGGATAGGTTCTACGTCTACGGGTCGACAAAAGAGATCATGATGTAACGCGTTCCGTTTGTGACGACCAACCCCTCGTGGTAGTGAGTGAGGCGCCCGGGGTGCATCAGTAGCCATCCCGGCTTGGTCTGGAGAACGGAACAGTTGTAGCGAAGGAAGTGACATCCGCCGCCCTCGTAGTCCACATCTCTGGTATTCAATGCCAGGTTGATTGTGTAGGTGGAGCTGTCGTGGTGTGGGCGCAGCGATGGCTGCTCGTCAGGACGATAGCGCACAACGAAGTTCATCAGAGACCTCGGAGGGTCGTGGAAATATCCGATGAACACTTTCTCCTGCAGCGGCCTGACGTACTGTTGAAGTATATATAGCCAGTGCCTCTCGAAGCCGACCTGATTCGTGTGAATGTCTCGTGTCGGCACCGCCTCATATCCTCCCTCCAGCCGCTTGTCATCGTTACTTCCATCGGACCACTTTCCGAAGGCTTCCATCAAAGCGATGTACTCTGTGCAGAATCTCTGCGTTGTCATAGGGAACCAGTAAACGTCGGGGCACGGCTGTCTGGGTGTGTTGTTGGGATTGAGGTTTTCAGCGTAGTCGGGATGAAGGTATCTCTGTTCCCAGTCCCACTTGTTCTCAAATATCTGGTACAGCTCCGGGTTGGTGAGGGTCGTGTCGTAGGTCTCAGGGTCAACCAGATGGCCGTAGTCACCCAGGTTCAAAACGTGCATGAACACGCCCAGCTGCCTGAGGTTGGCGCAGAATCCCATGTCCGGGTCGGAGTCCTTGCCCAGATACGAGATCTGTTTCCTGTTGTAGGACTTGAGCAGGGGAGAAGCTCGCACCAAATAACACGAGTTGATGAAAGGCACGTTCCAAATACCCCTTCTGGTGAGTTGTGCAATCTCCATGTAGTCGACTGAACGAGCGTAGAATCCTTCGGGCGACAGCGCCCCCCAGAAGTTGGACCAGGCCTTGAACGGTCTGGTCAGCATGGGAGCCACTACATTAAGTCCGGTGGCGATGAGCTCGCGGAGAACTCGCTTGTTGTCCAGGTGGGCTATGGAGTCCACCACAAACAGAAAGTCGCACTTCTTGGACATGACGAGGTCCAGTGCCAAGTTCCTAGCGTTGACCTCCTTCATGTCGTCCGTGGGCTTGATCTCCTTGAAGCTGGCGTACTCCTTGGAGTACTGCATGACGAATTGCTCCACTTGATCCTTGTGATATGGCACTGTGTTCCTGAGCAGGACGTGGATGCGGTCTTTGGGGTAGGCGAGAGCGGCCACCTTCACGAAGTACTCCTCCAGGAAGGGGGAAGGCTCCTCCACAAACAGAGTCATCAAGACCTTCGGTAACTGGTCCTCCTGGAAATAAAAAAACATAAATATAAATTGATGAGCAGCTTACTAGTTCCATTCTATATAATGCCATTTTATGAAAGTGATGTGCCTTTTTACTAATTTGAAAATAAAAAATTTATGTTTTCTGAGCTTGGGGTCACTTTGAAATATTTGATAGTTAAAAAAATTGAGAAGCACTATTCAGATATTATTATATTATAATATAATTGTATTGCGCTAGTGTTCAAATCTGGTGGTGAATTTCGGAAACATGAGTAGAGTCAGGAAACTAACCATTTTTATTATGGATTCCTTCATACATTTCTCGCAATTTTATTTAATTTTTTAAAGCATGACCACCAAATAAAATTTATTTTCCCGTAATATATACGCATACAAGTCCTGCCTCCACTGATTTCGTTCACCTATAGCGCAAGCATTTATGCTTAATTTAGGGAATGTATGATAATGTATATGTACTTGTTTCAAGGACGTGCTCATTATTTTTAATGAAAAAAAAAATCATCGTTATTCATTCATTTGAGGCTCACCTTCAAGTCCATTTTGATCTCGTTGCATATCTGGCATCCGTGCTTGGGCGACCACGCGTTTGCCAGATAGCTGCTGATGGAGTTGAAGACAGCCTTGGAGGGTCCGTTGCCGTGCAGTATCAGGGGGCGGGTGTTGAACTGGGTGTTTGTGATGAACGGATACTCCTCCTGGTCCTGACCCTCAACGTTCAGCTTTACGGCGTCTAACGAAACAAGAAAAAAATCGGCATCTATTATTTCCGCTGGTCACAGTCACACAGTCTAGATCTGCAGTCGATATTTCTTGTGCGAGAGTTAGTTAATTATGTATTTGATTGTAAATTATAAAAAGGGGATTCCAATAGAACATATCAACTACACAGATCTTATGCTAGAATTTAAACTTTTATACCTTAACGATATAAGAAAGGTTTTTAACCTTTCCTTCCTACATAAATTATTAAACTAAGCTATAGACTGTCCCGTACTCCTTAAACTTATAAATATTAATGTACCGTCCAAAACCACAAGACAGTGTGTTATGTTTGGTGAGAGCCATTCCCAGAGTAACTACACCTACCACTCCCCTATACCAAGGCTACATACACTTGGTAATATTGTGGGGAGACACTCTGATATATTTGTCGACGATTTCTCTATTTTCAAATATAAAATTTTAAACTATTTAACTCATGACCTGTAAATACAGTAATTGTTGTGTTTGGGTTTTTGTATTTTGTTTTTAATTGTGTATAGTGTATTATGATTGTTATTATTATGTTTGTTTAAATTTGCTTTTATTTAAAAATTTCAAGTTTTAATCATTGTATACTCATTGCATAGTGTATAGTTAATTATTGTATAGTGTATTATGATTGTTTAAATTTGCTTTTATTTAAAAATTTCAAGTTTTAATCATTGTATACTCATTGCATAGTGTATAGTTAATTATTGTATAATGTATTATGATTGTTTGAATTTGCTTTTATTTAAAAATTTCAAGTTTTAATCATTGTATACTCATTGCATAGTGTCTTCTTCTTCTTCTTTTGAATAGACCTTCAGGTCTGTTTTTTAAGAGGCCTGCTCTTCCTGCGAAGTGGACCCCCAGCTATCCCTCCATCTTTTTGGCGGTCTACCGCGAGGGCGGGTTCCGTGAGGCTGATTGTGAAGCACGATATGAGGAAGTCTGGTGCTGTCCATCCTTTGGACATGACCATACCAGTCCCTCCTCCGCTGCCTGCTCCATCTGATGATATCGTCAACCTCACATAGTTCCCTTATTCTGGAGTTCCTCACTCGGTCTCTCAGGGTTTTGCCTGCAATAGTTCTCAATGTCCTCATTTCTGAAGTCCTCAACATTTGTTTGCTTCTGACTGTGTCTGCTCGTGCCTCTATTCCATATGTCATCACTGGTCTTACGCATGCTTTGTAGATTCTCACTTTGCTTTTAATGGCCATATCCTCATTTTTCCAAATAGTGGATTTTAGGGCGCCCGAGACTGCAGCTGCCTTATTGACTTGGCTCTGAATTTCTTCACAGAGGTCAGCATCTTCTGTTATGTCAATTCCTAGGTATCTAAAGGTATTAACCTGTTCAATTGGGTTGTTGTCTATAGTCAGATTGCATGCTATGTGTGTTTTTGAGAATGTCATACATTTAGTCTTATTAATTGAAATTGCCATGTTGTATTGTTTGCAGGTGCTATGTAACCTGTTCAGCATTGTCTGTAGGTCATTGTTAGTTTCGGCTACTATAATAGCGTCGTCGGCATAGCAAATTACATTAACAATTTCCTTCCCCATTCTGTACCCAAGCTGGGGCGATTTAATTTCCTTGATTAGTTCATCCATTATTAGATTAAACAGGAATGGGCTTAGACTATCTCCTTGTCGGACACCTGTCATTATAGGGATTGAATTGCTTAATTCATTGTCGTTTCTTATCTTTGTACTGCTTCCCAAATTTATATCTCTTATGATGTTTATTAATTCTGGAGGTACATCCTTAGCTACCAACATATTAATAATATCCTTGAGTTGTACTCTATCGAAGGCCTTCATTAAATCCACAAAGCAGACAAAGGCAGGAGTTTGGTATTCAATTGCCTTCTCTTTTATCTGTCTTACGATAAATATGGCATCTGTAGTGGATCGGTTCCTTCTAAAACCTTGTTGTTCTTCTCTTAGGGTAATATGTGTTTCTAGTCTTGTCTTAATGATTTGTGTGAACAGTTTTAGTGTTGAGCACAATAGGGATATACCTCTATAGTTCTCTGGTTTTGTCTTTTGGCCTTTTTTAAATATTGGTACTGTAATGCTAGTCCTCCACTCCTCTGGGATTTTTGTCGAGTGTATGATTCTATTGAAAAATTGATGCAGTTGTTGTGTTAGGCTGTCACCAGCATATTTAATTAGTTCATTGCTTATGTCGTCTATACCCGGCGTTTTCCTATTTTTTAATTTGGCAATCGCAATACGTATTTCATGTATACTGATTTCATTTTGATACGGGCCTTCAACATATGGGACAGTTTCTTGTTTATCATCTTTATATAATTGTTCAAAATACTTTTGCCATTGCTCCGTTGGTATCTTTTTTGTTTGTATGAATTCATCAATTGGCTTTCTTTCTTTCCTCAGCATTTTCCAGACCTTCTTCTGTAATCCATAAAGATCAAACTCCATATCCTTCGTAAACTTTGTCCAGTAATCTCTTTTTATTTTTCTGATTTCACTGTTAACCCTGTTTCTAGTTTCTATATATTTAGTTCGTTCTTCATTGGTTGGATTACTTTTATATTGTAGGTAAATTTTCCGCTTTGTATCAGCCAGTATTTTAATATCATTTGTAAACCATGGTTTTGTATTAGTTGTCTTGTTTAAGTTTACGCTTCTGTGTCCTAGTGCGTCTGCCGCTGCATTTCCAATTTGTTGTTTAATCTTTAGCCACATTTCATCCACTTCGTCGTTTTCTTCGATTGGATTGTTATCTATTTGTTCTGATATTCTGTTTTTGCATAGCATTATAGTACTTTCATTTTGCAGTGATTCTATATTTGTTTTCTTGACTATCTTAGGTTTAATGTTTTTTTGACAGGGTCTTTCAATATTCATTTTGCACAGTACAAGGTTATGGTCCGACCCGATATTAGCTGAGCTGAGTACTCGAACATCAAATATTTGTGTTGGTAGGATTTTTCTATTTGTAATGATATAATCGATCACAGATTTATCTCCTCTTGTGTTATTGAATGTATATGTATGTTGTATTTTATGTGGGAAAAACGTGTTGTTAATTCGAAGTTCATTTTGAGCGCAAAAAGCAGTCAGCTCTTGTCCGTTTTCATTAATTGTATCTTCATTATATTTCTGTTTGACACCGTTTAATGGCTGACTGCCAATTCTTGCATTCAAATCTCCAAGTATGATCGTTTGTTCTCCATTTGGTATTTCATCCATGATCTGCTGTAGTTTATAGTAGAATTCTTCTCTCTGTTCCTTTGGTTTTGTTATATCAGGTGCATATGTCGAAATGATGTTAAGGGTGCTTTTTTGGAATTTTAATGTAACCTTGAGAAGTCTGTCATTTACGTAGGAAATGTCTTCTATGTTTTGTTCGTATTTATTGTTTAAAACCAATCCCACTCCAGAGTGCGCCCTCTCGCTCTTATCTTTTCCGCTGTATATCAGAATGTAATCAGAGTATCTAGACATACCTTTTCCCTTCTTTTTTGTCTCAGCAACACCGCATATGTCTATTTTATGTCTGTTGAGTTCCAGTATGATTTCATGATCTCTTTTGTGCCAGGACATGATGTTCCAGCAGGCAATTCTTGTTATAGCTTTTTTCCATAGTCGATTTTTCCTTTTTCGCGCTTGGGTCAAATCCGAGAGAAGTCTTGCGTCCGAGGCTTTGTTCTCTTTTCTGTGAGCCAGGTGCGTTTTTTTATAGCATGTAGGTGGCTAACCTTGCATACAACCCTCCTCCTTTTTCATCCGGGCTTGGGACCGGCATTGGCGGAGTTGCATAGTGTATAGTTAATTATTGTATTAGTGTATTATGATTGTTTAAATTTGCTTTTATTTAAAAATTTCAAGTTTTAATCATTGTATACTCATTGCATAGTGTATAGTTAATTATTGTATAGTGTATTATGATTGTTTAAATTTGCTTTTATTTAAAAATTTCAAGTTTTAATCATTGTATACTCATTGCATAGTGTATAGTTAATTATTGTATAGTGTATTATGATTGTTTAAATTTGCTTTTATTTAAAAATTTCAAGTTTTAATCATTGTATACTCATTGCATAGTGTATAGTTAATTATTGTATAGTGTATTATGATTGTTTGAATTTGCTTTTATTTAAAAATTTCAAGTTTTAATCATTGTATACTCATTGCATAGTGTATAGTTAATTATTGTATAGTGTATTATGATTGTTTAAATTTGCTTTTATTTAAAAATTTCAAGTTTTAATCATTGTATACTCATTGCATAGTGTATAGTTAATTATTGTATAGTGTATTATGATTGTTTAAATTTGCTTTTATTTAAAAATTTCAAGTTTTAATCATTGTATACTCATTGCATAGTGTATAGTTAATTATTGTATAGTGTATTATGATTGTTTAAATTTGCTTTTATTTAAAAATTTCAAGTTTTAATCATTGTATACTCATTGCATAGTGTATAGTTAATTATTGTATAGTGTATTATGATTGTTTGAATTTGCTTTTATTTAAAAATTTCAAGTTTTAATCATTGTATACTCATTGCATAGTGTATAGTTAATTATTGTATAGTGTATTATGATTGTTTAAATTTGCTTTTATTTAAAAATTTCAAGTTTTAATCATTGTATACTCATTGCATAGTGTATAGTTAATTATTGTATAGTGTATTATGATTGTTTAAATTTGCTTTTATTTAAAAATTTCAAGTTTTAATCATTGTATACTCATTGCATAGTGTATAGTTAATTATTGTATAGTGTATTATGATTGTTTAAATTTGCTTTTATTTAAAAATTTCAAGTTTTAATCATTGTATACTCATTGCATAGTGTATAGTTAATTATTGTAAAGTGTATTATGATTGTTTGAATTTGCTTTTATTTAAAAATTTCAAGTTTTAATCATTGTATACTCATTGCATAGTGTATAGTTAATTATTGTATAGTGTATTATGATTGTTTAAATTTGCTTTTATTTAAAAATTTCAAGTTTTAATCATTGTATACTCATTGCATAGTGTATAGTTAATTATTGTATAGTGTATTATGATTGTTTAAATTTGCTTTTATTTAAAAATTTCAAGTTTTAATCATTGTATACTCATTGCATAGTGTATAGTTAATTATTGTATAGTGTATTATGATTGTTTCAATTTGCTTTTATTTAAAAATTTCAAGTTTTAATCATTGTATACTCATTGCATAGTGTATAGTTAATTATTGTATAGTGTATTATGATTGTTTGAATTTGCTTTTATTTAAAAATTTCAAGTTTTAATCATTGTATACTCATTGCATAGTGTATAGTTAATTATTGTATAGTGTATTATGATTGTTTAAATTTGCTTTTATTTAAAAATTTCAAGTTTTAATCATTGTATACTCATTGCATAGTGTATAGTTAATTATTGTATAGTGTATTATGATTGTTTAAATTTGCTTTTATTTAAAAATTTCAAGTTTTAATCATTGTATACTCATTGCATAGTGTATAGTTAATTATTGTATAGTGTATTATGATTGTTTAAATTTGCTTTTATTTAAAAATTTCAAGTTTTAATCATTGTATACTCATTGCATAGTGTATAGTTAATTATTGTATAGTGTATTATGATTGTTTAAATTTGCTTTTATTTAAAAATTTCAAGTTTTAATCATTGTATACTCATTGCATAGTGTATAGTTAATTATTGTATAGTGTATTATGATTGTTTAAATTTGCTTTTATTTAAAAATTTCAAGTTTTAATCATTGTATACTCATTGCATAGTGTATAGTTAATTATTGTATAGTGTATTATGATTGTTTAAATTTGCTTTTATTTAAAAATTTCAAGTTTTAATCATTGTATACTCATTGCATAGTGTATAGTTAATTATTGTATAGTGTATTATGATTGTTTAAATTTGCTTTTATTTAAAAATTTCAAGTTTTAATCATTGTATATTCATTGCATAGTGTATAGTTAATTATTGTATAGTGTATTATGATTGTTTAAATTTGCTTTTATTTTAAATTACAAGTTTTAATTATTGTATACTTGTTATTTTTTTTAAATAGGCTTTCAAGCCGTAAATGTTAAATTATTTACCGAATGCACCAAAGAGGTTCTGAAAGATGGTTGCCTTGTGGTCCAGAGATATCTTGAGTCTCTCCCTGAGATCCTTGTTGAGATACACCCGAGTGTAGTACAGCTGGTCGTCTTCGTTGTTCTTTACAGCCTCGTTGTTGACTATCTCGTACAGCTCGGGGAGGTAACCTGAACATAAAACAATATTAATGCTGATTTTTGATATCAATCGTAAAAAGGCCAATAGTTACATGTTTAATTAGAAAAACCTTCAGCCACTTGCCACATGATTTGTTGATTATAATATATAAAACTTACGTGAGACCTGGGGGGCAAGTCTGGTTCAATCGGCGAAATCAAAACCCTCGTGATTACCCATATCATGGATTATTATATGGAGTTCTACAATATCTTTAGATGTCATAGAACTCCATACGATAATTATATCCATGATATGGGTGTAATTATCGTATACCCATATCATGGATATACAATATCATGATATGGGTATAACTAGCCTGCTTTTTACCATCGTCGAAGGAATGATTGATGGGGGTAACTGTAGAGGTCGCCCCAGATACGACTATATAGACCAGATAATCGGTGACGTGCGCTGTAGCAGTTACAAAGAGATGAAGAGACTGGCGGACGATAGAGTTAAGTGGAAAGATCGAGTGTTTGGTGCAGACCAATCCTACAATTGTGACCCAGAAGAAGAAGATGGGTAATCACTAGGGTTTTGATTTCGCCGGTCGAACCAGACTTGCCCCCCAGTTTTGGAATATGATTACCATTATCGTTACCAGTTTTGGAATATGTTTTTTTTTTAATTACTCCATAACTATGTGTCGTAGAGAAATAAATCTTGTATATGCTTGTATGAGTGCATAAAATCAAAGTGAATGACTGATAAGGTTTTTTCATTTCAAGTCAAGTTTGTTCTTAAAATGCAAAAAATCAACAAATTTTGGGTTTCCGATATTTTAAATAACGTATAAACCTTTTTTGACGCATGCGATAGTTACCCTTACTAACACGTAAATTCATAGTGCATTAGTCGATTTTAATATATCATGTTTTCAGTCACTAGATGTAGCGTTATATGTCCTCTTAAATCTTATAAGACAGATAAAAAAAATAATAATGGAAATAGAAATGATTTTTTACCGATGAATCCTCCGCTGTTCAAATAGGGATAGTCCTGCCCCTCCACTTTGGGATAGGAGGCGGCCAAGGTCTCATCCGGCCAGCAGAACTGCTCGGCAGAAAACAGGACTCGAGTGTTGGGCAGTGACTTGAACCTAGACACTATGTCGGAGAGGCCGCCCAAGAACATCACATCGTAACTGAAAGAATTTTTTTCATTTAGTTATATAATACGATACATCACTTTTTCTGTACGTTCATCCTTAGTTGAACAGCACATCCCTTCTCTAATTCCTGGACGTTTTCGCACCAAGTCTAATCGTTTGATTGATTTTGACTTTGAGTTTTCTCGCTTCCTTGATCACTTCGATCACACTCTATTGACAACACATGAAATGGCATCCGCCCTTACTGATAGCATTGTCACATGTGCTGAAAAAACTATTGGCAGATCAATACCTCGAAAGCTAATGCCAAATACGTGGTGGCATTCCGGTCTTGACGCTCTAAAGCAATGTGCATCACGCTCTCGTCGAGCCCTACGAACAGGTCGTAGTCGAAACTACACAAGTTTTACTATTTCAAGCCTTTACTGTAGTTACAGACAGGCCCACAATCGTTACAAAAAAGAGATAATTCGCGCTAAAACCGCAAGCTGGCATAAAATGGTCTCTGAGGTATCTGTTTCGGATCCTTGGGGTGCTGTGTTTAAATGTGTTTCATCAAAACGAGATAACAATAGAGCTCTTTCATGTATAATCCGTATAAATAATGGCAATATGACTTCATCCATTGATGATACTGCCTCTGCTTTCCTGGATGCATTAGTCTCAAAAGACAATCCTCTGACTGACAACGATTTTCACAAACAGGTTCGTACTCTTCAAAAAACTATTCCTCTAACATCCCCTTCGCCACCAACTTCTACTGAGGAACTTGATTTAATTATCAAGAACCTTAAGCAAAATAAATCCCCAGGCTTAGATCGCATTGATTCTTCTCTAGCTCAGAGATGCTGGCGTCTAGCTCGTTCTGAAATGACTGTCCTCTTCAACCGATGTCTAAATGAAGGCTGTTTTCCAGATTGCTGGAAAACAGGTCTCATGACGATAATATCCAAACGTTGCGATCGCTCTAGTACGGATCCCAAATCATACAGACCCATTACTCTTCTCCCTATTCTAGGTAAAGTTCTCGAGCAATTGATTTGCCGTAGAATTGAGTCACATCTCTCTAATTATCGTCCGCTATCCCGACGCCAATTTGGTTTTCGTCCCGGCATCTCCACCGTTGACGCTGTTAACGAGATGATAGATTTTGTAGAGTGCTCCAATGAGAAATATGTTGTAGCCATCTCGCTTGATATAAGTGGTGCGTTTGACAATGCTTGGTGGCCGCTCATTCTGCACAAACTTAAGGCTAGAAATATTCCTCGTAACTTATACCTTATTGTTAAGAGCTACTTCGAAAATCGCCACATAGTCCTTCCTGGGGGTCAATTTATTCATAAGCGACAAGTAAGCATTGGATGTCCTCAAGGTTCTGTTCTCGGTCCACTTCTTTGGAACATTCTTTTCGATGATCTATTGGATCTTCCTCTTCCGAGCAACTGTATAATTCAAGCATATGCTGATGATGCTTACATTATGATTCGTGCTGATTCTCGCAGATTCGTGCAATCGAGAACTCAGCCACCCAAGCGCTGAGCTTTGTTTCTGACTGGGGTATAAAAAACAAGCTATGCTTCGCTCCGAACAAGACTTATGGCCTGGTATTTAAGGGCATACTTCGCAGACGGCCGTCCATCCAGTTTCTAGGAACTAATATTGTCTTTCGAGACCAAGTCACCTGTCTCGGAGTTATTCTAGAAAGGGGACCGAGTTTCAAAAATCATGCCAAATCATGTGTAGATAAGGCTAAGTTTGCTTTCATTAAAATAGGACACCTCGCCAAAGCAAGCTGGGGTCTGCAATTTCCAATCGCCCGCCTTTTCTACAAAGCCGTTTATCTTGGCATCGCTTGCTATGCAGCAGGCTGTTGGTCTAACGCCTGCGAGTTTCAGCATATTCGAAGAACCTTGCTTTCAGGCCAAAGATTCGCTCTCATTGCACTATCCAAAGCTTACAGAACAAGCCCCACCGAAGCCCTGCCAATTTTGACAGGCTTAACCCCCCTTGATCTTGAAATTCAACGTAGAGGTGCTATTTTCAATTTATTGCGAGGCCGTCCTTCTGTCGTCGGTGACACTTATTTTCACCCCCCTGAAAGTCGAATGTCTCGAAGCTCAATTAAGAGAAACGTGAGCGACACTCTACTAAACATTTGGCAAAACCGCTGGACGACCTGTCTAGTTGGTAGAGTTACCTTTTTATTTTTTCCTGACGTGAGGTCGCGACTGAAATCTCCTTGGGTTGTTCCAGACTTTTGGACTTCTCAATTTCTCACAGGACACGGTAACTTTAAAAGCTATCTCCATCGCTTCCACATTGCTCCCTCTTCCTCATGTCAGTTTTGTCAATGTCCGGACCAAACTTCGGATCACATCCTTTGGGAGTGTTCCCACCCAATTGTGTCCTCTTACAGATCGGAGCTCCTCGTTGCTGTCCGTGGGCCTCTTCAAGGTCCCATTGGACATGCGGACTTAGTGATCTCGAAGAACAATTACAAAGCCTTCAAACGATTTTGCCATAGATACGGTGCCTTATTATCCGAAGATTCTCACTGACTTTTCTGTTTCCAGAGATCTTGGTCACTTCTCTGATGCCCTATATATATGGATCTGAAGTCGCTGACAGTCCGCAAGTGTGAATCTCAATTCGCACTTGTTGATTGTTCTTTTTGCACCATGGTGCCGAGATTGCTAATCTAGAGGGCTCCATGAGCTACTCTTCGTGCCATGCATTGTTTTTTTTTGTCATTCATTCTAGCGTTCTGCGAAGGGGCCGTTGACAGTCCCCATATGCGGAGCGGGAGGTGGTGGGAGTAGCGATATAATACGATACATATTCGACATACACAATCATAAGAACATACAAAAACAGGTGAGTTGTGGCCAACGCTAATCTCCCCACTAACAAGTCATTCTATAAATTATTCAAATTTTGTATAGAAAGTTTTCAGCATTTTCATGAAACTAGTTGCATGTAACACATGAGATCCAACTGTCGATAGCGATAGTCTGTATGGTTGAAGAATAAGAATCAAACTATAAACCCATAAATCCATATTATTGAAAATTTTAACACATGTTGGTATGTATGTCAAGATAGGACAGTATGGAGGTCAGTCTTCTATTCCTACCCGGAATATGAAAACAGCATGATGGTTCTGTATGTATGTTTGGAGATTAAGTACCTATCAAACTATTAAGTCTTCTTACATATTGTGTATAGGCGACTGCCATACAAATTGTATGAAGTGATGTCGTCACTACATTCAATTTTTATAAAAATTGTTAAAAAACATTTTAGATGTACCTACTACTACAATATCAATATTTTTTATATAAAATTAAATTATCTAGTTGGGGTGTTTCGGCTTTTTTGGATATTTAAAAAAAAATTGGAAATACAGGCAGTTAAACTCATAAATTTATCATATAAAAAATATTTTTCTTAATAAAAAATGTTTGAGAAACCCTGGAATTTTTTAGAAACAATCAATTTGAGATTTTGTATTTGTTTATGTTTATACCAATTTTCAGCATTCTAGCTTTTATGGTTTCTGAGATGTATGGAAAATTAAACCAAAAATTCAAAAGTTGATAACCCCTGACTGAAACAAAAATTCACAATTCTGAGTATAAAAGTTTTGTAGGCCTATAACTATTTATATATTCTGAAATTTTAGGCTTTGTGAATTCAGCGGGTCAAAAGTTATAGGGGGGGGGGGGACAGACACACAAAACTCACATAAAATGTTCTACTCCGAATTCCGAGTAAATCCATGTATGGGAACATATATGCTGAGAAGCCTCTAAGTTGGTGTTTTTAGCATGCAAAAAGTCCACTACGCCATACAAAATGTTCCTTCGTACACGCATCTTGGATTTAAACTGCCTCTTCCTTCAATAGAATTTCATTCTATTGAACGAATCGACAGTTGGATGAGATACAAACTGACGAAAACCTCCTCATCTGTCAAGATATGGCAGTGAGATGCGACGCAGAGGACTTGAAGAAGGTTAGTGACAATGCCGTTGCGGTTGCTGTATTCTGGAGTGGGAAGGCCTAGTGGTGAAGTACTCGGACTCGTAAAGTAAGTAAGTAAGCAACACGGAAAGGTAAATACGCTGCCGGACAGTTGGGCAGTTCCTGCGGAAGATTGAAAAAGTTGGAGGCAAACACTGACGAAGAGCAAAGCTCGATACGGGCTGTAGCGCGACTAATGAAGAACAAGAAGAATGTAGATTATTTAAAAAAAAGGTATTTGAAAGGTTTTACCTGTCGGTGAATAGGACTATCCTGTCTTTGTTCTTGTCCTTTCCCTCCTCCATCATCCTCTTGAGCTCCGCCCTCAACAGGTTGACCTTCTGTCCCCCGCCGGCGTAGTTCATGTCCCCCCCGCGCCACCTCTCCCCCATGCCGAGGGTGCGGACGCCGATGCCGAACACCCTCGCCGACCGGGAGTATCGCTCATAGCCGTCCGTGCGGTTCGAAGCCACCGTCAGGACTGTCGCCTCATCTGAAATGGAAAGAAAAAAAAACATCAACAACTTTATTTTTTAGTCTTCTTTAAATAGGTTTAAAGGTAGGCGCGCATGGAAGCTAATTTCATCGGCCAATCAACTATCGGTGAGTTACAACATACAAATTACATGTAAGAACGCGCATGAAAACTAACAGAATCGGCCGATTTAAAAATCTGTGACGAGACACAAAAAAATCGGCCGATCAAGACCGGCCGATTTTTTGTAACCAATCCTGTTTTATGAGAGGGCACGCATAGCGCATGCTCACCGATAATTTAATCATCCGTGCGCAGTAGATACGGAAGCCAGAACGAGTGGGGTAGAATCATGGACTCATATCCCGAACTCATCATTCGCTTTTGTCTTGGTCAATTATGACCCTATTGATGACTGGTTGCGGGCCTAGGTTGCGGCTCTAAGGGCCTAGGCAGTAAAGGCGGGGGTGGGCGGCCGACGCTGTTGTGCCCTCGTCATTCTGTAATTAGAGAAGAGCAGGACGGACGCCTCTAGTCTCGCTCGGCAGTTACTCGTCAAACTGTGGCGAATGTTGTTGTGTGGTTCGGGCACACTGCCGGCGCAGACGTCGGGTCAGACATCCTGTGTTGACAACTAGACGTCAAATCTGACAGGTGATGATTGCGTCGGATGCCCCCGGTGTTAGCCCGCGGAACCTTCGGACGCCAACACGAGAACCGAGGGGTCGGGGTACAAGCCCCTCCGACTTGAAACGGAGTGTTCTTAGCGGCCGAGGCCCTGACGTGTGTGGTTGGATTCTCGGGGGCAGTGGTTGAACCCGATGGATGGTGGATATTTTGTGTTTGTCCGATGTTGCGGCTGCGTCCGGTGGTGAACAGGGCCAATGGGCTCTATAGCGTCGCCGGCGTGGAAGTGGATCGCGATCTCCCTCGTGCGCAGTAGATCGAGAAGTACATTAACATATCGAAACTATTGACTGACATTCTGGTGAAGTTTACTTCTATATTATCTGTGTTCTGGTGTAGTTAATAAACTTCTCAGGGTGTGATGTTAAATCTTCGTAGGATCGGGCAAATTGTACTTTCAGAATAGGCGTGATGACAGTATGACAAAATCATTGAAATTATAATTTTATAAGATAAAATAGGTTATATAGATTGGAAAAAATATATTTATTTTCATTTTAAAAGAGCGAATAATATTAATATTATTAAAATAAAAATACAAAATATGTAAGTCCGCCATTTTATGAGAAACACCAATCAGAGTGAATCAATAATTATGACGTCACAGTTTCAATACAATATATGAAATTACTTTGCATCGAACAAAGACTTTTGCTCGTCAGAATTTAGAAACGTAAAAACTTACAAATAAGCGTATTATTATTATTCTATGCATATAAGTACTTTATTTATCTATAATTTAAATACAACTTACATCTCGAAAATCGATAAAATATGTTCCTTCTTCTCGCTACATTATGTGTTCATAAACTAAAAGCATACCTACGCGGTACTGTGGTAGACATGACAGTTGTAAAGCTGCGTTGCACCGCTCAATTGCGTCGATTCTGTTCACTGCGACGGGTGTGTTAACTCACTCCTTCGAAATGTATTGGCTCACGGCGCAGTGAGTCGTGAGTGCTAGACAGGGAGAATGCGAACAGTGTTAGGGTATTGAGTTGCCTGCTTTTTAACCGACAAACTATTACTTTTAAAAGTAGAATCGGGATTTTTAACCGACATACTATTACTTTTAAAAGTAGAATCGGGAAAGTTGTGATATTTTTAAACATGTAGGTAGATGAAATATAATGAATTCAATAATAATCTTTGCTTATATAAAATACAATACCTGCATATTATACTTTTATTATTATTTTTTAACTAGCTTAATGACCCGGCGCAGTGAATAGGCGTGATGAGAGTAAGAAAAAATCATTGACATTATGATTTTAAAAAATAAAATAGGTTATTGAGGTTTAAAAAAATGTATTTATTTTCATTTTAAAAGAGTGAATAATATTAATATTATTAAAATAAAAATACAAAATATTATAGACTGCCATTTTATGAGAAACGCCAATCAGAACGAATCAGAGCGCATGACGTCACGATATTCTAGGTTCACGTCCAGTTTTGCCGATTTCGGGAAATTCAGACTTGCGTCGGCACTTAATCGGGAAACGCTTTAATTCGGCACTTTTTGGGATTAGAATGTATAAAAAAAATATATATATATTTTTGTTTATACTAGATGTAACCGACACCCTCTCGAGTGCCAATGACAAAGTTTCAGAAAAGGGGGTGGCTCGCCTTCTCACCAGGACGTGTCGGGTAGCTCACTACCGTACCTCGGCGATACACAGTGGCATGTATCACAGAGGGGAGGTCGAACGCTCTGCTCGTGGTAGTGCAGGGAAGTTGAAGTAGATGAGTACAGCGGCAGCAATAGTCCAGAATCCAGGCAGGGTCAATCAGCGGTATCCAAGCAAGTCCAATCCAGTGTCAAATCGAGTCCGTGAAGATCAAGCAAAGCAGTCAAAATATATCGATGGGTTCAGAAACAGAGAGATAAAGCAAAAGCGGTCGTCGAGGCGTACAAAATGTAAGTGATTTATTGACAAAACATAACAGGTATTTATACAGTTACAAACAATGCAATGGGAAATCCCGCCGCTTATCGGCCGGCAGAGCACGACATTGGTGTTTACAAATAGTAATATACGCACACGACAGTGGCGTTTTACAATTAATTATTTTCACTATTTATTCCTATTTATATATTTATTTATATATTTTCTCGTCCGTAACACTAGATGTATTAATTTTGTATTTTTTACGTCTAAATAAAAGTTACTATTATTATTAGTAGTAGTAAACATACAAAGTAAATATAAGTTATTTCATTTAAATAAATATCGTTCTATTATTTCACTGGTGCTTACATAGTTTAAGCTATTTCATTTTGTTTGTATCTTTGTTACTAGCCCCGTCACTAGGCATGGCCTGTGCTAAGGTAAGCTAATAGTTTTATGTTATTGTCTATTACGTTGTTTATTTAGTAAGTATGTATGTAGGTATGTCGGTTAAAAAGCAAGCAACTCAATACCCTAACACTGTTCGCATTCTCCCGGTCTAGCACTCATGACTCACTGCGCCGTGAGCCAATACATTTCGAAGGAGTAAGTTAACACACCCGGCGCAGTGAACTGGGTCCATGCAATTGAGCGTCGTAACGCAGTGGTGTTACACAGGCCTAATGCCTAATTCGCGGGAAACTTAAGATGGCCTATTTTAACGTTTGGACATTCATGAAGTTCTTTATATGCTTATTGCCTAATTAATGGTAAATATTTAGTAAATTAATTATAGTATTGAGAGCTAAATGTGGGGGAACAAATACTGTACTTCATTGTAAACGCATACTTAGTAAAATACACTTTCTGTGTCTCGCATTGCCAAATTTAACTACTTGTTTCTCGTTTATATTCGCGTGGGACGAAAACAAATACCTCAGTAGGTGTTTTTTTCGACGTGTTTGTACATTTAGGGACCGCACAACACTTATGCACTTTTGAATTTATTTTAAATACACAAATCGTCTTAGAATACATATAGTAGTGATATGCGGTCTACGAAACCGTGACGTCACCGTCAGCTCCGACGGACGCCATTACACTGCAAGCGTTTTTTGACGTAAATGTCAAATTGGATTTTGAAATGGCAATTTTTCTACTAAACCTTTATTTTATGTTGAAATGTATATATATTTGAAAACAGTGGATGCGTAAAAACATCGTGAGATAGTTTCTCAAAATTAGTCATCATGCCTATTATAGCACTTATTAGCGGATGAACCCAGTAATTTTTTGACGTTTCTTTTTACGCATTTTGAGGACAAGAGCACAAACACATGTTAAGTACTTCAAAAAAACTTATGAATATATTATTAGTTCTTTTGTATATTATGTTGTATTTGTTTTGTGTAATAATAAATAAATACATATTGTATTTTAAATGTATGAATGTTGACCGCCGTGTTATTTCCAATCGTACGATTCTATAAGCTTCCATGCGCGTTAGAACCGATTAGCCGATGAATTTAAGCTTCCATGCGCGCCATACCTTATTCATCAGGAGTGGGTCCAACACGTCCCTGCACCGCAGTAGCGTCTAGCCCCAGCTCTTCTTTTCTGCATTCTTAGGTTAGGTTTAAGTTTGTGTATAATAATAATAGCGCTTTAGCACAAATATATATGCTGTAGAGGTGGGGGTGAGAGGCCTGCCTGCAAAATCTTTATATTCCTACTTTAAAGACCTGGGTTTCCCTAGAGGTAAAATAAAAGAACTTTTGGATAGGGTGGTAAAAGCAGCATTATCCGCATCCTATTGGATTTGGTTGCGAAGGGGAGTAGAGCATCAGTCGGAGATTGGTGGGTGAGTGATGAGCGTGAGCCCCTTAATCCCGCATACATCATGGTCGCAAGCCCGTGTGGCTCGCCTGTTCTGGCTGATACTCTGGTCTACTGTGCTCGTGGGCCTGGATTCGTGAATCCAGTGAAACTACTATTGCCTTTCTCTTTTGTATCACATTGTTAACAGGTGCAGATCGCCTTGCCACAGTTGGAGATGTTTGGCCCGGTGCGAGCGTCCCGGGGTTCGATCCCCAGCAGAGATTTATTTTAATATATAAATAATATTATACACATTACGGCAAAAAAAAAAATCCCCGGTCTAGAATATATATAAATGTATGTCTATATAAAATAGACACTTCACCTTCCGTACACTGCATAGTGTAGTGTAGGTAGGAAACTGTATACCTACATACAATACTTATTAAATGTACTTCGTTTTTGGGCATTCATGCCTGTGTCTGTGCTCAATTAAATAAAATAAATAACTAAATAAATTGTCATGAACAAATCGACAGTTGCGATATTAAATCATTCATATACGAAATTTCATCTAGTAACTGATATAAATTTACGACAACTGTCAACTATCAACCGTATTTATGTATAAATAGTTTGAAGTTAGTGTATTAGGTCAAATGAGGTTAAATGAAATGTAACACAGAACAGGGTATATATTGGTTATGTTACCAGTAGGAAGAGACTATAATATAACATACAGTAGTTATATCGGGGACCAAAATCGTACCACAATATGTATAATGTGTTATGCATCACGTACACGGAACCATTCAAAACACAACAACTGCATCTGCATATAATATTACGTACATTAATCACTTCGTGGGAATATGTTTGGGCAGGACGTAGAGCACCAGTCACCGAAGCCACCAGTACTTTAGCCATAACAAGCGTCCATTGCACCTTTACTTTGGCCATAACAATGTGTCCATTGCACCTTTACTCTAGCCATAACAATGCGTCCATTGTACCTTTACTTTAGCCATAAAAATGCGTCCATTGCACCTTTACTTTAGCCATAAAAATGCGTCCATTGCACCTTTACTTTAGCCATAACAATGCGTCTATTGCACCTTTACTTTAGCCATAACAATGTGTCCATTGCACCTTTACTTTAGCCATAACAATGCGTACATTGCACCTTTACTTTAGCCATAACAATGCGTCCATTGCACCTTTACTTTAGCCATAACAATGCGTCCATTTGCACCTTTACTTTAGCCATAACAATGTGTCCATTGCACCTTTACTTCAGCCATAACAATGCGTCCATTGCACCTTTACTTTAGCCATAACAATGCGTCCATTGCACTTTATAACTTTATTAGCCATAACAATGCGTCCATTGCATCTTTAGTTTATTACTTTACTTAAGCCATAAAAATGCGTCTATTGCACCTTTACTTTAGCCATAACAATGTGTCCATTGCACTTTAGCCATAACAATGCGTCCATTGCACCTTTACTTTATAAATTTATTAGCCATAACAATGCGTCCATTGCATCTTTAGTTTATTACTTTACTTTAGCCATAAAAATGCGTCTATTGCACCTTTACTTTAGCCATAACAATGTGTCCATTGCACCTTTACTTTAGCCATAACAATGCGTCCATTGCACCTTTACTTTATAACTTTATTAGCCATAACAATGCGTCCATTGCATCTTTAGTTTATTACTTTACTTTAGCCATAACAATGCGTCCATTGCACCTTTACTTTAGCCATAACAATGTGTCCATTGCACCTTTACTTTAGCCATAACAATGCGTCCATTGCACCTTTACTTTAGCCATAACAATGCGTCTATTGCACCTTTACTTTAGCCATAACAATGTGTCCATTGCACCTTTACTTTAGCCATAACAATGTGTCCATTGCACCTTTACTTTAACCATAACAATGTGTCCATTGCACCTTTACTTTAGCCATAACAATGTGTCCATTGCACCTTTACTTTAGCCATAACAATGCGTCTATTGCACCTTTACTTTAGCCATAACAATGTGTCCATTGCACCTTTACTTTAGCCATAACAATGTGTCCATTGCACCTTTACTTTAGCCATAACAATGCGTCCATTTGCGCCACTTGCGCAGAGTGCAAGGAACTGTTCATAATATTATTGAGATCGAAATAGTACCTACTATAATCTATGTGTACTTGTACATACAGTTTATAAATAATGCGTCCTTTTATTTCTTGTACCTATAATATATCGAAATAGTTTATAAATAAATAAATACATAATGTAAAGAGTGCACATAGAGGGTTTTGTTAATGGCGTTAATAAAGCGTGGGGTCAAATTTCGTTCCTAAACAACAAATCTATATCAGCATCGCCACATAAAAAAGCATCATACATTATCTATCGCATGTTATTCTCCGAATTATTATTTGATGTACTGCTGCTAATTTCATCACAATATACACACAACCACATATCTAATATTCAACAATCAAAAAAGAACACGAACGGTAGTAGTTACTTTACGATTCATTTGTAATTACAGAAAATCTGGGGTCCCTCAAGGTGATGTTTTGACTCCCCTAATATTCGCATTATACATATAAATTACAGAGTAGCGAAATATTTAAAATACAAGTACGTAACTCCGTAGAACTAAATTATCTAGATTTTCAACTTTGTAAGCTTACCAACACAAAAACACGAAAAGAGATATTATAGTGAACGCATTATACCTATGTCGATATTTAGTGCAGTTTATATTATGATGCAAATATTGCTTCTCTGGCAATATTAATATTAACAAAACGAAAATCATGAGTCCATCTAACAGCACTATCACAATTGATAGTGCTGTTAGATAAATAATTGAAGCTGTTGAAGAATATATATATACCTTGGACACAAGATAAAATTAGGAAAGGATAACCAGACAGCAGAAATACCCAGAAGGATCGGACTAGGTTGGGCAGCCTTTGGGAAACTTAAGCATGTCCTAAAAAACAGAGATATTCCCACATGTCTGAAAAGAAAAGTGTTTGAAACATGTATTCTGCCTGTGCTTACGTATGGTCTGGAAACTATCACGCTAACTGCGAGGACCATACATAAGCTAAAATGCACTCAGAGATCCGTGGAAAGACAAATCATAGGCGTAAGTCTAAGAGACAAAATTAGAAATGAAGAAATCAGACGCCAGACAAAAGTTGTTGATGTCATGGATCGAGTTGCAAAACTTAAATGGCAATGGGCAGGTCATGTTGCCAGACAGGGTACGGACAGATGGGCACCCAAAATTCTAAATTGGAGACCATGGGATATGAAAAGGGGAATAGGCCGGCCCCAGAAAAGGTGGGCCGATGATATTGTCCCTGTCGCTGGAAACAGGTGGGTTCGAAAAGCCCAGAAAAAAGACGAGTGGAAGCTTTTAGAAGAGGCCTACATCCAGCAGTGGAGAGATGGCTGAGAAAGAAGAAGAAGAAGATATAATGATGCGATAGCATCAATACTGAGTATGTACCATGTGTGGGGTAATGAACTTTAGTAATACGACGCTTTCAATATTATTACTAGTTGCATGTAGCACATGAGATACCTACAACTGTCGATGGCGATAGTATATATATAGATATAGTTGAAGAATACCTATCAAACAATAAACCCAAAAATCCAAATTATTGAATATTTTAAGATATTTTGTCTTTTATACAAAACATTTTATTTCATCTCAACAGCTATTTCAGAAATTTTCTTAAAAACATTATACATATCTAAGCCAATTACAGAGATGTCTTAAATTCACTGTACTTTTAACGCATGGGTGGTCTATCTCCACATCGGCGCAGGCGGCCACTTATGAAAACATTGCAAGGAAAAAAAGTTAAACGGTATAATATGGTGAACAGATAATTGAGAACATTTTTTTGCATTTTTTATGCCTAATAGGTCGGTGACCGGTATAGGATCATGAAGTATTTTGGAGCCAATAATATATCTTAGGATTCGACTATCTCAATTTAAGATGTACATACCTACATTATTCTCGATGACATATTCTTCATATCTTTCAATATTAATGGATCCAATGACATAATATTATGGTTTTGTCGTACCTATAGAGGAGAGCACAAAGCGATATGTTTATATACAGTAGGTACATGAAATGTTTGTAAATAGGTTCGTGTCATTATAAACATTAACAGTGCGTTATGTGGTTATGTCATTTCTGCCACAGCGGTCTGATGACGCAATATTTCTTTGATTCTCCATCCTGTAAAGTCATTACATTACATTCTCCAGAATTATGATTATCTAATTTTAGACATGGTGTAGTACATTATGTTGTTGGTGGCTGGCGAAGTATTAAGATCACAGAACAATCCGAGCATACGAGTATTATGTACATACATGGCTTTCGTCCATTCAATAGTGCATTATGGTATCGTTGCATGGGGGGAATTTCGTGTAGAACATTGATTGTGTCTGTGTGTGTGTGTGTCCGTCTTCTAAAACTTCATGACTTGACTTGAAACATTATCAATTTGTTCGTACTCTTCTCAGCCTAATCCCGTTCACTCCTGGACGAAGGCCTCTTCCATCTCCTTCCACGCCACTCTATCTTGTGCTCTGAGCAACCAATTGGCACCAGCATAACGGCTGATGTCATCTCTCCATCTCATTGGCGGTCTTCCAACACCTCTTGACTGTCGTTCTCGGTCTCCAAGCCAACACTATCCTTGGCCATCGGTCTTCGGGGTATCTAGCCACGTGGCCCGCCCATCTCCACTTCAGGGTTGCGGTGGACGACATCAACCAATTTTGTTCTTTCCCTGATGGTGTCGTTTCGCACCCTGTCTCTCAGACTTAATCCTAACATGGCTCTTTGGGTGACTCTTAGTTTTTCAGCACTTTTCTGACTCATTGTCATAGTCTCCAAGCCATAAGTAGCTACTGGCAGAACACAGGTCTCATATACCTTCCGTTTCAGGTGTCAATTTGTTAAGAGAAATAAATTATCTTGAACAAATCGACAGTTGGAAAACAAATGTGCTGCGAAGCCTCTGAATTCGTGATTTTTTGCTTCAAAATTGAAAAACCACGAAAACATGTAGAACTGGACAAACATAATCTCGCGGATCATGGCTAACATAATCCAACTGTCGATTTTTTCAAGAGAACTTAGTTCACTTAGCATATCGACATAGTATCGAGCCATATGATACGCGAGATAAGGTATGGACAGGTCTGTATTTTTCATGTTTTTTTTTTAACTTTGGAGTCAAAAAATACCAACTTAAGAGGCTTCGCAGCATATATGTTATATAAATATAAGTAACTACAGGGATTTACTCAGAATTCGGAGTAGAAAATTTAGTGTGTCTGTCTGTGTGTCGTCGTCCCCCTTATAACTTTTGATGTTTCCTGTCTGAATATTTGCACTCGCTGTCGGCATACGGCGTATTATGTCTCTGAAGTAAGCCAGAGTGTACAGATACTTACGGGATGGAGCCATTTCCTGTTCAACTCGACAGATAAACTTACTAATGTCACCAGTTCATACTAATAATCTATATGTGCTGGCCTTTATCTCAGAACGAGATAATATTTTGTATGTCGCCAAACGAGAGATCGCCGTTTGTCGGTTTAAATACATACCACATTTACATACCTACATAAATAGAACATACATAATTTCATACATATATCCTGAATACGCCGCAAGTTAATGTCTTTGGAAAATAGGCGACTGATCATGACGTATGCTGTAGAAACGCGAGCAGATATGTATGAACCAAAGGGGCTCCTAAGGACAACGGAAATGAAGGTTCTAAGATCAATCATCGGAAAAACTCTCCGAGATCGTATTCGCAATCGTATTATTTGAAGTAAGGAAACACGTGGAATAGAGGATATCATTCGGTGGAGTAGATCTAGAAACAGACATTGAAGGGACCACGTTGCCAGAATGGACAGTGACAAATAGACTTGCCCTACAAAAGTGACGACAGGAGTTCCCCAGGGTTCTGTGCTTGGCCCGTTACTGTTCACACTTTACAAAAAGGACATTTTAAATATAGTAAAATCTCATGGTCTACTTGCACACTGTTACGCCGATGACTCGCAGCTGTACTTTTATTCAAATCCGAGTGAATCATGCCTTCTAAAAGACAAAATTTGTCTGTGCATCGAAGAGATAGAGCGGTAAATGTCTTCAAATAAACTAAAATTAAATCCAACTAAGACCGAATTTCTTTGGACGGCCACACACCGTCGGCAGCATTACATAGATAACACCTCTGTCTCTGTCGCACACACCGAAATTATTCCCAAGTCCGCCGTTAAACTTCTGGGAATACATACATATTGACTCCGGCAAAATTAAGGTCGATGGCGTAGCATTCCACATTATTGCGTATGAAGAAAAGAGATAATTTTCTATGGGTTTAGACTGACGTTTAAATTTTTTTTTTTATCATAACAACACAAATATAATATGCGAACAAACTCACACTGACAGCTCTATGTCACGATTTTTCTGAAAGTTAAAAAAATTGAGAAGCATTATTCAGATATCCTTCAAAATCTAATGGGGTCTAAGCGAGTATTAGATACACAAATTTGCAAAAATTTGAAAAGAATCGAATGAGTAGGTACTTTAGTCTATAATCGATAAAGTAAAATAAACACGCCGTACATAGTACACACATAGACACATTGTGATGAAACTTTCAGAATATAATAACTACCCACTATATTCCCTTGAGTTAGTGAGGAGTAACAAGAAAATATTCCAATTTACACAAAAATACAAAGGAAGCACATAGGATCTTAAAAGAACTTATCTTTTATATATTCAACACCAAGGCGACGAAAATCGGCAAGACCAGATGCTTCCTTCACACATTCTGGCAAATCATTAAACAGTTGATCTACTTTGTACTACACATTATTTTGTGTGCCTGCCAGGTGTGAACTTCCAAATTATACAGAACATTATTTGCTAATATCGTGGTAAATAAAATTGAGCCACAAAGATGTTCTGCCCCTCTAAACAATGTGTCATTTAGCTCAAGAAAAGAAACAAGTAAAGATAACTCACGTGACTGGCAACTGTCACTTCCATACATTGAGTTATCTTTTCTTGAGCTAAATGACACGTTGTATAGGGGGGCTGGTCAACGACTGCCTGGAAGACCATCAAAGAGATGGAAGGATATTTTAAACATTGTAGTTTTTGTATTACAGACTAACGGGTCTACTAAAGGAAGAAGCAGAGTAACAAAGATAACTATGTACGAAAATATCAATAATACATATTTTTAATTATAAATCCTGATAAAAATATTAATAAAGTGAATACTTTTAATAATTTTACAGATTATTTTAGGTCAAAGCTATTAAAAAATATCATTATAAAATATAAATAACATAATATCCTTATCTATGGTGAAATGATGAAGCGTCGCACGTCACTGAAACGTGTGAATCAAATTCGCTCATACCACCGCACCACCAACCGCTCTGCATATGGTGACTGTAATCGTAGCACGAAGAGCAGCCTGTGGAGCCCTCCAGAATAGTAATCTCGGCACCAGTTTTTTTACTCTCCACACTATGGAATAGTGGAGAGTCATGATTTCACAATTTTTAAGCGTATTTTTTGCATCAATTTCTCAACGGGTATCATGCAGAGAGTGCACACTGTGAGTACCACGTACGCCGTACGGATTATCCTTTTTGTGTCCTCTCTACAGCCCAAACTATAAGTCCGATCGACTTCATATTTGCAACATATAATATGTAAAGTGCATAGACTTAGAGCTAATTAGTTTTCCATAGATATCCGTTAATTTCTTCTCTACGATTTCATCTGTCCGAATTTTCAAAATGCTCTCACGGTCTGGAAAATCGAGGTATTTTTATACCTACTGTTTAAAATTTTAATACAATAAAAATGCACCCATCAAAAATGCATTCAAGGATTGTCAAATTTTAAGAAAAAAATCTATGGTCTGCCATATCAATGTGAAATAAATTTCATATTTGTATGAAAAATGTATATAACAGAAGTGAAAAATAGCTTCTGTAAGGGAAAATTGAGTGATCAACTTCATATTGATATTGTATGTGTCTCTATAGACAAGTGTATTTTTTACTATCCACTTCTATCTTCCTCAAGGGGTAGGCAGTGAGAACCGAACACCACATTTTATCTTGACACACACATCGCCTCATCAATATTGATACACTGTCTCATACGTGCTCATCTTGCTAGTAATGCAATTTTACTTAAAAATTTTCAACAGGTATCATGTAAAAAGTGCATACTATGAGTTTCGTGACAATGTTTTTGTGTGTATGGTGTATATGTGAAAACTTTTGTCCTCTAGGAATATTATATTTGTTTAAGAATCTAATAGAAATGTACTTAATAAAAATGCATTTAGAGATTGTCAACATTTCAAGAAACAAAAATGAACGCTTACTATGGTGTGGAGAGTTTAGTGTTGGCCACAACCCACTCGTTTTTAAAAGATGAGTACACGTACTGCATAGTATTATATCTTTATTTCAATTGCATAGTATTATATCTTTATTTCAATTGCATAGTATTATATCTTTATTTCAATTGCATAGTATTATATCTTTATTTCAATTGCATAGTATTATATCTTTATTTCAATTGCATAGTATTATATCTTTATTTCA
This sequence comes from Molanna angustata, assembly GCA_963576475.1. Taxonomy (NCBI): domain Eukaryota; kingdom Metazoa; phylum Arthropoda; class Insecta; order Trichoptera; family Molannidae; genus Molanna; species Molanna angustata. The sequence continues at coordinate 5,918,687 of OY754983.1, read as the reverse complement.
ATTGCATAGTATTATATCTTTATTTCAATTGCATAGTATTATATCTTTATTTCAATTGCATAGTATTATATCTTTATTTCAATTGCATAGTATTATATCTTTATTTCAATTGCATAGTATTATATCTTTATTTCAATTGCATAGTATTATATCTTTATTTCAATTGCATAGTATTATATCTTTATTTCAATTGCATAGTATTATATCTTTATTTCAATTGCAATTTCAACAAAAATTTAAGAAAAAAGGGATAGCCAGTATATGGGATAACCAGCGACAGGAGTCCGCATTACTTTATAAAAAGAAGCGAGACGCATTCGTGCATTCCACACACCGGTCTCGTCTCACTTAAAAAGGCACTAGATTCAGAATGTGTGATGAACCTCTATGTAAGATGTTATTGTTGCCTGTTGTATTTTCGATTACCCGCCTCTTATTGGACACCAGAAAGCGACGATAATATAAGAGTGGAACCACTATTCTACGCCGGTATCTCACAGTTTTATCAACTTTGAATGTGAAGAATGCCTCAATTATATTTTTTTGTCTGTCAAAACATTCGAAATGCTCTTCCGGAAAATGGACGGAATTTTTTTAATTTTAAAATGATTTACAGTTAAGTATGTCGGTTTTTATCTAGATTCGTTTTTTTTAGTTTTCATATTTTCATTGTAGCTTTTTACACCTCACTAACCCAAGGGGATATAGTGGAGAGTTATGATTTCGCAATTTTTAAGGTTATTTTTTATTGCAGATTATCAACTAGTATCATGCTGAGATTGTACAGTGGTACCTCGATATACAAGTGCCCCAACATACGAGTTTTTCGAGATACGAGCCGGCGAGCGAGTGATTTTTTGCTTTGAGTTACGAGCGAAATTCGAGATACGAGTTCGGTTTAGCAGGTCGGCCTGTAGCACGCGAGCATACAGAGGTTATGCAAGAAATTGGTTTTGAGGAGTCAGAGGAGGAGGTTATTTCAACAAGTGAGATAAAGGAGATCTTAGGAATGTGGGAGAGAGTTTCACAGTTCGTGGAAAAGAAACATCCAGAAAAAGTTGCAACAGGTCGTGCATCTGATCTTTTTAATGACACTTGCCGGAACTTCATTTCCGGAACATTCTGAGAGGGAGGAAGAAACAAACCTCCTTGGACATGTTTTTTTCTAAACGGCCTACAGGTGAAAGTGAAAAAAATGTAGCGAAAAAGGCAAAGACCAGTGAGGATATCTAATTTATTTCTTTACATTCTCTTTTTTGTTTTTGTACAGTAAATATTTGTCATTTATAAATACGTTTTAACCATTCAAAACCACGTAACAAAAATAACTGGGGTGACATTTTGGGTGTTGGAACGGATTAATGGTAGTTCAATTGTTTTGTATGGGGAAATATGCTTCGAGATACGAGTAATTCAAGATACGAGCAAGGTTGCGGAACGAATTAAACTCGTATATCGAGGTACCACTGTATTCTGAAAGTTTCATCACAATATATCTGTGTGTGTGCTATGTACGGAATGTTTATTTTACTTTATCGATTATAGACTAAAGTACTCATTCAAGTCTTTTCAAATTTTGCAAATATGTATATCTAATACTCGCTTAGACCCCATTAGATTTAGAACGATATATGAATAGTCAATAGTACTTCTCATTTTTTTAACTGTCAAATATTTCTATGTGACCCCAAGCTCAAGAAACATAAAATTTGATATTTTTATTTTCAAATTGGTAAAAAGGCACATCACTTTCATAAAATGGCATTGAAGAATCATCAAGATTTCGTAATAAAATATTTAAATAAAAAAATATTTAACAAACTCATTTCATGAATATGCTGAATATTTTCCATACTTACAAAATATGAATACGTTGTAGAATGACTTGTTAGTGGGGAGTTAAGCGTTGGCCACAACCCACTCGTTTTAACTAAGTTTTTTTTATAACCGACTTCAAAAAAAGGAGGTTTTCCATTCGACATTTTTTATTTTATGTTAAAAAATAAACACATTCTTGCACCCTGCGCAAGTGGCGAATTTATTGCCATAATGGCAATTTCTTTCAACTAACCGGTGATTCCAGCCCAGAGAAGCAAGAATTGCGTGAGAAATGAATTTTAATAAATTCCTCCTCTGTTGGGGATGGAACAAGACGCTACTACAAACTACAACAGAAGTCTACGAATTATGTTAAATATAAATTTAACACGGACCCAATTACAATTCGCCACATTCTGCTGGATACTTGAATGTGGCAACTGATTAATAGTCTTACAGATCCAGACTGAAAACAAGATAATTAAAAGCTGTGTCCACCGGGAATCGAACCAGAGTGACCTTTCGCTCCGGGGGTCAGATATATATTACCTACATATGCCAGACACGAAGCAAAAATCAGCAGTGATTTATTTCAAATTATATTTAAGTTCCATAAAATAATGCTAATATGGTTAATTTTCAATGTCTTACCAGTTTGGATAAAATATGTATTAATATTTAAGTTTATTCATTAGGAAAATCATCAGGGACACAGATTTGCTTTGAGTGATATATTAAATTGAATTAAATAGAATATACGAGGAAGAATTAAGAAAAAAATGTCCGAAATTTATACATAAAACCTAAGAAATGAGAACCAAACAAGTTAAACTTTCAATGAACAGACTAATTATAATAAACAAAATAAAAACAAACCTTTAGAGAGTCCACTACAGGCAGCTAACGAGCAAACTAACAAAAATGCACAAATGAACGACAATTGGCAACTCTTCATTATTAAAAAATACACTTAAAAATATTTATTATGTTAAATTAAAGTTTAATTCAATCACGCCCTACAATATGAAATAACAGACACGCCGTCCCGCTAACAACAACACATTGAGAAAGCGAAACATCACCGCACAGCACAGAATCCAATCTCATTTTATTTTGTTTTCTTGACATTTGATCCTAAAATCCTACTGTCGACATATCCCATGGAAGAACTTTGACCCGATCTCAAAATGGCGATTCGCAACGAATCGACGACACGCCCAGATCGAACAAGGACGGTGATTGGTTAAAAATAAAAGATGGCCGTTTATTTACATTCGTTTTCTATGGACTAAAGATTTTTATTCGGTGGAGTCTTTTTTAGTATTGCCACCCTTATAAAAATCAACATTGAAAATTGTATAATAGTACCTACTCAAATGAAAAAACTTCATATTAATTTAAAGCTCAAATATTCGTGTTGTTGATTATTTTCTTCTTTCTTTCTAAAATATATCAATTAATGCGGCTTAATAACTGCAATGGCATTTAAGGTGGATTGCCTCAGATATCAGCTTTATCAATTATAGGTATTATTAAATGCAGCGGTAAAGCTAATTCATTATATCTTAAAGTTACTCATCATGATGTCTTAATTATGTATCAGCGACAAACTGAAATGATCCTAATAAATAGCGCTTAATATTTTTTTACCACGGGTTATATTTGAACAAAATTAATATTTATATAAGAACATGATTAAAAGATACCACAAATAAGCAAATGAAATGGAAACTAAAAAATAAAGGATAAGAATAAATGAAATGTTTTTAATTCTTTAATCATTATTTTTTATTTATATTTGTATTGTTTTATGTTTTTTTATACATGTTATTTATTTATTAGTTATTTTATGTAGTGTATTTATCAGAAAATAATATTATTATGTATATTTCTTGCACTGGTAATAATAATACTTACTTACTAAATATTATTATACATTCTTTTAAAACTAAAATAACATGACAGTTGAAAGGAAGATATAAAAATATGATTGAAATAATATTAGGTATATACAATTTATTAACTTGCCTTCATTCTGTTTAATATCCCATACGTTTTCAGTAGAACATTGATGTGTTTCGGATTCACACGTATCAGGCGTAATATTATCGCCCCCGATTTGAATTATTAGGAAATTTAATAAGATAATTTTTATAAAAACAACTCGAATTGATGTTGTTACTCGTTTTATCATGGCGGCTTCGAAGAGCGATGTTTTTAGTTCGATCGAAATACAATGACTGAATGTGAAGTCGTTCCCGCCAAATAACAAAAAACTTTTTTCACAAAGTTGTGTAATGGCGGGCGCTGTGTAGGCAATGGAGACGTAACGCTTTCTAGAATTTCGTCGAACGAAAGAAATAAAAAGACATAATTTTACAGTTGACGCTTCAGCGATTTGCCGCTGTCAAACTAATCTAGTTTAAATTATGCTCGGACGGTATGTTTTAGCAAAAAATGTAAGTAGGTAGGTACTAGGAGCAACTAGTGTAAAAGCATTGGATGTATAAACCGACTTTCCGTTTCGGTTATATTATGTACCTACCTATTTTTTTTAAATTTTTTCTCTTATCAATTATTTGTAATAACGTATTTTTTATCAACTGTTTAATATATTACATAGTTAGTTTTACCTTCAAAAAAGAACCTTAAAAAGTTTTGTAACCTAAAATATACCTAAATCAATTTGTGTGAGTCGTGTCGTGCTTCCTATTGTTCAGGTAATGCTCACACGTACCCCTGTCGCTGGTTACCCCACATTTTGAACTATGCCCTGAAGGTGATTGGTTATTTTTATGTTTGCTGAACCAGCTAATATTAGGCAAACCAACGTTCGGAAAGTAGGTACAACGTCTATAGGGTCCGCTAGTTGTAAATACCTATATTGTAAACGGTTAGTTCTGTATAACAATAAAATAAATTATAGGTATGTCGATTTATTTATAAAATTATGTGTGTTTGTATCTACGATTAGTAATAATGGTCTCATTTCTGTAAATCGTTTGTGTATTGTAAGTGTTAACATGACTGTTTACTAATCCAAATAAATTAATAAATTAATAAAAAATTAAATAATCATAGATTTTTATTATAATATACTAGATGTCGTAGTTAGCAATAAATTTTATATTAATCGAAGTGAGGCTTTTTCCCGCGGGATTTTGACAACAAGGTTGGCATACCACATCGTTTTTCTATAGATAATAACGACTAATGTGAATTGTTTTCGGATTTTTTTGTCGAAAAAAAAACGTTTTGTTCATCAAGATTTAGAGAACAGTTATCTAGAAAGTGTTGAAATATATGGAAAACTGCAATATGTTACTCGTTAACCAACCAAGTTATCAAACGCGCGATATATCATGACTCACGTCTTATTGCACGGAGTACTCCATCTAGTATATTATATGAAAATTCATGGTAATAATTCAACTCTATTCATTTTTTGTATTAGAGAAAAGTCCGTCTTTCAGAATATCGTTCACATGGTCGTGCCGACGTCCCTTTCTTGAGCGCCCCCGACCCATTATTCCATACAGTGCGCAGAGGAATGGAATGACAATATATTTAGATGGTTAGGCCAGATGCCATCTGATGATATATAAGAATATTAATATGTCATTAGTTGGCCACATGGGGAGAACGAATGAAGAAAATATACAATGAGAAAAGAAATAGAACGAGAGGTCGGGACTGCCCAAGATGGGATGGCACGACCACGTGAACGATATTCTGAAAAATGGAAATGTTGAAGCGTGAACAACAGACAACATGTATGAGACGATGAATGAACGTTGACGAGGCGAAGGACGCGTGGCAGGATAGAAAAATGTGACGTTCGGTTCTCTCTGCCTACTCCGCGAGGAACATGGTGTGATGGTATGTATATATGTATATCCATGGGGCTACTAATGACACGTTCTTAATGCGTTCTTGGCTTGCTTTAATCTTCATCATCAAAAGTCTCAATCCTATGGATTGGTTTGCAGAAGAAGTCTACATCTCGCTTTCCACTTCTCTCTATCCTGTGCAGCCCTTTTCAGCTCAACATATGTGGCGCAGTTCATGTCCTCGCACACCTGCGGCCTTACTCTCCACTGCAAATCCGATCCCAATACGATCCGACTCGCTAAGAACCTACCTTTGTAACGGAGAATGAATGCGGTAGGTAGGTATGTTTTAATAGTATAGTCGTTCATTTGAATGTACGCAGGCGACAGATAGGTAAGTTCTAAATGAAAATTTGAAATTGGGATCGGATTCGAGTTTCAAGAGTAAGGCTACTGGGCCAAATATTCCCGTCGGGGGCGCCCCCTGTGGTTTGTCCCCTCAACCATTCCCTCCATTAGGTCATGTAGGAGTCCCTCGTGGCGCAAGATGTGCCCAATCCAGCGAGCACGTCTCTCGGAGATTGTATTGAGTAGGTGTCTGCCTTCTTCAACTTTGTTGAGAACCTCGGCATTCGTGATGTGGTCTCTCCAGGAAATTCCCAGTATTCTTCTGTAACACCACATCTCGAAAGCCTCAAAATCTTAAAGATGCATATATCAGTACTCGATTACAATCCAATCTTAATTTTTCTCTACAGTTAATCATGAAAATTTGTTAATATCAACGTTTACTATGAAATTTTCATTAATTGTTGTATAAATTAATATTATTATTCAATTAATTTAACCTCAAAGATTGCTTAAGTCTTAAGCAGATCTTTATTTTACTGTTATCAACTTCATGAGTAGTCCTGCAGTTCATTATTGGTTTGAGTTACTTATATGTGAATATTTTGTATGAACATTTAAATAATAAGGGCCACCAACAGTAAATTTGTTAAGCCAATATCCATAGGCTTAAATTCCGTTCGGGTTCGGCTCGAATCGGATAAGTATTTTCTGCCTGTGTTTACGGATGTTTTTGTCTTTTTGAAATCGCAATAGCAAATAACGGATTATTAATATGAATTTTATAAAAATGCACTCAAATAATATATTTATATTGGTGTCAGAAGTTCAACAGTATACTTACCTAATACAATGCTATGATTTAGCTAAGTAGGTGCATATATAATTGTATTTTATTTTATTTTATTGGTTGATAGAGTTTATAATACAGACAATGTACAATTTATAAAACAGACAATGTACATTGCTTTATTAGTGGACCAGTGAAAACTCCATGCATTATTCAATAGGATAATATTTATTTATTGGTTGATAAAGAGTTATACAGTCTACACAATTTATAAAACAGACAATGTATGTACATTGCTTTATTAGTGGACCAGTGAAATCTCCATGCATTATTCAATAATATAATATTTATTTATTGGTTGATAGAGAGTTATACAGTCTACACAATTTATAAAACAGACAATGTACATTGCTTTATTAGTGGACCAATGAAAACTCCATGCATTATTCAATAGGATAATATTTATTTATTGGTTGATAGAGAGTTATACAGTCTACACAATTTATAAAACAGACAATGTACATTGCTTTATTAGTGGACCAATGAAAACTCCATGCATTATTCAATAGGATAATATTTATTTATTGGTTGATACAGTCTACACAATTTATAAAACAGACAATGTACATTGCTTAATTAGTGAACCAGTGAAAACTCCATGCATTATTCAATAGGATAATATTTATTTATTGGTTGATAGAGAGTTATACAGTCTACACAATTTATAAAACAGACAATGTACATTGCTTTATTAGTGGACCAGTGAAAACTCCATGCATTATTCAATAGGATAATATTTATTTATTGGTTGATAGAGAGTTATACAGTCTACACAATTTATAAAACAGACAATGTACATTGCTTTATTAGTGGACCAGTGAAAACTCCATGCATTATTCAATAGGATAATATTTATTTATTGGTTGATAGAGAGTTATACAGTCTACACAATTTATAAAACAGACAATGTACATTGCTTTATTAGTGGACCAGTGAAAACTCCATGCATTATTCAATAGGATAATATTTATTTATTGGTTGATAGAGAGTTAAACAGTCTACACAATTTATAAAACAGACAATGTATGTACATTGCTTTATTAGTGGACCAGTGAAAACTACATGCATTATTCAATAGGATAATATTTATTTATTGGTTGATAGAGAGTTATACAGTCTACACAATTTATAAAACAGACAATGTACATTGCTTTATTAGTGGACCAGTAAAAACTCCATGCATTATTCAATAGGATAAAATTTATTTATTGGTTGATAGAGAGTTATACAGTCTACACAATTTATAAAACAGACAATGTACATTGCTTTATTAGTGGACCAGTGAAAACTCCATGCATTATTCAATAGGATAATATTTATTTATTGGTTGATAGAGAGTTATACAGTTTACACAATTTATAAAACAGACAATGTACATTGCTTTATTAGTGGACCAGTAAAAACTCCATGCATTATTCAATAGAATAATTAATATTGATCACAAAAAAATACAAATAATGTTTAATTAATTTACTATATAGTACATACAAAAAAACACTAAATAATCGTGTTTTTGTTTGCAGACATGTTAAATTTTTACTTATATTTTATTACTATAGTAAATATATTTAATTATTGTAGATCGGGAATATCTCTGAAGGAAAAAAAATAATTATTCTTATCCCCAAAAAAAAATATTTCTTTAATGATTGTTTCAAACACTCGCAAAAAAGTACAATTTTTAGCAACCAAGGCTCCAATTATTTCTTGACGTAGGTACCTATTATAGTTGTCGCCAAATAACTTTAACTTTTAGCCGAGAAGGGGGGCGAAATGTGAAACAACTCGACTCACATTGTTTGAGTCGAGTTGTTATAGGGTATAATATATTTTAAAATCAAATATCTAAAATATTTTAAATACTGCATTTCTCCATATTTATATCTTTAAGTATAGTTACCCTCACTAACATGTAACTTCATAGTGTATTAGGCAAGTTTAATATGTCATGTTTTCAGTCACTAGATTTAGCGTTATATGTTGTGGCGCAACAGTCACTGCGCCACATCGCTACGCTGCCGCTACCATGTACTGCGCTGCACGCGAGCTACGAGCTACCTGCCACGCTCACCCGGCTACGACAAAGCCGGAGATGTATAAGGGATCACACCGGGTTCACGATCACTTCAGATGAAGAAGTCAGGGGTCACAAGACCCGGCACTTCATTTGTCAGTGATGAACAATGACCAATCACGATCATTCGGTATCATCCAGACCTCCTGCTGCTACGTCCTTACGCTGCGTCCCTATGCCTATAAGTATAGTTACCCTTACTAACACGTAACTTCATAGTGTATTAGGCGGTTTTAATATATCATGTTTTCAGTCACTAGATTTAGCGTTATAAGCCTATAAGTATAGTTACCCTTACTAACATGTAACTTCATAGTGTATTAGGCGGTTTTAATATATCATGTTTTCAGTCACTAGATTTAGCGTTATATGCCTATAAGTATAGTTACCCTTTCTAACACGTAACTTCATAGTGTATTAGGCGGTTTTAATATATCATGTTTTCAGTCACTAGATATAGCGTTATATGCCTATAAGTATAGTTACCCTTACTAACACGTAACTTCATAGTGTATGAGGCGGTTTTAATATATCATGTTTTCAGTCACTAGATTTAGCGTTATAAGCATATAAGTATAGTTACCCTTACTAACATGTAACTTCATAGTGTATTAGGCGGTTTTAATATATCATGTTTTCAGTCACTAGATATAGCGTTATATGCCTATAGGTATAGTTACCCTTACTAACACGTAACTTCATAGTGTATTAGGCGGTTTTAATATATCATGTTTTCAGTCACTAGATTTAGCGTTATATGCCTATAAGTATAGTTACCCGTTTATAAGTAAGATTTTAGTGAACTAGTAAGTCATATCTTAGTAAACGTTTATAAGTAAGATTTTAGTGAACTAGTAAGTCATATCTTTGTAAACGTTTATAAGTAAGATTTTAGTGAACTAGTAAGTCATATCTTAGTAAACGTTTATAAGTAAGATTTTAGTGAACTAGTAAGTCATGTCTTAGTATACGTTTATAAGTAAGATTTTAGTGAACTAGTAAGTCATATCTTAGTATACGTTTATAAGTAAAATTTTAGTGAACTAGTAAGTCATATCTTAGTATACGTTTATAAGTATGATTTTAGTGAACTAGTAAGTCATATCTTAGTAAACGTTTATAAGTAAGATTTTAGTGAACAAGTAAGTCATATCTTAGTATACGTTTATAAGTAAGATTTTAGTGAACTAGTAAGTCATATCTTAGTATACGTTTATAAGTAAAATTTTAGTGAACTAGTAAGTCATATCTTAGTATACGTTTATAAGTAAGATTTTAGTGAACTAGTAAGTCATATCTTAGTAAACGTTTATAAGTAAGATTTTAGTGAACTAGTAAGTCATATCTTAGTATACGTTTATAAGTAAGATTTTTTAATACCGATCTTAATTATTATAGTCGTGCTTATCTAGTTGCGCGTTTAGTAAACTATTAACGAAATCTAATAAGTAAGATCGATAGTTTTTAATTGAGTTTTCAGTCTGGATCTGTGAGACTATAAATATCAGAAGTCTCCAGAATGTGGCAACTTGTTATTGCGTGCTTGTTAAATTAATATCTGACAAACTTGGTTCAGTACATACCTGTTATAGTTGGCCGACAAGCAATATAAAGAATAATTATTTAAAATGAAATAAATATCGATTCATTGGTCAGTAAATGTTTGTTGAAATATCGCCATAAAAATTGCGAAATGATCATTATACTAACAACTCTGGTACATACATAACTGTAGAGAGAAATAAGAAAAAATAACATTGTTGTGCAACATTCAAATCGACTTTATAAATTCAAAAAGGCATTGAACTTTGAAATACGGAAATATTGGAAAATGAAAACAATATATACGATCGAATTAAACGTAATATTAGTGGTAGAAATAAATGCGAAAAATAGTACTTTGATGAACGTGTATTTATTAAAATAAATATAAAATAAATATATATTGCTAGTTGCATGTAACACGTGAGATCCAACTGTCGATAGCGATAGTATGTATAGTTGAAGAATAAGTACCAAACTATAAACCCATAAATACAAATTATTGAATATTTTAGGATATTTTATTTTCTATACAACACATGTAGGTATGTATGTCAAGATAGGATAGTACGGAGGTCAGTGCTTTTTTCCTACCCAGAATATGAAAACAGCATGATGTTATGTATGTTTGGAGATTAAGTATCAAAAAGTATAAAAAAAAATTGAGATCTTCTACTACAATGCTAATATTTTTTTATAGAAAATTAAATTATCTAGTTGGGGTGTTTCGGCTTTTTTCGATAATTGTAAAAGATTTGGAAAAATAGGCAGTTAAACTCATAAATTTATCATAAAAAAAATATTTTTCTTAATAAAAAATGTTTGAAAAACTCTGGAATATTTTTGAAAAATAAATTTGAGATTTTGTATTTGTCTATATTTTTACTAATTTTCAGCATTCTAGCTTTTATGGTTTCTGAGATATATGGAAAAATAAAGTAAAAATTCAAAAGTTGATAATCTCTGAGTATAAAAGTTTTGTAGACCTATAACTGTTTATATATTTTGAAATTTTGAGAAATATATAGACCGTGCATACAATTCTCGAGTATCCTGGCTTGAAACATTGTCGATATGTTAAGAGAACAAAGTTCTCTTGAACAAATCGACAGTTAGCAAATTTTGTATGAATCGAATGTGAGTCATTTTTCAGGGGGGATTTTTGACGTTTTGGTTCCAGACCACATCGTTTTTCTATAGAAAATAACGACTAATGTGAATTGTTTTCGGATTTATTTGTCGAAAAAAAACGCTTTGTTCATCAAGAATTAGAGAACAGTTATCTAGGAAGTGTTGAAATGTAAGGAAAACTGCAATTAGTTGCCAACCAAGACGTCAAACGCGCGATATACCATGACTCACTCATTGAACGGAGTACTCCATCTAGTATATTATATGGAAATCTATGATTTTCGTGGTAATACTGGAGGAGGAAAGTCATCGACAAAGCGGAATGGCGACGTCTTCTTGTGGTGGTCGAGACCCACCAAGGGTGGTAGCGCCGGCATTTGGAAAATAGAGATTAAAAAATAAATAAACGCCTGATAAAACGCAAACTCTATAACATCAAGCATTTGAATTTTAAACTATAATTTATGAAGGTCTTAGAGACAGGGGAGCAAGTCCCGTCAAACGGTGGAATCAAAACCCTCATGACTACCCATATCATGGATATTATTATCGTATGGATTTCTATGATATCTTAAGATATTATAGACCTCAATAAGATAATAACATCCATGATATGGGTTATCATGAGGGTTTTGATTACACCGTTTGACGGAACTTGCCCCTTGAATTTTTCGCGTTATATTTTGGAAAAGGGGTGTTATTTTTGTTGAAAAGCGGTGTTAATATTCGCGTAATTTTCGGAAAAGGGGTGTTATTTTTCGCCTTATTTTTGGAAAATGGTATCTGACTGCTGATCCAAGGGTACCGCGTTCATTCCCGGTGGAGACATAGTTTTTAAAGTAGCGTCTAGCCCCTGAGTTTCTTTTCTGCATTCTTAGGTTAGGTTTAAGTTTGTGTATAATAATAATAGCGACTCGCGTGAGCGAGTTGCTTTATAAATTGAATTATAAATTATTATAAGTTAAATATATAATATTCTTTTAATTTTTCGCATTTAATATAAAATTTCACAGCTCATTTGACTTAATACTACGAGATCTCAACCAATCAGAGAGCCAACCGGAAACAGAATGCAAACGGGTAGATTCAGATTGTAGACTCTAGTGTTTTTAATTGTGTTATCAGTCTGGATCTTTGAGACGATAAATATCGTAAGTATCCAGAATGTGGCACCTTGTTACTGGGTGCGTGTTAAATAATTATTTGACATAGCACCTATTAGTTTGTTGCCCGAGAAGCTACATAAAATAAATGAAAGATGGACATCAATTGAAGCATTTTGTGGGTGCCAGCATATTCCAATATTCCTATGTTGTCCAACTGTCGATTTGTTCAGGAGAACTTTGTTCTCTTAACATATCGACAATGTATCAAGCCAGAATACGCGAGAATTGTATGGAGAGGTCTACTTTTTTCACGGCTTTTCCAACTTTGAAGTCAAAAAACACCAACTTAGAGGCTTCGCAGCATATATGTTCCATACACGGATTTACTCAGAATTCGGAGTAGAACATTTCGTGTGTCTGTGTGTGTGTGTGTGTGTGTGTGTGTGTCTGTGTGTGTGTGTGTGTGTGTCCCTTATAACTTTTGATCCGCTCAATTTACAGAGCCTAAAATTTCAGAATATATAAACAGTTACAGGCCTACAAAACGTTTATACTCGGAATTTTGAATTTTTGTTTCAGTCAGGGGTTATCAACTTTTGAATTTTTATTTTATTTTTCCATATATCTCAGAAACTATAAACGCTAGAACGCTGAAAATTGGTACAAACATAGACAAATACAAAATCTCAAATTAGTTTTTTCAAAAAAATTCCAGGGTTTCTCAAACATTTTTTATTAAGAAAAATATTTTTTTTATGATAAATTTATGAGTTTAACTGCCTATATTTCCAAAACTTTTACAATTATCGAAAAAAGCCGAAACACCCCAACTAGATAATTTAATTTTCTATAAAAAATATTAACATTGTAGTAGAAGATCTCAATTTTTTTTAACAATTTTTTTAAAATTGAATTTAGTGACGACATCGCTTCATACATTTTGTATGGCAGTCGCCTATACACAATATGTAAGAAGACTTAATAGTTTGATACTTCATCTCCAAACATACATACATACCATCATGCTATTTGCATATTCTGGGTAGGAAAAAGGATCTTCCTCCATACTATCCTATCTTGACATACATACCTACATATGTTGTATAGAAAACAAAATATCTGAAAATATTCAATAATTTGTATCTATGGGTTTATAGTTTGGTACATATTCTTCAACTATACATACTATCGCTATCGACAGTTGGATCTCATGTGTTACATGCAACTAGTATAATAAATTGTACTAGTGTTGCACTATTGCATTATTGTTCTGTATAGTTTATGTAAAAATAAATAACTAAATTATGGATAATTTTGATAGTATGTAATAATAAAGTTTTTAATTTCAGTATGTGTAATATATTGATGTTGCGCCTTACAACAGTCAATCAGTATAGCTAGTAGGTTTATACGAATTTGCAAGTTTGTGAGCAAGGATGGTTGCAATGATACACAAACCATATCTTTTAGATATAAGAATTTACAAAATTTGTATATAAAAAATACTTATTTACACAATAAAGAAAAATAAGAAAAAGATAAATATTATGTTTACATAGATGAAACGAGTACCAAGTCACTCTACAAAGTATTAAAATTTTGTACGGAAAATTTTCAGCATTTTCATGAAATGAGTTTGTTAAATTATATTAGATTTAAGTATTATATTATGAAAATTTGATAATTCTTCAATGCCATTTTATGTAAGTGATGTGCCTTTTTAATGATTTTGTCAAATTATTTTTTATTTAAATATTTTATTATGAAAACTTGATAACTCTTCAAATGCCATTTTATGAAAGTGATGTGCCTTTGAAAATGATAATTTCAAATTTTAGATTTCCTGAGCTTGGGGTCACATTGAAACATTTGACAGTTAAAAAAATTGAGAAGCACTATTCAGATATCCGTCAAAATCTAATGGGGTCTAAGTGAGTATTAGATATACAAATTTCCAAAAATCGAATGAGTCGATCGAACACACAGATACATTGTGATGAAACTTTCAGAAAACAATCTCAGCATGATACCAGTTGATAATCTGCAATAAAAAAATAGCATTAAATATTGCGAAATCATAACTCCCCACTATAATCCCTTGGGTTTGTGAGGAGTAAAAATAAAACAATGTAATATCAGGCCTGTCACTGTTCCATATTCTTGCTGAATGTGATTAAATTCAGTACTATCAATTGGAATTGTGTTGAACGTTCAGCAGATTGAAGTGGATGCTTATAGATAAGTGAATTAATTTTATTTTATTTTTCTTATAATATCCATCTTTATCTTACATTTTCTCCTTGTGTCCTCGTTTTTAATTCTATAATACATTGTTCTGTTATATATTCTTCTTAGTGATCTCATTTCTACAGTTTTTATTCTACTTTCATGTCCAAGATGAACGGCATTTAATACTGTTACGATCGGCCATATTGACTTCCTTCGAAATGTTTGGGTGGACATTATTGGTACAAGTACTCCATTTGAATGAATGAATGAATGAATAATATATTTCCAACAGTATAAATATTACAAAGGAACAAAATACAATTTAATTTATACCTAATTACAATTTTACAATAATTTTTCCACGCATAGTCTGTTCTGATTCTGAGGCAGTACTAGTTTAGAATTGCTACATGGCTACTCTGTGATAATATAATTTGTTTTCTTTTTTTACAATAATACCTGCCATAACGCCTTCGTGGTTCAGTTGGTTAGGTATCTGACTGCTAATCTAAGGGTCCAGGGTTCGATTCCCGATGGAGACACAGTTTTTAAAATTGTGTTTTTAGTCTGGATCTGAGAGACGATAAATATGGTAAGTCTCCAGAATGTGGCAACTTGTTATTGGGTGCGTGTTAAATCAATATATATGACATAGTACATGTTAGTTGCCCGAGAAGCTACAAAAAATAAAAATAAAATAAATAAAAATAACTCTTCTTTCATTACATATGTACCATCACCCCACATTCCTAACGGGCTAGGCAGAGAGAACCAAGTTCCATACACCTCTATCCTTACAAAAATTTGTTACTTCCATGCATCATGTCCAAAGCCCAAAAAAAAGACCAGTGGAAGCTTTTAGAAGAGGCCTACATCCAGCAGTGGAGAGATGGCTGAGAAAGAAGAAAAAGAAGATACATCGTGTCATACATGCTCGTCGAGTCTTCTTTAATTAATCGATCAGGTCTACCATTCCCTTCAAAGATACTCCTCTACTCAAGGCCGTAGCCAGAAAATAATTTCGGGGGGGTTTAGCTTAGTGGAACAGTAGAAACAAGTCGCCCCGCGAGAGTATCCCCGTGCGAGTACAAAGCAAGCATAAAGCACAGTCATCTTAAGCAATAAAGCAATGATAGTGTTAGTGTGTGTGTTTGTTTCACGCGTCCTGGAAAAATAAAAACATCTAAAAATCTAATGTCTGTGCGAGCATGTACCAGTATACCTGACGCAGTGTCACGCTAAAAAATGTGATAAAACACTGAATTATTAAATGTATTTCATTAATATTTTTTTTCATACAAAATTTGAAATGGGTGCACCGTAACAGAGTGAAATGGGTGCACCGTATGTAACTGCAGTCTCATTGTTACTTACTAAAAAAATATCTTCTTTTTTTCATTTCGGGGGGGAATCAATCCCCCCTGATCCCCCCCCCTGGCTACGGCCTTGCCTCTACTCCACGCAACTAGTTGCATGTAAAACATGAGATCCAACTGTCGATAGTATGTATAGATGAAGAATACGTACTATTATTAGAAAAGTTTTACCTACCATTAAAACTTATATTATGTACCCAGCCTTATTTAAAACCTTATTTGAGAGAATGCGCCGTTAATTTCCCCCCTTGTGCCGTTCCTACTTTGTGTTTTCCCATCTTTTATATATCTATGATACTGCAGTCACCAGCAGGAAGTGTATATCAAATACCTTTCTATAGTTATCTATGACTTGTCAAGATGACGCCATTAGTTGTTCTCAACAGGCAGGCCTTGCCTAGGTTTTAAATAAGGCTGGGTACATAATATAAGTTTTAATGGTAGGTAAAACTTTTCTATTATGTATTCCCAGGCCGTTATTTAAAACCTTATTTGAGATATGTTTGTTATCGCCTGGTGACTTTAAAACACGCTAATGTGATGAAGCTCAAGCTAAATATAAATGCTACGTTTTATATGAATTTAAAACATTACTATTTTAGAGTGGTTGGAACAGATGAGCCAGTGATGGGGTTAACCCAGTATTGGGGTCACTGCTCACTTCTCGACAGTAGAATTTGCTGAATGTATTGGCACTTTGCCAATTCCCTCGGGCCAAGATGTCATCTAAGGTGAAATTTTCCAACCAGTTGAGTGAGGCTACAGCAGACCGAATACTTCCAGGAGGTGAAGATATCCCTGCAGCTGACAGGACCGACTTAACCCATCCTGCTATTTTAGTCTTTGAGGCAGGTTTTGGGGTTCCACAAACCGTTAAGAACAACGCTTCCTTCGTGTCAGGAGATGTTCTACGCGATTCTGAAAGTCTGATCACTTCCCTAATCCAAAAAACTGGATCAATATTTTGACTGTTCGCCTTCTTCAATCTCCAACCTGATTGTTGGTGAGTGGAGGTGTCTGTTTTAGACCCAAATAATGGCCACATTGAAAGACCCTCTTCATCAAAAGTAAGATTATTTGATGAACATGTTAAAAGGGTTAAGTCATGCACTCGTCGGCCGGACGCTAAAAGGAGAAGAGTGCAAGCCCTTCTATTAGCTTCATATAAACTTGTTTTTTCGGGAGAGTTTTTCTCTAGCCATGACATTACTATTCTGGGGTTCCAGATCGGAGGTTTTCTTAACTTAGGCTTTGATAATAAAATTGATTTAATTATTCGTTTTACTAAGGGATGAGAGCTAAGGCTTCTTTCTGCGTGCGAGCTACAGAATGTGCAAACTACAGATTTATGTATTAATATAGTGCTAGGTGAAAGTTTCCATTTAAGGAACAGGTCTGAGAGAAATCTAGCGACCTCGCCGCCATCCGGTTTTTCTGGATTGACCCTATTGTCGTTGGACCATTGTAACCATCTCTTCCATGCGACATGGTAAGTTTGTAGGGTAGATTTACGCCAAGACTTGTTCAAAAGCTCTTTCTGTTGAGGAGACCAAGATTTCAATGCTTTCTTCCACCCCCACATTTCCATACTTCTAGTGTCATTTTGTTGACTTCCGGAGGCGGACGGTTTGTCTTGGTATCCACCAATTTTGTATTGGACTCAGAGCCCGACTTTTCAGATCCGCTCTCCAAAAAACTTTGTGCCACCTGGGTACTACTATGAGGTAGGTTCCCTGAGCCTGGTTTAGGTGTTGTAATACTCGTGGTATCAGACAAGGTGGAGGGAAGATCCACGCCAACTTGTATTTCCATTGACGACTCCAAGCATTGTGAAAGAGAGCCATTTGATCCCGTACATCCCATGATACATACTTTTCTACGACGTGAGCTGTTTTGGAGGCGAAGAGATCGACGAGTGGTACCCCCCATTTTTTGAAGACTACCGCTGTTGCTTCTGGCAGAAGATGCCACTCGGCCAGCCTCTTGTGACGTGATAGGTGATCGGCTACGCCGTTGAGTCGTCCCGGGAGATAGTATGCGGACAGATCTATGTGATGCTGATCCACTATCTCTAGCACCTGGCGAGTCAAGGTCAGAAGAGCCTGTGACTTGGTGCCTCCCTCGTTGCGAAGGTAAGAGACCACAGTTTTGTTGTCGGACTGGATCAGGAGACCCGAGCCCGACAGCTCTAGCGCGTGTGAAGATAGGGCTGCCAGCACGGCGAGCATTTCCTTCTGGTTGCAATGTAGGTTTTGTTGGTGAGGCAACCACTCTCCGCTCAAGAGTTTGTCGTCTAGAAGTGCTCCCCAACCTAGATCCGAGGCATCTGTGGTTAGTAGATGTTTGAATATGGGCGAATGTATCATGGATTTTTTGTATATGTTTTGCTTCCACCATACCATTTCTTTTATCGCTAGTTGTGGAACTGGAGTTCTTCGTAATGAGGGGAGATTTCTTATTCTGCGGTTGCAGTACTGGAGTCTTCTGCAATTCAATCTTCCTCGGGGTATCACGAAGTTGGCAAAATTCAGAATCCCTAGAAGAACCTGGGATTCGTTTAATGACCAGGTTCCTCTCAATGAGATTCCCTCTAATATTCTGGAGAGCTTCTGAATTTTGTTCTTTGGTAGACTTTTCTGATTTTTTGCCGTGTTCCATTTTATTCCTAAGAACTCTATTTCTTGTTTGGGTTCTAAATTGCATTTTTGGAAATGTACGTTCCAGCCCAGTTTTTGTAGGATTGTGACAAATTCCTGTGCTTGATTGGCTAATTTCTCTGCAGATTGATTTACTATCAGAAAATCGTCCAGATATACCACTATTCGATATCCTTTCTCCCGAAAGTATTGGGCTATCCAATTGGTGACTGTTGCGAAACCCTTGGGAGCGGAGCTCAGACCGAAAGGTAAGCATGTCATTTGTAATGTTTCCTGCTTGTAAACCATTCGTAGATACCTTCGATGACTTGGATGAATAGGAATGTGAAAATATGCTCGTGACATGTCTATTTTCACCATCCAGTCTTTTGTTTGGAGGAAGTCTGGAATGCGATGATGGTTTATCAAACGGAATCGCCCCGCTTCCACAAATTGATTTAGTGGTCTTAAGTTGAGGACCGGTCGTTGAGTTTCTTCCCCATTGGAGTCTTCCCTTTGATCTGGCTCTTATGTATGCCGGAGCCACTCCCTTCTGGTTTCCGGTAGTATGATGTCTGCTTAGGCAAACATCTTTCTAGACCTCCCATTTTTTGTATCACCTCCGCTAGTTTGGGGCCTTCAAATAGACATTCTTCGCTAGGAGGTATTTTGCGGAAAGCTGCTTGGACCCTAGAATCTTCAATTTTCTTTAGGATCAGGTCCCGTCTCTGTCCTATGATGCTGGCCCTTTTGCCGCATACCATCTGTGTAAGGTCCTTGGTAACCTTTTGGTATGGGGACTTACCTCCAAACAGAGTCTGTATCTTGTCATAAAGGCTATCCGGAGCTATTTCAGACTTTGCTGACCAGTCCAAGAGGTCTTGCAGGGAGTTTTTAAGATGTTCTCCCTGCATAACCAAGCCGTGCGTGAGGGCTCCGGTAAAATTGTCCATGTGCACTGATGGATCACTGTCTGTGATATTTTTAAATTCGTCATTTACTCAAGAGCTTCGCGTTGTAGGTCTTTTGTACGTCGGCGAATCGTACGTTTTCCCACTCCGGAGAGCCTAGATGTTGCCACTGCATTCCTTTGCTCCTCCTGCTTTCCTCGGCCTTTGGAATCTTTGGTTCGGCCAAAGATGTCTCCACTTCTTCTAAAACGAAGTTTAGTGGACTTGGTGGTCTCTTCAATTGGAGACTTGAAGAGCCTGATGCAATTGACATTTCGTCGCCTGAGTCGCTTACATCCGTGTCGTCTTCTTCAGGTTCCGAAGCGCGAGGTGTGGGTAAACGATCCATCAACACTTGGATGTTGGTAAGTTTGTCTACCCTATCCGAGAGTTCGTCAACTCGCGATTCGTGCGCCTTGTTCGTCTTGGAGACTTTACGACGCTTCGCTTGGGGTGACGGCATTTTATCATCCGTATGTATGATCTCGGCAACCTCGGCGCTTGATAAATTCTCGATCATTATATATTTACACAAGTACAAAAAAAAAACACGTAAAAATTAAAAAGTAGAAATCTTTAAAAACAAAACAACACAAAAAGATAGTCTGAATTAAAATAGTTCACATGGGAAAACACAAATATCAACAAAATCAGTCAGTAGGAATATTATACTAGAGAAACAGTCCTTTGTTTGTAAATATTATGATCTATTGCGCATCACTTTTCACTACTCGTACAAATCGTGTACGAATAAACGATAATTGACTCAACTTTATGTTGATTTAACAATTAATCAATAAATCGAACAGCAACGCTGTTTTCTTGCGCAATAATCACGAAAAAATATACGAAATATTGAAAAACTTTCACAAGCTTTGTACGATCGTGTCGGCAAAGTGCGGGAAATAACACGCTCATCTTGACAAGTCATAGATAACTATAGAAAGGTATTTGATATACACTTCCTGCTGGTGACTGCAGTATCATAGATATATAAAAGATGGGAAAACACAAAGTAGGAACGGCACAAGGGGGGAAATTAACGGCGCATTCTCTCAAATAAGGTTTTAAATAACGGCCTGGGAATACATAATAACCCTTAAATACAAATTTATAAATATTTTATGATATATTGATTTCTATATAAAACATGTAGGTATGTATGTCAGGATAGAGATATAAAACAGATTGATGGTATTTATATATGTTTGGAGATTAAGTATCAAACTATTGAGAGACCCCGTAGATATTGTGTAGATACTGCCATACAAATTGTATGAAACAATGTCGTCACAAAATAAAATTGTAACGAAAATTGTTTAAAAATTTTGAAATTTTCTACTACCTATAATGTAAATATTTTTTGTAGAAAATTAAATTATCTAGTTAAGGTGTTTTGGCGTTTTTGGATATTACCAAAAAATTTGGTAATATACCTAGGCAGTTAAACACATGAATTTATCATAAATAAAATGTTTTCCTTAGTAAAAAATGTACTGGAACTTTAAAAAAAAAAATTGTGATTTTATATTTGTCTATATTTATACCAATTTTCAGCTTTCTAGATTTATGGTTATTGAGATATGTAAAAAAAATACGCTTAAATTTTGCAAAATCATTACTCTCCACTATTCCATAGTAGTGGAGAGTAAAAATAAAGCAATATTTCAAAAATTGATAACCATTGACTGATACCAAAATTCAGTATAAACGTTTTGTAGGCATAAAATTTTCTATAGGTACGTTCTGCAATTTTAGGCTCTGTGAATCAAATGGATAAAAAGTTATAAGGGGGGACAGACACACTAAATATTCTACTCCAAATTCCGAGTAAATCCATTTGTATGTAACATATATGCTGCGAAGCCTCTAAGTTGGTCTTTTTTTACTTCAAAGTTGGATAAACCCTGCAAAAACTCTACAACTGCATACAATTCTCTCACACGGGACTAAAGATTAATACTGTCGATTCATTAAGAGATATAAATTCTCTTGACCGACTCGACAGTTGGAATATTCTTCTACATAAATTAAAAACATTTTTTCAATTAGGTACAATAATTTATATATATTGTATGACAAAAAACATACATTTAATATTCTATTGAAAAACAATGCCATTATCTATGTACACTATAAAAGTAACATTAAACTTTAAATTATATCACGTAATAATATTTACAAAGAATATAAAAATCTACAGTACAATTTGAGTATTTGAAATTTGTATATAATTATACATTTGTTTAATTCATTTATTTACAATTCGATATACAAAATCAAAAGCACACAACAGACAAGGAAGCTTTATAGGGACATCTAGGGTGTAAGCACTCATGTGAAAAGGAGATAATTTAAATAGTAAATACCTTCAGAATTTTTGTAATGCAAAATGAAATGAATTTGATTATAATTTCATTAATATTATTTTTGATGTTTATATATATTTTTTTAAATTATTGAAGTTATTTAACCAGTCTTGAATTTGAAGTATTGTGCAAAGTATGCGTTAATGGATTGTACAGTCATCCCACTATTTTTGTATATTTAATATATTTTATAAATAGAGTTTAACCACTTCACGCTTAGTTTTATTCACAAAAACAGAACAAAATGGTTATTTTATAAGTTGCAAAATACTTAAATTTAAGTTTTTTAAAAATATAACAATTACATTGAATATATTTTTTTAATTACATATAAACAAACATTGGATTTTTTCCCTGTCGGCAGTCAGATGATATTTTTACTGACAATAACATCTCAATAGAGATGAAGTTGGGATATAATAGAAGAACCAGGAACTCAGGCACCTACAGGGCTTACGACCTGTCATCGGCTGGTTTACGTGATCACTTTATGCACTTGCGCAACGTTCACCAATTATGCCTTTATTGAGTCCCCTTATCGATGTAATTTTTGAAAGTTCTACATATTTGAATAATGTGTAAACATTTCACCTGAATAATACGAAATTATATTATTGCCATCTATGAGGAAACGGAGAAACCTTTTTGTAACGCCATCTATTGAGAAGTTGATTTATTTGTAAACAATGAAAGCAACAGTCCTTCGTATGTGTTTGTGTTGTTTGAAAAAAAACATTTAAACATTAGTATAAACCTATAGAAAGCTTAAATTTTTTTTTCTTCATACACAATAATGTGAAAGGCTACGCCATCGACCTTAAGTTTGGCATAGTATTTAGTAAATGATGTCTGTCTCTGCAATGCAATTGCTAATTTAGGAATACTAAATACTCCAGTGAGGTTAGGAGTAAGTATTTAGTTACCTAGGACTGTGCATTCGGGTCTAAGACCTTTCCTATTTAATTCATAGTGTTGCTGAGATCAAATTGGGTTATAAGATAAGCATTGTGTGCTACACTGATGATACAGTACTTGTTTCGGAGTCTGAGGACGATCTCCAAAGGATACTTGCCAAATTCTAGCAAACATCACTGAAATACAACATGACGATATCCACAGAAAAGACAAAAAGCTTCACAATACAAGAAAAAAAAATGGTTAGATGTAAATTAGTTGTAGACAATTAAGTAATAGAACAGGTGATGGAATTTAAATATCTGGGAGTAATCATCAGCAGCAATAAGCTACTTCTATGACAGCACTGTGAAGCAGGTATAAACAAGGCGGCTGCAATATCGGGATGCCTACGAAAGAGCATTTGGAATAACAAACACATGAATATCAAGAGCAAAGTAACAATTTATAAAACATGTGTAAGAACAATCTACACATGTTTTATAAATTCTTATATGAAATAGAGATCAGAGATGACACTGTGAGAACCAAATCCTTACTGAGAACTTTGGAGATGAAACCCTTTGATTAATAACCGGAAACGCACTTAGAGATAGAGTAAGAAACACAGAAATAAAACGAGTGTGTAGTACGGAACACATCGTCCGTTGGGGAAGACAATACTGGAACGAACATGTTAACAGGATGCAAGAAAATTGACTCCACGTATCATGCTTTAAGGGCGGCCTCCTAAAAAATGACGCAACAGCTGGCAAACCACATCACAGCAGACGACTTAGCGGCAGGGACAGATCCTATGGATCTATACAAAGGAAGAAGAATACTCATATTAATTAAATAAAAAAACCGATAGAATGTCACTAAACGAAATCAATATATAATCAACTTTGTAAGTCCACAAATTGGTTTGTCACTTTCATGAAGTTGTTTGTGTCTGTTGAACACTTTTGCTTTCGTAAACGACTCGCTGCAAACTTCACAATTGTACGGTTTTTCGCCCGTGTGGACTCTCCGATGCGCCTTGAGGGACCCCGCCCTCGCAAACGTCTTCCCGCAGAAGTCGCAGGTGTACGGCCGTTCGCCCGAATGAATCCTCTTGTGCAATTTGAGACTGCTGGGGCCCGTGAAAGATTTTCCACAATCGCTGCAAAAGTACGGTTTTATTCCAGAATGAACTCGTTTGTGGGCGCCTAGTCTTCCCGAATCGACAAAGGCTTTGCCGCAAACGTCGCAGGAATAAGGTTTTTCTCCAGAATGGATTCTCTTGTGTATTTTCAAATCGCCAGATTGTGCAAACGATTTGGTGCAAACGTCGCACGAATACGGCCTCTCACCCGTGTGCACGCGCTTGTGAATGTTCAAACGGTTGGCGTCCCTAAAAGACTTCCTGCAATAATCACAACTATACGGTCTCTCTCCTGTGTGAATGCGTTTGTGTATTTCCAAATTAGAAGTCCTGGCGAACGATTTGCCGCACTCTTGGCACGAATGCGGTTTGATTCCGGTATGAACCATCATGTGCTTCTCAAGTATCGCCGGCTGCGTGAATGTCTTCCGACAAATGTTGCAGACGAACGGACGGAGACCAGTGTGAGCCCATTTGTGGTTCTTCAAGACGTTTCGATGCACGAACGCCTCACCGCATATTTCGCACTTGAAAGGTTTTTCTCCCGTGTGCAGTCGTTTGTGTTCGATCAGTCCGCCGGAACGGGCGAAACGGTTCCCGCAGACGTCACAGATGTAAGGCCGCTCCCCAGAGTGGACCCGCGCGTGGGCCTTCAGTTGGCCGTTGTCAGTGAAGGCCTTGCCGCACTCCGTGCAAGAGAATGGCTTCTCCCCTGTGTGGACGCGTCGATGGCGCTCCAGGTCGCACGCCTGCCTGAACGTTTTTGAGCAAACGAAGCAGACATGCGGTCTTATTCCAGAGTGATTTCTTTTGTGTTTGTTAAGACTGCTGACTGTAGAGAATATTTTGTTACATTCATCACAAATGAACACGCCCTTCTTTGATTTCTTGAGTTGCTTTTTAAGGGATTTTTTAGTTCTGTATTTTCTCTTTTCGGGTTTTGTTTCGGCACTGGATTCAGTACCTTTGGATGCCTCCGACTCTTTCTTGACTGGTTCAAAGCTGATCGGTATGTCCAAGTCGACGAAGACATGGGTGTTGCAGTCCAAGTTGAGCAAACTGGTGGTTCCGAGGGGTATTTTAGAGTCTTCGTAATGATGTTGGACGGCCGTAAGTTGGTCATTTTTAAATCCTAGTAAGGAAAAGTCTGTTTCTTCTTTGAGAGATATTTCTTCAATCTTCTGCAGATCTCTGCCGCTGCATATTTTGAAGTGATCCGGAAGATATATTGGTATATGGAATGTTATATTACAATATTCGCAGGTAAACATTTTCCTGAAATGAAAAAATAGAAATAAACTAGGTTATGTTAGGCTCTTAATTCTTAATAAGATTGGCCAATTCACTGACAGCACGGGAACATTTAAAACCAGGGCGATCCAGACACAAATGATATTAGTTTATTCAACGCCATTTACATCAAAAACTTTTCTAATAAATAATCACAATTTATTTTTGTCTACTATGGGTATATTTAAAAAAATATTAGTAAAAATATGTGTAAATTCATTTCTACAAAATCAACTGTTCGATATAATATCTACATACCTACATGGAATAATAATAGTATAGAATACTCTTTAGCCTGCAGTAAACGCAACTGCTTTATGTTGACAAATTTGGTCAACATTTTGCTACGAGCATTCAGTAATCATTTGGTTGTCTGCGTGATACGTTGTCCAAATAGGTAATTTTTTAACTGCTTGCAAACTTATTTACGCAGTCATAACGAGTAGTACTATACGAACAATGTCTACCAGCAGAGTCATACATATATTGACACGAGCCGGCCAATAAAACGGCTTTACTTTTTCAGCGAGGTATTGTATGGGAATGAGTATTCTATAGTTTTATTATTATTCTATGCATACCTATTATAAATGTCATTTGTAAACAATTTTGTATGGAATAAATTACAATTGATTAAGTAATTATAAAGCTTTCATTAAATAATAGTATAATAAATTCACAATTGTCTGATATTATGTAAATTTAATACAAGAAAAATATGAAAGTAAAGCCAACCTGAAAAATATTTCTTTCGAAGCTCACTATTAACAATGCAATATACTATGAAAGAAGATTTTATATTAAATAAAAATATAAAAGATTTAGTGGCATTATTATAATACTCGATGCAAACAAATTTGTTTATTTTGAAAGCAATATTTACATTTCCAATAATACTGACAGTGTTAGTACGACAGCTTGGTGAAATGTCATTTTTGTGCATAGATAATTGTTTATACTTTATAGAGCTTCTGGGCTGCGTTCGAAAAGTTAACTAGCGATCCCTCAACGATGTAAGAGCGTCATCCGATGCGTTCGTAATACATTGAGAGATTCTGCCCGTTCGGAAATACTAGTAAATTTTCTAAATTACGTAGTAAATTTTCTATTTGTCAAAAGGATGACCAATTTACTTTGTTTCTTAGAAGCATAATATTATGTCCTATTCTGATACGTTTCAGAGTACGAACACGTCTAAATCAACGGGCGACCGTGAATAAAAGGATTTTATCTGCGCGGTGTGACGTTATGAGTCCCGTATAAATGCAGTCAACTTTTTGTCATTTCTCATATACTAAAATTCAGACGGATAAATTTAGGCGAATCAGAATAGGACATAATAAATGTGTATAAATAATTATATTGTACTTTTTTTTTAAATAAAATGTTTATTAATGAAATCAGCTTTTTTATATTCCAATACAATTTTAACCATATCATCACGCCCTTTCCCTATTTGGGGTAGGCAGAGAGAGCTGAGCGTCAGACTCCTCTCTCTTGACATACATTTCTCGCTTCCATCACGTTCATGAATCTTCTCATACACGCTCTTCTGTTATTATTACTTCTAACATCTCCACCTTTAAAATTCCATTTATGTGATCTTGCCAAATTTTCCTTGGCCGACCTCTATTTTTCGTTCCTCTTTTATCAGCCTTATATACTTTTTTGTCAGACGGTCATCACTCCTTTACTCAATCGCCGACGTCCTTCGTTAAGGATTGTCAAAGTAATAAGATAATACAAATGTCAATAAAATAAAAAGAACCTTCGAGAGACGTAAAAAAAACGTGTAAAAAACCTTTTGACATTATAATATCTGTTGATGTCTATTTAAGCTGTGGTAAGATGACTTCTATTCGTTTCTGTGGTATCTATTATGTCAGTTGACATAATATTTGATGACAATATACATTCACAAAGAGGTTAATTTATAAAGATATCATTCAAAAGTTTCCTATAAAAGATCAGAGATCATTGTCTCTCCACTGTTGTCTTTCGATGTAAATATAAGATGGGTCGATGGCAGAGCGGTTAGCGCGCTGGGCTAGTAATCCAGTGATCGCGAGTTCGAATCCTGCCTCGACCGATTTCGTTCAACTATAGCACAAGCATTTATTTGCTTATTTTAGGGAACGTAGGAAGATGTATAATGTACTTGTTTAACAAGGACATATTCATTTTTTGTATCAATCTATCTATAACCTAAAATGACACAGGTATGAAAAATAACATTTGACATTTAAAACGCCCAATGCTGCATTCAGATTGAAACGCCGCTCGAAAGCGTTCAGTGACATTGGTGTGAAAAACGCCATAATCTGCAACTTCAGGTACATACGATACTCGACGTCGAGTGGTCAATCTGAACGCATCCCAGTCCGCTCGGAAACACTTCGCTGAAATGTCGCTCTCGTTGCAACTTCAGGTCGCACCAACAGAGTGATTCAGGTGCGTTCCGAACGGGTTGAATTAGTTCCAAAGAAAACCGAATGTAACTATTATGCAAAAAGAAAAGTTGTTTTTTAAATTGGTTTATATTGGTTGTTATCGCATATAACAAAGAAGAGCGTTGATAAGTGTTTAAATGCCGGCTAGTCAATACAATAATTAAATATGGTGGAGACGAAAGAACGTGTTGAGAGTATAAATTAAAACAATGCTTCAATTGACAGAAATACACGCGTAATAGTAATTATCGGTTAGTAAAAATTGCTGTAAAATTAAAAGGAAAATTAATTAGAAAACCAGTGATGACGGCCGCTGAAAAGAATTATTAAATACAGGAAATACACGTAGAACAGAGAATAACAGTGCTGAAAAGAATACTCAAATACATGAAATGCACGTGTAATATTGATGACAATCTTGCTAAAATAAATTACGAAACGAAATGTTCAGAGCAAAGAAAACAAATAATAATAAATCAGAAAGATCTTACCAACCGCTGCACTCGTTACGGGTCTGTAGATGAAACACTTACACTACATAATATCACTTTTTATTAATTTAAAATAACTTAAAACTATCTTAAATTCACCCCTCGTTGGTTATATGGACCTGAATCACACTTATTCACTATTATACGATTATTTAAGTTATGTTTATTCTTAAAAGTTATTTTTAATAGTAACTTAAACTATCTTAAATTCACCCCTCGTTGGTTATGTATGGACCTGAAATACACTTATGCACTACCATGCAAATATGAAATTTAATGCTGAGCATCGAGCAGACGCCTCGCAGAGATAAGACTTTTTCTTCAACGTTCGCGGTCTACGTTCGTTTTTTAAAAAAACTTATAAGATATCTTTCGTACGCGTGAGTTAATATTCGTCTATCCCGGCAGAGCGGCTATTCAATACTGATTCAAACCAGCTATCGCGTCCACCGCTGGAGACGGGGGGGGGGGGGGGGGGGAGCTACCCCACCGCGCGGCGGGGCGCGTTCTACCATCTACCAATAGGAAGCCTCCATTTCACCTACCAAGTTAGAAAGTATAAAGTTCCAGGAATATGCATTGAATATAAAATTATTAGAAATGACATATTTACAAAATATAAGCATTGTTTAAACACATTAAGGACCCAAAGACCCGTTAATATGATAAAACCATTATAAGAGAAAGTTTTCCAAGAATCAAGGTATTTTGTTGAAACAAAATAATAGATGTCTGGCTTCTATGCTACCATAACCCATGGTAATATTTTGATCATAATACCTATGTATATATCAATCGGCCCTCTTTTTTGATCAAGATATACCATGTGAAGAACAAAGAAACCAAACATAATGTAAGTAGACAAAAACTATTATGCCGGAGCTGAACGAATCTCATCGGCATGAACTTTAACAGGCTTCCCGCGACGTTCTACCCAGTAAACGTGTCCTCTTCCGATGGGCAATAAGATCCGATGCGGACCACTCCATTTAGGAGCAAATCCAGCGTGAAAACCGGTATTCATATCAGACTGAGGGTGTTCTCTAATTAAAACAGCCTGTCCTATATCGTATTTCGAAACCGTATCATTATCAGGTGCGTAACGTTGTCGATATTCCTCCTGAGACGCTCGTATTTCGTTATCTAACTGGGTACGCTCACGTGCTCCCGCTGTTGGGAAGATATCTCCATCGGGAGAATGAATCATCCATTCACCTGGACGGGGAATGTCGTAACCTAATAATGCCGTGCTAGGAGATACGCCTGTTGACTCATTACGACGACCACGTAACGCATATAAAATAGTCGGTAAATGTTCATCCCAACGATTATGAGGTTGACCTTGTAAATAAATACGCAACGCTTTCTTAATTT
Source organism: Molanna angustata (assembly GCA_963576475.1). Classification (NCBI taxonomy): domain Eukaryota; kingdom Metazoa; phylum Arthropoda; class Insecta; order Trichoptera; family Molannidae; genus Molanna; species Molanna angustata. The sequence goes on along the minus strand of OY754983.1, from coordinate 5,888,782 downwards.
CTTGGTTTCTACGTTCCGTAATATTCGCTCGTGGATGGTACACTGCCGTTGTCCAGTGCAAACATTGCCATCTATCTAGTGCGCTGGTCCACAAACGATTCTTAAAATTAGTGGCATTATCCGACAAGATCGCTTTTGGATATCCGTAACGAGAGAATACGTCATCTTCTAATATTTTAATTATAATCGGAGCTCTACTCGATCGTACCGCAAACGCTTCCACCCATCGTGTATATAAATCCGTAACTACTACAATAAAACGCTTGCCGTGTGTGGATATAGGATAGGGTCCCATCAAATCGACTGCGCATACGTCAAATGGTTTATGTACGTGAGTATTACCTAATGGGGCCGCAGGACGAGTCGGTACGGCTCTCGATAGAGCACACGTCATACACGCTCTCACATATTGCTCAACGTCAGTACGCATGTTCGGCCAAAAGAAATGGCGTGCCGCAGCCCGAGTCGTTTCTTTAGCTCCGGGATGACCTGCCACACGATTATCATGATACGTAGATATAACCTTCAAAACCATCGATCGGGGTACAAATAAACGCATATCATCATCCGCAAATTTTCTCCAAAGATAATCACCTAATAACGCATAATCACGTAAATATTGTTGTTCGTGACGTGCCGTCGATGTATTTGGTCGAGATAATAATATACGCAACCTATTTATACGTCGTTGTACGTCGGTATCTCTTTTCTGTCGTAACCGTATTTCTTCCGCAAGACTTACATCTACTACCTCAACATCGTCGGATGACTCAACCGCGTCCGGCTGGTCCTCCGTCACCGCATCATCTTCCGTTTGATGTACTTGTGCCGTTATCTCATTCGTTTCCGTTGATGGGTACATCATGCGACTTAAATCTTTTGTGTCTGCCTCCGTTACTATTGGGGACGATTCGGTATTTCGGGATAACGCATCAGGGAGTTCATTTTTACGACCGGGACAATGTTCAACTGTAAAATCAAATTCCTGTAAGAGGAGTGCCCATCTGATGAGCTTTGCCCTATCATTTTTCGCCGTATTCAACCATGTTAATGCTTTATTATCCGTGCGTAGCTTAAACGATCGTCCTTCTAAATACGGACGATATCTTTTAATGGCCCATACGGCCGCAAACGCTTCCTGCTCATTCGAATGCCATTTTTGTTCGGCCGGTGAAAAACGCATACTCGCATATGATATAACATCCCGTTCTCCGTCAGAGCGTGGATGATATAATACGGCCGCAATACCTAACTTACTCGCGTCTGTTTGTAAAATGAATTCGCGATTAAAATCGGGTCGTGACAATTTTAACGGTTGTGACATAGCCAACTTAATATTACGCATAGCGGTATCGGCTTGGCTATTCCACCGATACGGCCGATTAACTTTTAATAAATCGGTTAACGGAGCAGCAATCTCAGAGAATCGCGGTACATACTCTCGTAACCAATTACACAGTCCTAAGAAGCCACGTAGTTCTTTACGAGTTCGCGGAGCTGGTGCAGAGAAAATCTCCTTGCAATGAGACATTTGAGGATAATTTCCTTCCGCAGTAACAATATGTCCCAAATACTCTATTTCTGACGTGGCTAATTTACATTTATCAGGCGAGCATCTCAACCCGAACTGATCTAACCTTTCAAAAACCAGTCTTAAGTGATGAAGATGACTCTCCCAGTCAGAAGAATAGATTACAATATCGTCTATATATACAATGCAAAATTCTCTTAAATAACCGGCAAGAACCTGCTGACACATCGCTTTCTGAAAGCAGCTCGGGGCTCCCTTAAGTCCGAAGGGCATAACCTTAAATTGATATAACGCACCGTCAGGAGTAGAAAATGCCGTATATGGTTTAGAAGCAGGATCGAGAGGCACTTGCCAATACCCCTTTGTTAAATCTAACGTGGAAAATATCTTTGCGTTTCCGAGATCCTTTAATGTTTCGTGGATGACCGGTAAAGTGGAGACCTCGCCCTCAGTGACGTCATTTAACCGACGGAAGTCTACACAGATACGATAATCATTATCTCCCTTTTTCGGAGCCATCACGATAGGAAAACAATACGGAGATCTACTCGCTTCGATTACGTCATCAGTTAACATTTCTTCGATTTGTTTATGTAAATTACGTTTCTTAGCGTCTGATAAACGGTACGGTGGGATACGAATGGGTGTCTCATCTTTCAGCCGGATAACGTGCGGCTGCAAGCGAGCAGGGCCTGCATATGGGGTAAATAAAGCATTAAATTCTCGCAATATTTTATGTAATTCATTTTTTTTCGCATTAGATAAGTCGTTCGTAATATTTGGTAATTGTACGTTAGTTAAATTTGGTTAACGCTTCGTCGAATGAAAATATGCCGTAATCCTTTCCTTCTTGCCGAAATACAATGCTCCACGAATAAAATCAATCACGCCGTGTTCCGCTATTAACCAATCTATACCTAATATTACGTCATCTCGTAGGCCGTCTACTACTAAAAATTCATTTTTCATCTTAACATCTGCTATCGAGCAGTCTATTTCCGCTTTCGCTACTACCGTCATTTTGGCCGAAGTATGTGCAAGATTTAAACTCTTTACGTCACAAAATTTTCTTCTACACTTGTGTACTAAATCTGCACGAATTAAACTGTGAGAGGCGGCAGAGTCTACTAACGCTACATAGAGACGATCATCGATCGTCACGCTTATCCGTGGGAGGCTAACTTTACCAATCGCACATACACCGTCTACTTTATGTTCTAGTTCGCAAATTCCGTCACTGTACTCCTCTTCGTACCTACTCATCACTTTCGCCATCTCATTACTACCCAGCGCAACTACTGCAGTACCTAACTTGTGATCCGGCGCGACAACCGGTTTCCTTTCTTCGAACTCCTCTGACGCAACTACCAGCTTCTCATCATCCGACGTACCTGACGCAACTATCAACTCCATATCGTTCAACATATCTACCAACTCTACCTCCGACGCGAATTTCGAACTATCTCGTATGTAACCTGCCTTCTCATTATTAGCCTCCGCGGTTTCAATGCTATCCTCATCATCTTCTCTATGCACATCAGCCTCTACCACCATCTCAGTAAAACCTACAGAGTTTTGATCGCCTATTTCTACCATTACTTCATCAACATATTCAATCTTTTCATTATTAGCCTCCACGGTCTCAATGCTATCATCCTCTCTATGCACATCAGCTTCTACCACCATCACAGTAAAACCTTCAGATTTTTGATCGTCTCTTTCTACAATTACTTCATCAACAGACTCAATCATATTAATAGCATTCTCATTATCAGTACAGGGCGCCAGTTCCACGTTTGTTAACCTGGTGGAACGCAGGTTTAATTTCTTCGGGAGCCCGCGACAGGTCGAGGTCCGTAATTTGTGTTCCTGTCGGGGCGGCGAGCGTTTCCCGATGCCGATGCGATAAACTCGTTTCTTTCCACGCAATCTTTATTAAAATGACGACCAGGGCAAAATTGACATTTTGGTAACTGTTTTCTGTTATTTACTGGGTTATTATTATTAGGGCACGAATTCGCATTACGGTTGTTTGGACGTATATTATAATTATCCTGCCGGTACGTTGAGGTATTATAGTTATTACCGCTTTCGCACGAATTGTCACGTTGGGTATTCCTATTTTCATGATTACGTTCGGCAACTGGCTGAAACAACGTTTGTCGGGGGAAATCAATCATCATTACTTTTTCTTTAAGCGACGTGAACGTAAAATTTCCGAAAATCACTCCGACATCTAAAATGTTGCGATACGTGTCTCTCATCAGGTATATTAAGTCGGAGCATGAAGCATCCGACGGAGCCGTTCCAAAGAGCCGCATATGAACCGCTTCCTTCCGCTTAAGGAATGCGATTCCACCCTCATCCGCACGCTGACGGTCACCATAATAATTAGCCATAAGCGAAGACCGGGCAACGTCTATTCCGTATCTACCAATTAAAAAACCTTTGAATTCATCCCATGTCCATTTACCCTGCGCATGAGGAGACCACCAACGCTTGGCTTCTCCTCGCAACCTCTGAGACGCACGGCCGACCATTGACGCAGGAGAACAAAATATGTGGTCGAAAAACGCTTCGCATGCCGTGATAAATAAAACAGGGTCTTCTTCTGGAAGACCGCTGAACGTATCTTCCAGTTCGCGACGTTGTAAATATGGGAATAAATGTTCAATTCCCGGGCTATCGTTTCTTGGGGGTTCTGGAATATCGCGGCTTGCATTATCATTTATTCTAGCCCTAGTAACCCGTCTATTATCCCCTCCGCCGCCATCGTTTTCACGCTCTACTACTCCGAAAATAATATATTTAAATAAACGAAAAACAAGTTGAAATAACATTTTTTTTTTAGTTAATACGAGAAAAAAACTTCAAACGAAAAGAAAACGCTCAAAACCTCAGGGTGGTTCGATAAAAACTACTGTTTTTAAAAATGGCTACACGTTGGATAGCGCCAAATTGTTATCGCATATAACAAAGAAGAGCGTTGATAAGTGTTTAAATGCCGGCTAGTCAATACAATAATTAAATATGGTGGAGACGAAAGAACGTGTTGAGAGTATAAATTAAAACAATGCTTCAATTGACAGAAATACACGCGTAATAGTAATTATCGGTTAGTAAAAATTGCTGTAAAATTAAAAGGAAAATTAATTAGAAAACCAGTGATGACGGCCGCTTAAAAGAATTATTAAATACAGGAAATACACGTGGAGCAGAGAATAATAGTGCTGAAAAGAATACTCAAATACATGAAATGCACGTGTAATATTGATGACAATCTTGCTAAAATAAATTACGAAACGAAATGTTCAGAGCAAAGAAAACAAATAATAATAAATCAGAAAGATCTTACCAACCGCTGCACTCGTTACGGGTCTGTAGATGAAACACTTACACTACATAATATCACTTTTTATTAATTTAAAATAACTTAAAACTATCTTAAATTCACCCCTCGTTGGTTATATGGACCTGAAACACACTTATTCACTATTATACGATTATTTAAGTTATGTTTATTCTTAAAAGTTATTTTTAATAGTAACTTAAACTATCTTAAATTCACCCCTCGTTGGTTATGTATGGACCTGAAACACACTTATGCACTACCATGCAAATATGAAATTTAATGCTGAGCATCGAGCAGACGCCTCGCAGAGATAAGACTTTTTCTTCAACGTTCGCGGTCTACGTTCGTTTTTTAAAAAAACTTATAAGATATCTTTCGTACGCGTGAGTTAATATTCGTCTATCCCGGCAGAGCGGCTATTCAATACTGATTCAAACCAGCTATCGCGTCCACCGCTGGAGACGGGGGGGGGGGGGGAGCTACCCCACCGCGCGGCGGGGCGCGTTCTACCATCTACCAATAGGAAGCCTCCATTTCACCTACCAAGTTAGAAAGTATAAAGTTCCAGGAATATGCATTGAATATAAAATTATTAGAAATGACATATTTACAAAATATAAGCATTGTTTAAACACATTAAGGACCCAAAGACCCGTTAATATGATAAAACCATTATAAGAGAAAGTTTTCCAAGAATCAAGGTATTTTGTTGAAACAAAATAATAGATGTCTGGCTTCTATGCTACCATAACCCATGGTAATATTTTGATCATAATACCTATGTATATATCATGGTGAATGAAAATTAGATACCACTGGGTACCACACGTGAAAGTAGCTGTCAAATATTATTGCGACCTTCTTCTGAATGTGCACGAACTTGGCAATCACTTGATCAAAATCAAAGGTCTCCAGATCCAGCGCCATCCGGAACATTTCCTCCACACTCTTCAATCTAACCCATTCTCGGATTGTTTGCATCAAGACATCTGCCATCTGCCAGGTCCACGTCGGTCGTCATCGTCCCTCAATCATTTATATAAGATGATCTGAACAAATTGAGAATTTTCCAGGAAATACAGTTATTTTCGGCCTTTATTTTTATCACTATAAGCTGTGACGTGAAGCAAAAAGTAATAAAATTTACAAGATCTTTATTTATTTATTTATATAACACTTCTTTGTACATACATAAAATTACATAGTACAAATGGCGGACTTATTGCCTGGAGGCAATTTCTTCCAGTCAACCAGTCTTTGTATAATTTTAATGATATGGTACAAATATTATGTAGATATTTGACTAAAACTAGTTGCATTTAACACATGAGATGGCGATAGTATGTATAATTGAAGAATATGTACCAAACTATAAACACTTAAACACAAATTACTAAATATTCTGTTTTCTATATAAAACATACAGGTATGTATGTTTTATATAGAAAACAAGTCTTTTTTAGGGCCTGCCGATGCCTCTCCCATTTGCCCTCGGTCTCCATTTAAGGATTTTTGGGGCCCAGCGCTCACCAACTTGTCTTGCGACAAGCCCTGCCCACTGCCGTTTGAGCTTCAGGATGCGATCCATGACGTCTACTACTCGGGTTCGATGCCTTATATCTTCATTTCGGATTCTGTTTCTCAGACTTACCTACTCCGAGCATGGACCTTTCCATGGATCGTTGTGTGATCTTTCAGCGTCCCCTTTGGTGAGAGTTTAATTATTAATATCATTAAATAATATGAAAATTATTTTGTTGTTGTTTAAGTTACTTAATGCTGTATTATTAATTATATAAATAGGATAAATAATATACCTACCAAACAAAATTTTGAAACACTTAAACTTCTTCTTCTTTGTTTAGTAGACCTAGTTAGTCTGTTCTTCAGAAACTATGCCTCCTGGGATGACGAAGTCCAGCTATCCTTCCATCTCTTGGGTGGTCTTCCGGGTAGGCGGCGGCCAGAAGGGATTTCATTCGCCGCTATATATGCAAGTCTATCACTGTCCATCCTGGCTACGAACACTTAAACTATTTATGTAAATTACCATTCGATAACTTACTATCGACTTTCTGCACAACGTCATAAATAAATGACTTTAGAAAATCGAAGGACATGTGGTGGAACATCCCTATGATGTTCCCACATCTCTAACTTCACATCATTGCAAATTGCAACCAACTCAAGCTGACCTTAAAACAGTGATCCCCTCCTACGATACTTATTCGTGATTCGGAATATCTCCAGTTGCCGTGGCTTGGCGTATCGCGAATTCTCCTCGACATTCTTATTCCGTGTAAATTGAATATTACAATTATTAAAAAAACTACAATGTAAAACCGTAATTTAAATAAATACAATTATCAGAGTGAGTACAATCATTTATTACATGAATTATCAGTTGCCCCAATTGTCTGCAGTATATCTTAATATAGAGAGATGAGGTTTAACAATATTTACCTTTTAAACACACAAATAATCATTCTTATAAAAATATTCTTTAAAACAATGTAATTAATCATAATCAATCTAATAATTAAATAACCATCTCCCTATAGACATTAGCTGATATGTTATTTTTTATTTATACACAATATTTACAAATTATACTACTTGCATGTAACACATGAGATCCAACTGTCGATAGCGATAGTATGTATACTATGTATAGTTGAAGAATAAGTACCAAACTATAAACCCATAAATACAAAATGTTAAATATTTTAAGATATTTGGTTTTCTATACAACACATGTACCTAGATATGTATGTCAAGATAGGATAGTATGGAGGTCAGTCCTTTGATCCTACCCAGAATATGAAAACAGCATGATGGTATGTATGTACGTTTGGAGATTAGTATAAAATTATTAAGTCTTCTTAGATATTGTGTGTAGGCTACTGACATACAAATTGTATGAAGCAATGTCGTCACTAAATTCAATTTTTATAAAAATTGTTAAAAAAATTTGAGATGTGCTAATACAATTGTAATATTTTTTATAGAAAATTAAATTATGTAGTTGGGGTGTTTCGGCTTTTTTCGATATTTTTAAAAATTTGGAAATATAGGCAGTTAAACTCATAAATTTATCATAAAAAAATATTTTTCTTATTAAAAAATGTTTGAGAAACCCTGGATTTTTTGAAAAAATTAATTTGAGTTTTTGTATTTGTCTATGTTTATACCAATTTTCAGCGTTCTTGCTTTTATGGTTTCTGAGATATATGGAAAAATAAACCAAAAATTCAAAAGTTGATAACCCCTGACTGAAACAAAAATTCACCATTCTGAGTGTAAAAGTTTTGTAGGCTTATAAGTGTTTATATATTTTGAATTTTTGAGATCTGTAAATTGAGCTGATCAAAAGTTATAAGGGGGAGACAGACAAACACACAGACACACAAAACTCACATAAAATTTTCTACTCCAAATTCTGAGTAAATCCATGTATGGGAACATATATGCTGCGAGGCCTCTAGTTGGTGTTATTAGCATGCAAAAAGTCCACTACACCATACAAAATTTTCCTTCGTACACGCATCTTGGCTTAATAATGTCGATTCATTCAGAGAATTGAATTCTCATGAACGAATCGACAGTTGGATAATGATTACATATTTATGTATGATTCAATTTCAAAAAGAGAATTTCTCGTTAAACTTACATAAATTGATAAATAATAAAAAAAACTCCATCGATTTACTCAATTTGATTTCATTTAATTACCCATCACGTCACATCAGGAATCTACTACCATTTAAGTAACCAATATGAAAAACAAATTATTTACGGCATGCATTTATTCAAAGAACTTGCAAAAATTACAATGTGTTCTTTAAGACTAGTTGCATGTAACACATGAGATCCAACTGTCGATAGCGATAGTATGTATAGTTGAAGAATATGTACCAAACTATAAACCCATAGATACAAATTATTGAATATTTTCAGATATTTTGTTTTCTATACAACATATGTAGGTATGTATGTCAAGATAGGATAGTATGGAGGAAGATCCTTTTTCCTACCCAGAATATGCAAATAGCATGATGGTATATATGTATGTATGTTTGGAGATGAAGTATCAAACTATTAAGTCTTCTTACATATTGTGTATAGGCGACTGCCATACAAAATGTATGAAGCGATGTCGTCACTAAATTCAATTTTTAAAAAAATTGTTAAAAAAAAATTGAGATCTTCTACTACAATGCTAATATTTTTTATAGAAAATTAAATTATCTAGTTGGGGTGTTTCGGCTTTTTTCGATAATTGTAAAAGTTTTGGAAATATAGGCAGTTAAACTCATAAATTTATCATAAAAAAAATATTTTTCTTAATAAAAAATGTTTGAGAAACCCTGGAATTTTTTTGAAAAAACTAATTTGAGATTTTGTATTTGTCTATGTTTGTTCCAATTTTCAGCGTTCTAGCGTTTATGGTTTCTGAGATATATGGAAAAATAAAATAAAAATTCAAAAGTTGATAACCCCTGACTGAAACAAAAATTCAAAATTCCGAGTATAAAAGTTTTGTAGGCCTGTAACTGTTTATATATTCTGAAATTTTAGGCTCTGTAAATTGAGCGGATCAAAAGTTATAAGGGGGGGACGGACACACACACAGACACACACACACACAGACACACGAAATGTTCTACTCCGAATTCTGAGTAAATCCGTGTATGGAACATATATGCTGCGAAGCCTCTAAGTTGGTGTTTTTTGACTTCAAAGATGGAAAAGCCGTGAAAAAAGTAGACCTCTCCATACAATTCTCGCGTATTCTGGCTTGATACATTGTCGATATGTTAAGAGAACAAAGTTCTCCTGAACAAATCGACAGTTGGAATATACACTTCTCTAATACCTACATATAACTAAACTAAATTTATCATCAGTAATAAAGTCCCTGAATACCTCTGTGGCTTCTGCTGAGTTTTGTTATAGCAAGCTCTCCTCTTTCTCTTTCCATCTAATTCCTTATATCCTTCTCTTTCCTTTCCCTATAAATCTGCCATCACAATTTACATAAAAGTGATTATTTCTGTAAACTCAATTGGTCCCCTAATGGAGTACTATATTATTCTTGTACCTATTACTTATAATTAAGACTATCTGTTTAAAAAATAAAATAAAATGATGTATAATGTCACTATGCGTTGTTACTAAATAAATAAATTGAAAAAAAAATGCAAGATCATGACTTCATGACCACCGGTCTTGATCTTGGATTTGCTCATCACTATTTTTAATTTTATTTCAATATCCTTGCTCGCATGTACCTACCTACCTATAATAATTTCTGATGTAGGTACAATATAAGCTGATGCAATTAGGAAATAAAATTGTGTGTAACATATGTAATAAAAAACTTTTGAGTTTTTAGTTTTTTTTTAATCTCATAATAGGGTTATGAACATTTATATTCATATAATTTTTAATACGTAGGTACACAAATTGGAGAGTTGAGTGTTGGCTTATTTTTAATAAATTTGTATCTTGACATAATGTACATAAATTTACCATGTAGATTTATGTCTTAATTTGACATTTCGTCGCATTTCAAATTAAGAAGAACGGAACACAAGACGCTTTTGATGCTGTTTCAAAACCCACTATAAGCAACAAAGGTATCTAGTTAATATATGCAAATAATCTTTAAAAATAATCATGGTCAACAATTTAACTATGCACAACATGGCGTATAGTCGCCAAATAACTAGTGTCCGACCGAAGCTTCGGCTTCGGCTTCGGCCACCTTCGGCCAAAAAAAAACACCATCGGCCGAAGCCGAAGCTTTTTGCCAGCCGCTAAAAACAGTTAAAACTTGTAAAAACATGCGCGAACATGACATGTGTAGCGGATGTATAGATTCGGCCAGCCCAATAACAAGTTGCCACATTCTACAGGCTTGTGATATTTATCATCTCATAGATCCAGACTGAAAACACAAATAAAAACTGTGTTTCCACTGGGAATCGAACCCAGGACCCTTGGCTCAGTAGTCAGATATCATACCAACTGAGTCATGAAAGCCGAGTATTCATTATTTTAATCGATTTTTTTTAGTAAAATCAAACGACCCAGGACCCTTGGCTCAGTAGTTAGATATCTAACTAACTAAGTCACGAAAGCAGATTTTTTATTATTTTAATTGATTTTTTTACTAAAATCAAAGCTAAGGCCGAACAATCGGCTTCGGCTTCGGACAAAATCTGACCTTCGGTCGGACACTACAAATAACTTGAACTTTTAGTCGAGAAGGGGGTGATTTGCACGTAAACCAACGAAGCAAAAAGACACAAATTTACGCTCTGCGCAACCGGTAGCTCGTTCAAGATGTTTGGCGAAAATTATACGATAATATAATATGTGCAAACCGTCCCATCCACAGCGAAAAGAGTTATTTGCCGGAAACTATACTTAAGTATAAAATAAACATCTATGATTAGTTAAACAATAAATCCCGCAGTTCTTCGTACATAATAAATATATACCTACACCATACACATAAATTCATAAAAATATGGCGACGATTACTTGCCAAGTATTTTTGCTGTCGACTGCGGGAATAGAATATGGTAGAACCGCTGTCGGTCTGCTGTTTTGTACATACCAATCTATTGATCTATGTGTATGTTTGTTTTGTATTTATAAATTGTTTTTTTTTGTATTTTTGTACTTATGTCTTGTCTCAATATATTATTATATAATGTTATTAACAAAATAATTTTGTCTATATTTTAATTGGTACTTATTATTATTATTTCGTATGGCATATTATGAAAAGAAAAATAGCACCAGGCACGTCAAAAGCAAACATATATATATGATAGGTCGCACGCAGGGTGCTCGTCACAGGTATATGTCCAAGTCATCAAGCCAGGCAGCAGCCGATGCAGTGGCCGTGATAAAATTAATTGGTAAAAATTAATTGGTTCTTATACCCACACACAGGCAGTGCCTTGTGTGATTTTTGTGTGCACGGTTGCTTTGTTGTTATGATTAATATTAGGTAAGTATGTTTATGTGTATTGTGTGTTAGGCGTGTACCAAATCTTAAATAAATAAAATAAATATATATTCAATGTTTGCAATGTCTACAAGATACCTGTTGAGATCAGTGTGAGAACGGTGCAGGATTGTTGTAACTACTTACTCTGGTGGTGGGGAAAGTGAGAAAACTTGGATTGTGGAGCTGTGACACATAGTGCAGGACTGTCATCTAAGAAAATTTTGTGCACGGAAGCCTAAAGGACATACTCGAGACAAAACCGGAGGCGGTGGAGTAGCTGGGGGTCTGGAGCTAAGAATCTAGTTTTTTTTCTGGACGCAGCCTATACGGGCAAAGGAGAACCGGAGCCACACGATAATAAAGAAGAAATTGATTTAGCAAAAATGTGAAATCGTAATATTCCGTAATATTTATAAGAAATATTGCTGACCCAATCCTACTACGCACTGTGTACTATGCTTTCTGTCACTCAATCATAGCATATGCCATACTGGGATGGGGAGGGGCGGCAAAAAATCTGATGGAACCGGTTAAAAGAGCCCAAAAGGCTGTAATTAGAATAATTAATAAACGTCCAAAAAGATACCCATGTGATTAACTTTTTAAGGAATATTTTGTACTGGACGTCAGGCAAATTTACATGTTAAAATTAGGTACATATTTCTTTTCACACAGGACAATTAATAATCATGCGACACGCACACATAACACACGAACAAATCTAAATCTTATAGTTCCAATAATTAAAACCACTTTTAGTCAAAGATTCTACACTTTCCTTGGACCAAGACTATTCAATAAAATTACAAACTACACGAAAGAAAAAAAAATAGAACCCAATAACACACACCAATTGCGGACGATACTAACCAAATGGCTAATCCATTTGGGTAGGAAGGAATCGGAGGAACTTCTATAATATAGTGTGTTAGAATAGAATGACATTATGAGTACTATGCTGCACGACATAAGAATCAGCTGTATTGCAAAGAAACGGAAAGCTGGGTGATTCGACACAGTCAATGGACTAGTGAATCATCCAGGTGTCATCAATAAGAAAAACATACCAGTTACTGCTATTTTTTTTAAGATTTTACCTTGACTATATTCTAGAAATTTTTTTACTATTTTTGTTTTTGTTTTTGATTATATTGTTATTTTTCGTTTATATTTTTATTTTTATTTATATTTTTTGTTTATTCATTTTCTCATTACTTTTTGTTTTCTTTACTTTTTGTTATTATTTTTGTCTCTTTTGTCGTGGTTACTTTTTTTGATATTGTTCATATTTTTTATCTATCTTGTTTATTTTTCTTCTTCATATGTATGTATAAAAATGTAGTAGTAAACCAGTTAATAAATGATTATTATTATTATTATTATTATTATTCCACTACTCTATAAGCAGTGGAGTAAAAATAAAAAAAAAACTATTATAGCGGGTTTTGAAAGACGACATTCAAGACGCGGAATTCGGATGTAGCATAACTGTCATATTTCCCGCCAATTAGCGCGTGCCATAGACAATATAGATCGTGTTGAGCGCGTTTTTTTCTAATTAATCGCCTTGTTGAAGTTGTAAAATGTCACCACTAGGTTCATATTAATGGTTAGTTTTTTTTTCTTTTTGAGGGTGTCAACACTTTCTGTGTTGTCCCCTTTCATAGCATATCAGTTACAAAGTGATTAATTTGTAAAATGAGAACACATTTTATAATTATAGAAGATGAATACATTACTCTTTAACCCTCTGACAAGATAAATAATTAAGAATCTTTTTCATCCTTGAATGTCTTGAAATCTCTCAAATGGAACATTGTTTTCACTATACATACACTACTACACTGAATTTTTTTTTTTGTTAATAGTAACTAAATTTCATGTTAAAATTAACCGAACTATAGTGACTACAAAATATTTGGTTTTGTGCACACAGCCAAACAGTACAGTCATAAATAGATAAATCTTTATTATTGATAACAAAGGTTTGGCTAAAACGCAGGTAGCCAGTTCGGTTGTCATAATATTTTTTTCAGTGATGGAGTTTGGTGTTGTATGGCAACGAACGTGGACTATCAGCCGGAGAGTGTCTGGACGTCTGGCTGCCTTCGAAATGTGGTGCTACAGGCATACGGCTAGGACCCATTGGTCAAACTATGTTCCAAAAGACGTGGTACTGAGGAGATCCCGAGAAACAACGCAACTCTAAAATAAGGTTTTGTCGAACAACAATCCGAAGATCAAGTCTGCCCCCCTAGACAACATGCCATTAAAGCTAAGCGTTATATCGCTAAGCGATAGAAATGTATGAAATTTATGGCTGTCACGTGTTGTCATAGCGACCAATTTCATACATTTACTATCGCTTAGCGATATAACGCTTAGCTTAAATGACACGTTGTCTAGGCCCCCTGCTCGTTACTACCACCGAAGACAAAAACCATAAAGGTCGCCCTGGAGACAACTGTGGACTGGACTGTGATATGGACCGGGTGAACGGTGATGTGCGCTGTAGCATTGCACCGATTATATTTTTTTTGTTTGTATATTAACGTGTTATTCTTTTCTTTCATTCTTTATTCTTTTATTTTTATGTATAATTTTGTAAGATGTAAAGGTATATAATAACTCAACTTCATGTCCCACTTCTGAATATCAATAACCAATGCATTCCTTTTACCAGGGTTTAAAAGATTTTTGAATCTTCATCGATGATGACCTTTCGTGGCATGAACAGGCATCGCATGTCAGCAAAGTAAAATCATCAAGACTATGCAAAAGCCTTAGTCCGGATATTGCGTCGTCTAACACACTTTGTATTTTTAAGAAAAAATCAAAATTAGGAATCGAATATATTTTTATTATTGCATATGCGCAAAAATTGGATTTTTTTCCCTGTCGGGAGTCAAAGATATTTTTTAACAGATTTTTTAATTATCTCAATAGAGACGAAGTTGGAATATTTATTGTAGGAGAACCGGGAAATCAAGGCACCTACAGGGCTTACGACCTGTCATCGGCTGGTTTACGTGATCACTTTATGCGCTTGCGCAACGTTCACCAATTATGCCTTTTTAATGAGATCCCTATCAATTCAATTTTGAAACTTCTATATATTGTAATACTGAAATTCTTTTCGCTTGAAAATAAGGAATTTTTACTACAGCCATCTATGGTTGAAATTATGAACAGCAATCTTATTATTTTTTATTTATTTTGTTGTAACGCCATCTATTGAGAGAATTGGTTTTTTGTAAATAATGAAAGCTACAATTCTTATATGTGAGGTGACAATGCATTTTTCGCATAGAAGTCACCCCTGAATTGCGCCAGACTTATAAGGTCATTTTTGTCTTATTTACCTACTTGTACCAATGTGTAAGTAATCGAATATATTTTTATTATTGCACATGCGCAAACATTGGATTTTTTTCCCTGTCGGGAGTCAAAGATATTTTTTATCAGATTTTTTAATTATCTCAATAGAGACGAAGTTGGAATATTTATTGTAGGAGAACCGGGAAATCAAGGCACCTACAGGGCTTACGACCTGTCATCGGCTGGTTTACGTGATCACTTTATGCGCTTGCGCAACGTTCACCAATTATGCCTTTTTAATGAGATCCCTATCAATTCAATTTTGAAACTTCTATATATTGTAATACTGAAATTCTTTTCGCTTGAAAATAAAGAATTTTTACTATAGCCATCTATGGTTGAAATTATGAACAACAATCTTATTATTTTTTATTTATTTTGTTGTAACGCCATCTATTGAGAGAATTGGTTTTTTGTAAATAATGAAAGCTACAATTCTTATATGTGAGGTGACAATGCATTTTTCGCATAGAAGTCACCCCTGAATTGCGCCAGACTTATAAGGTCATTTTTGTCTTATTTACCTACTTGTACCAATGTGTAAGTAATCGAATATATTTTTATTATTGCATATGCGCAAACATTGGATTTTTTTCCCTTAGCTATGAAGTATTTTTCCCTTAGCTATGAAGTATTTTTCCCTTAGCTATGAAGTATTTTTCCCTTAGCTATGAAGTATTTTTCCCTTAGCTATGAAGTATTTTTCCCTTAGCTATGAAGTATTTTTCCCTTAGCTATGAAGTATTTTTCCCTTAGCTATGAAGTATTTTTCCCTTAGCTATGAAGTATTTTCATTTTTTTTTCTTGTTTAAATCGTATCTTAGTGTTATATTTATAATATCTTTATTTTTTTCTAATTCTTTTGTTGTTGTATATACACAATTTTGTCTTCTTCTTCAGCTAGGACTATGTCCTGTAGTTCTCTGCACCTGCTCCTGGGAGGAGGACGTCCAGCTGTCCCTCCATCGTTTGGGTGGTCTTCCTGGAGGTCTGCTACCTGTAGGATGTTTATCAGCTGATATCCTCACTACTCGGTCTGAGCTTGCTCTCCCCACGTGGTCTCTCCAGAAACGTCTTCTTGTTCTACCCCATCGTACCATAATTTTTTTATAATAATTTTTGTCATAATTTGTAATCTGGTTGGTTGTATAAAATTGCCTCATGGCAATAAGCCCGCCAATGTACAATATATTTGTTTATATTATGTACAGAAAGATGTATTAAATCAATATTATGGATTGTGTTTGTGTTTTTGTCATAATTTGTTTGTACATATTAAGAAGACCCGAGAATCACATTGTGAACCAGGCTATGGCCGTAGACATCCTCCGATCAACGAATAGGGGAAGACCAAAAAATACATGGATGGCGCAAAGGAGTTCACAATTGATGAAACAAGAATTGACATTGGAGGCGGCCCAGAACCGAAGAGTGTACAGCTTGAGGACGAGGAGAGATGACCCCAACAGTCTTCATCGACGATAAGTTGGGAAGAAGCCAGGAAGAAGAAGAAGAATAATCCAACTGTCGATTTGTTCAGGAGAAATTTGTTCTCTTAACATATCGACAATGTTTCAAGCCAGGATACGCGAGAATTGTATGCAGAGGTCTACTTTTTTCACGGCTTTTCCAACTTTGAAGTCAAAAAACACCAACTTAGAGGCTTCGCAGCATATATGTTCCATACACGGATTTACTCAGAATTCGGAGTAGAGCATTTCGTGTGTCTGTGTGTCTGTGTGTGTGTCCCCCCCCCCTTATAACTTTTGATCCGCTCAATTTACAGAGCCCAAAATTTCAGAATATATAAAAAGTTACAGGCCTACAAAAATTTTATACTCAGAATTTTGAATTTTTGTTTCAGTCAGAGGTTATCAACTTTTTAATTTTTATTTTATTTTTCCATATATCTCAGAAACCATAAAAGCTAGAACGCTGAAAATTGGTACAAACATAGAAAAATAAAAATTTTAAATTAATTTTTTCAAAAAAATTCCAGGGTTTCTCAAACATTTTTTATTAAGAAAAATATTTTTTTATGATAAATTTATGAGTTTAACTGCCTATATTTCCAAAACTTATACAATTATCGCAAAAAGCCGAAACACCCCAACTGGATAATTTAATTTTCTATAAAAAAATATTAACATTGTAGTAGAAGATCTCAATTTTTTTTTAACAATTTTTTTAAAAATTGAATTTAGTGACGACATCGCTTCATACATTTTGTATGGCAGTCGCCTATACACAATATGTAAGAAGACTTAATAGTTTGATACTTCATCTCCAAACATACATACCATCATGATATTTTCATATTCTGGGTAGGAAAAAAGGAACTTCCTCCATACTATCCTATCTTGACATACATACCTACATATGTTGTATAGAAAACAAAATATCTGAAAATATTCAATAATTTGTATTTATGGGTTTATAGTTTGGTACATATTCTTCAACTATACATACTATCGCTATCGACAGTTGGATCTCATGTGTTACATGCAACTAGTATGGTTTGTGTATCATTGTACCCCCCCTGCTCACGCACTGGAATAAAAACTTTTTATTATTATTATTTTATTTTTTTTATTTATTTATTTATTTGATAAAGAATAAAAGTGATACATAATACAATTATTCCAACTGTCGATTTGTTCAGGAGAACTTTGTTCTCTTAACATATCGACAATGTATCAAGCCAGAATACGCGAGAATTGTATGGAGAGGTCTACTTTTTTCACGGCTTTTCCAACTTTGAAGTCAAAAAACACCAACTTAGAGGCTTCGCAGCATATATGTTCCATACACGGATTTACTCAGAATTCGGAGTAGAACATTTCATGTGTCTGTGTGTGTGTGTGTGTGTGTGAGGGTGTGTCTGTGTGTGTGTATGTCTATGTGTGTGTGTGTCTGTGTGTGTGTCCGTCCCCCCTTATAACTTTTGATCCGCTCAATTTACAAAGCCCAAAATTTCAGAATATATAAACAGTTATAGTCCTACAAAACTTTTATACTCAGAATTTTGAATTTTTGTTTCAGTCAGGGGTTATCAACTTTTGAATTTTTAATTTATTTTTCCATATATCTCAGAAATCATAAAAGCTAAAACGCTAAAAATTGGTACAAGCATAGAAAAATACAAAATCTCAAATTAGTTTATTCGAAAAAATTCCAGGGTTTCTCAAACATTTTTTATTAAGAAAAATATTTTTTTTATGATAAATTTATGAGTTAAACTGCCTATATTTTCATTTTTTTTTTAAATATCGAAAAAAGCCGAAACACCCCAACTAGATAATTTAATTTTCTATAAAAAATATTCACATGGTATTAGCACATCTCAAACTTTTTTTAACAATTTTTATAAAAGTTGAATGTAGTGACGACATTGCTTCATACAATTTGTAGGGCAGTCACAATATGTAAGAAGACTTAATAGTTTGATAGGTACTTAATCTCCAAACATACATACAGAACCATCATGCTGTTTTCATATTCCGGGTAGGAAAACAGGACTGACCTCCATACTGTCCTATCTTGACATACATACCAACATGTGTTAAAATTTTCAATAATTTGGATTTATGGGTTTATAGTTTGTTTCTTATTCTTCAACTATACATACTATCGCTATCGACAGTTGGATCTCATGTGTTACATGCAACTAGTTAATATTTAATAACATTACCCTCCAATAAGAGCTTACACTCGGGCTTTGGAGGGGATTCTACCAAATCTATAAATATTTATGTATACCTAACTTATAACATAAAAAATCCAAATCTATAAATATTTATGTATACTTAAATCGCAATACAATATTATTTTTATTTTATTTATATTCAGGAAACAAACAGCGTTACAAAGTTTATAGTATGGACAATAAAGTTATAACAATTATGCCAATAATGTGTTTCCACATAAGTAAAAAAACAATAAGTATATAAGTTTATTCAAAAATTTATAAAGAATATGTAGGAGAGAGTTGGGAATAGAGAGGAAAGATAGAGTGCAGATGGAGAGGGATATGTGTTGGTATGAATATATATGAATATTTAATGATTGATAAGTTTTGATTTGATAACAGAGTTGAATATATCTAATTCGTTTAGGTGCGTATTGAAGAAGTGTGATGCACGGTATATGAATGAGTGTTGTTTGGCGTTCGTGTTACAGTGTGAAAGGTTTAGTAAATGTTGGAATCGGGTTGCTCGAGTGGGAACCCGAAGAGCTATTCGTTCAAGCAGTTCCGGGCAATTCACGATAGAGTTGGCAAAGGTCCATATTGAGCTTTTCGTTGCAGAAGACGGATCTCATATTATAAAAGGGAGCTCTTGCTACCTCAATTCTAAACCTGTTCTCCATATCCGGGTCAAAAATCTCCCAAAGAATACTGCCGAGGTACTTAAATTTATCCACCATATCTATAACTTGCCATTTAATTGCAAGGCAGAATTAGGGTAATCATTTTGTTTTGGCTACATTTATAGATTGGCCCAACTGTTCATCAAATACATTGTCATTGTTTAGCAGCTCCCGGAGATCAGAAATAGAGTCCGCTATTAGAAGGTACAGTGTCATCGGCGTACCTGATATTATTAATTACCACGCCGTCGACTTAATAGCCTTGAAGGATAAACTTCGAATTGAAAAGTATCTTTCTATAAATACCAAACCCTCGCCTCAAGTCAAGGAATAGCTTCCTAAAGTCCACAGCCGACCTGCAGACCTCCCAGAAGCAACGCCGAGAGGAGTTGTGGATGGACGACCCAATCTCTGCATGGATGGACACAAGCGAGAAGACGAATATGGCGCACTGCCTGCCATTCCCAATATGGAAGACACTGAACAGGCTGAGGGTGGGTGTGAGTGGCTGCAAGAGCAACCTGCACAGGTGGGGCTTCTCGACGGAAGATGATACCTTCTGTGATTGTGGGGCAGTGCAATATGACGACCATATGCTGTCCTGCCCAGAATTGGACGAGGGTTGCCACATGGACGACCTGATTAAACTTACCGACAGGGCGATTTCCGCCGCCACACATTGGAGTGGCAAAATCTGAGTTCCGGACTCGATAAGTAAGTAAGTATAAATACCTACGAATTTGTGTATAAAACTCTTAAAAATAACTATCCAGATGGCCCGCGCAGTCAATAAAAAATGTTTCTTCAAAATAAATAATTACATTCATTACCTATTGATCTTTACATAGATACATATATTGTAACCTAACAATAATACTAGTTGATGTTACATATCGTGCATATTAACACACAGATCATTACTTCTTTGTATTATACTCATGATATAGAGAAACTGACGCTACATAGGTACTGCTACTTTCAGTTTCTAATACTTCTTCTAATTCTTTATTTAGTAAACCTGTTGGTCTGCAATATTTTTTATTGCAGACCAAATAAATGGACCGGTGAGTCGAGTTTGCCTAAGTTTTCAAATAGGTATGTATATAATAATAATTGTTTATTTCATTAAAAAAAAAACAGATTATATTGGAACAATATTGAATTTATACAAAGAAAAACCATTTTTGTGGTAGGTAGGTATATAGTTTGCGTTCCACTATTTACCTTTGTCTGCCTAACTAGGAATACAGTTTTAAGGCAGCCAATTTAGTTTTTGTTTATTTTATAGTTTTCTTCCGAAACAAATATGTGTTCTCAATGAGGAAAATATAAATAAATAATAGATCTAAATGCTGCAACATTTAAAAGGAAAAAAAAAAAGAAAAAGGTAAACACCAAATTCCTTGTTTAACCTGGGTGACGTTAAGAATGGAACGAACCGATAAAAATATAAATATTAATTTCCTGATTCTATTTGATACGCATTCTATACTTATGTGAATCCCATTTCCAAAAATTATCAAAAAGTTACAAGCGTACTTTGTATATAACTGTGATACGTCAAATATATTGTTTCTTTTTCATTTCCAGCTAATACACAGCAGAAAGTATACTTATAATGTGTAGTCCATGTCTATATTACAATTTCAAAGAATTTCGAATTTCTGCGTCGTACGAAATATATTCAAGTTTGCGTCACTGAAGTAAGTTTATAGACGAGAGATGTGAGCTGTCGATTTTATCTGCGGAAGATCCGAGAGGAAGCTGTGTCTGTGCCACATGGCCCCCCCTTTGCGTATATTTGTGGCACGGATCCGCTCTCAGAGGTGATTATTCGGGAGAGTAATTATTATCGTCTTAATCCACCTTCTGTTTACATAACCAACTACAAATTATACGAGTCAGATGTTTTTCGGAACCTCTCAGATGTCTGCGTTGTTTTGGGTGATCCGCAGGGTTCACCAATTGGGCCGCTCTATTTAATAATATATATTCATAATAATTTATAAAGAATATTTTATTTTGAAAAAATGGACAACGCACAAATATTTTTAAGTAAACAAAATAAGTTTTGTAACTTTTATAATCTGCCCACCTTTGATTACACGTTGCATAATATTTACTTAAGAGGGTATATAACGCTAAATCTAGTAACCGAAAACATGATATATTAAAACCGCCTAATACACTATGAAGTTACGTGTTAGTAAGGGTAACTATACTTAAAGGCATGTAACTCTAAATATAGTGACTGAAAACATGATAGGTATATTAAAACCGCCTAATACACTATGAAGTTACGTATTAGTAAGGATAACTATATTTATAGGCATATAACGCTAAATCTAGTGACTGAAAACATGATATATTAAAACCGCCTATTTTTTTTTAAATGAATATGTCCTTGTTAAACAAGTACATATACATCTTCCTACGTTCCCTAAAATAAGCAAATAAATGCTTGTGTTATAGGTGAACGAAATCGGTCGAGGCAGGATTCGAACTCGCGACCACTGGATTACTAACCCAGTGCGCTAGTCGCTCTGCCATCGACCCACCTAATACACTATGAAGTTACGTGTTAGGAAGGGTCATTCTCATCATTGTTTTTATCATTTTATGAGGAATTTGATTTCATATTTGTGTGTTTAATTGCTTAGGCTGATTCAAAACAATGAATTATTTTTGTCTAATGTGGCTCCTCAAAAGGGTCCTGTCCGTGGACCTATTCCTCTGCAGATTATTTGGTAGGACATCGATACCATGGCTAATTCTGAGCAACTTTAGTATTTTTTTTATCTAAAAAGAACGTTGAGGTGTCCCTCGTTTGTCTGTTTGGTATGTTAAAGTTGATTTTTTTTAAAGGTATACCAGGGGTTGGCAACCGGCGGCTCGCAAGCCACATGCAGCTCTTAGGATGTGAAGCGGCGGCTCTTTAGTTCCATGCGCAAATATTATTTATTTTATCAATAACAACATTTAAAAATCGTTCTGAATCGATTAAGGAGGATAAAGCACTAATACTATCTCTCAGCCACTTGTATTAGATTTTATACGATTTTTTTTGTAATACTTACTTTTTGGAAATGAGGTGTAATTTAGGTAGAAAGAGATGTTATTATTCGCTTTATTTTTTGGAAAATGGGTACAAAAGTTGTGTTGTTACTCCAGTTATTTTTCGGAAAAGAGGTTTTACTTTTGTAAAAAAGTGGTGTTAATATTCTCGTTTTTTTTTTTGGAGAAGGGGTGGAATTTTGGTAGAAAAGAGGTGTATTATTCGCGTTATTTTTTAGGAAAAAGGGTATTATTATTGTAATAAAGTGGTGTTATTATTCTCGTTATTTTTGGAGAAGGGGTGGAATTTTGGTAGAAAAGAGGTGTATTATTCGCGTTATTTTTTAGGAAAAAGGGTATTATTATTGTAATAAAGTGGTGTTATTATTCTCGTTATTTTTGGAGAAGGGGTGGAATTTTGGTAGAAAAGAGGTGTATTATTCGCGTTATTTTTAAGGAAAAAGGGTATTATTATTGTAAAAAAATGGTGTTATTATTCTCGTTATTTTTTGGAGAAGGGGTGGAATTTTGGTAGAAAAGAGGTGTATTATTCGCGTTATTTTTTAGGAAAAAGGGTATTATTATTGTAATAAAGTGGTGTTATTATTCTCGTTATTTTTGGAGAAGGGGTGGAATTTTGGTAGAAAAGAGGTGTATTATTCGCGTTATTTTTAAGGAAAAAGGGTATTATTATTGTAAAAAAATGGTGTTATTATTCTCGTTATTTTTTGGAGAAGGGGTGGAATTTTGGGAGAAAAGAGGTGTATTATTCGCGTTATTTTTTAAGAAAAAGGGTATTATTATTGTAATAAAGTGGTGTTATTATTCTCGTTATTTTTGGAGAAGGGGTGGAATTTTGGTAGAAAAGAGGTGTATTATTCGCGTTATTTTTTAGGAAAAAGGGTATTATTATTGTAATAAAGTGGTGTTATTATTCTCGTTATTTTTGGAGAAGGGGTGGAATTTTGGTAGAAAAGAGGTGTATTATTCGCGTTATTTTTAAGGAAAAAGGGTATTATTATTGTAAAAAAATGGTGTTATTATTCTCGTTATTTTTTGGAGAAGGGGTGGAATTTTGGGAGAAAAGAGGTGTATTATTCGCGTTATTTTTTAAGAAAAAGGGTATTATTATTGTAATAAAGTGGTGTTATTATTCTCGTTATTTTTGGAGAAGGGGTGGAATTTTGGTAGAAAAGAGGTGTATTATTCGCGTTATTTTTTAGGAAAAAGGGTATTATTATTGTAATAAAGTGGTGTTATTATTCTCGTTATTTTTGGAGAAGGGGTGGAATTTTGGTAGAAAAGAGGTGTATTATTCGCGTTATTTTTAAGGAAAAAGGGTATTATTATTGTAAAAAAATGGTGTTATTATTCTCGTTATTTTTTGGAGAAGGGGTGGAATTTTGGGAGAAAAGAGGTGTATTATTCGCGTTATTTTTTAAGAAAAAGGGTATTATTATTGTAATAAAGTGGTGTTATTATTCTCGTTATTTTTGGAGAAGGGGTGGAATTTTGATAGAAAAGAGGTGTATTATTCGCGTTATTTTTTAGGAAAAAGGGTATTATTATTGTAATAAAGTGGTGTTATTATTCTCGTTATTTTTGGAGAAGGGGTGGAATTTTGGTAGAAAAGAGGTGTATTATTCGCGTTATTTTTAAGGAAAAAGGGTATTATTATTGTAAAAAAATGGTGTTATTATTCTCGTTATTTTTTGGAGAAGGGGTGGAATTTTGGGAGAAAAGAGGTGTATTATTCGCGTTATTTTTTAAGAAAAAGGGTATTATTATTGTAATAAAGTGGTGTTATTATTCTCGTTATTTTTGGAGAAGGGGTGGAATTTTGATAGAAAAGAGGTGTATTATTCGCGTTATTTTTTAGGAAAAAGGGTATTATTATTGTAATAAAGTGGTGTTATTATTCTCGTTATTTTTGGAGAAGGGGTGGAATTTTGGTAGAAAAGAGGTGTATTATTCGCGTTATTTTTAAGGAAAAAGGGTATTATTATTGTAAAAAAATGGTGTTATTATTCTCGTTATTTTTTGGAGAAGGGGTGGAATTTTGGGAGAAAAGAGGTGTATTATTCGCGTTATTTTTTAAGAAAAAGGGTATTATTATTGTAATAAAGTGGTGTTATTATTCTCGTTATTTTTTGGAGAAGGGGTGGATTTTTGGTAGTAAAGAGGAGTTATCATTCACGTTAGTTTTTAGGAAAAAGGGTATAATTATTGTAA
Organism: Molanna angustata; assembly: GCA_963576475.1. Taxonomy (NCBI): domain Eukaryota; kingdom Metazoa; phylum Arthropoda; class Insecta; order Trichoptera; family Molannidae; genus Molanna; species Molanna angustata. The sequence goes on along the minus strand of OY754983.1, from coordinate 5,863,843 downwards.
TAAAGTGGTGTAATTATTCTTGTTATTTTTTAGAAAAGGGGTGTAATTTTGGTAGAAAAGAGGTGTTATTTTTGGCGTTATTTTTTTGTAAAAAGGGTGTTATTCTTGTAAAAAAGCAGTGTGATTTTTCGCGTATTTTTATAAAGGATGGAATTCTTGTTGAAAAGCAGTATTATTATTCCAGTTAAATTTTGGAAAAGAGGTGTTAATACACGCGTTATTTCTTCTAAAAAGGGGTATTGCTTTTTGTAAAAAAAGTGGTTATTATTCTAGTATTTTTTTGAAAAATGGGTGTAATTTTGGTAGAAAAGAGGTGTTATTACTCGCGTTATTTAAAAAAAAAGGGTATTTTTCTTCTAGAAAAGCAGTGGGATTTTTCGAATTATTTTATGGAAAAGGGGAATTATTTTTGTTTAAAACAGGTATTATTATTCGCGTGTTTTTTTTGAAAAAGGGTTTAATTCTTGTGAAAAAGCAGTGTTATTATTCCATGTAATTTTTGAAAAAGAGGTATTATTACTCTTGCTATTTTTTCGAAAAAGGGGATTTATTTTTGTAAAAAAGTGGTGTTATTATTCTCGTTATTTTTTGGAAAAAGGATATATTATTTTTGTACAGAAGCAGTGTTATTATTCCACTTACTTTTTGGAAAAGAGGTGTTATCATTTGCGTTATTTTTTTGGAAAAAGAGTATTATAATTGTAAAAAAGTGGTGTTATAATCTCGTTATTTTTGGGAGAAGGGGTGGAATTTCGGTAGAAAAGAGGTGTTATCCCTCGCGTTATTTTTCCAAAAAATGTGTATTTTTTAGAAAATAGGCATTATTTTTGTCGGAAAATGCTGTTATTATTCGAGTTAATTTTTGTAAAAACGATGAATAATAAAATAAAATGAAAAAGTTATAATTTTTGTATAAAGTGGTGTTATTTTTAAAAAGTGGTATTATTTTTGCATAAAAGTGCTATTATTACTATTGTTATTTTTTGGAAAAATGTTATTATTTTTGTAGATAAGTGCTTTTACTATTCACTTTTTTTGGCAAAAAGGGTTTTTTTAGACAAGCGATGTTATTACTAGCGTTATTTTGTTGGAAAAGGGGTTCCTATTATTTTTCTTAAAAAATGGTGTTATTATTCGCGTTATTTTTTAGGAAAAACGGTGCTATTTTAATATAAAAACGGTGTTATTATTTGCGTTATATTTGGAAATGGGGAATTATTTTTGTAGAAAAGTGCTATTATAATGTTTGTTATTTTTTTTGAAAAGAACCATTATTTTTAAGTGCTGTTATTATTCGAATTATTTTGAGAAAAAAAGGGGTTTTCTTTTTGTATAAAAATAGTGTTAGTATTCGCTTTAGGTTTTTGGAAAAAGGATGATATTTTTGTTGAAACGCGACGTTATTATTCGAGTTATTTTGTGGAAATGGACGTTATTTTTAAAGAAAAGCGATGTTATTATAAGCCTTATGTTTTTAAAGTATTATTTTTATAATTTTTGTACCTCGCGGTATTTTTTGGAAAATGGATATTATTTTTACAAAAAGGTGGTGTTATTATTCGCATATTTTTATTATTGCATATGCGCAAACATTGGATTTTTTTCCCTGTCGGGAGTCAAAGATATTTTTTAACAGATTTTTAATTATCTCAATAGAGACGAAGTTGGAATATTTATTGTAGGAGAACCGGGAAATCAAGGCACCTACAGGGCTTACGACCTGTCATCGGCTGGTTTACGTGATCACTTTATGCGCTTGCGCAACGTTCACCAATTATGCCTTTTAATGAGATCCCTATCAATTCAATTTTGAAAGTTCTATATATTGTAATACTGAAATTCTTTTCGCTTGAAAATAAGGAATTTTTACTACAGCCATCTATGGTTGAAATTATGAACAGCAATCTTATTATTTTTTATTTATTTTGTTGTAACGCCATCTATTGAGAGAATTGTTATCCATCCATCCATCCATCATTTTCGCGTTATTTTTTAGGAAAAAGGGTGTATGTTTTGTATTTTTTGTAGAAAAGCGGTGTTTTTATTCACGTTATTTTGTGTTAAATGGGTGTTATTTTTATATAAAAGTAATGTTTTTATTCACGTTATTTTTGGAAAAGGAGTATTACTTTTGTAGAAAAGTGGTGTTATTATTCGCGTTATTTTTTTGGAATTAATTAGTTTGGGGAATTAGTTTTTTTAGAAAAGTGTTATTATTAAGAAGAAGAGACAAAAGTAAAGTGGTGTTATTATTCGCTTTATATTGTAGAAACGGGTGTTATTTTTGTTGAAATGCGATATAATTACTAGCGTTATTTTATTATTTTTGTAGAAAAACGGTGTTATTATTTGCGTTATATTTTAGGAAATTGGGTGTAATTTTTATTGAAAAGTAATGTAATTATTCGCCATCGGCTGGCTTAAGTGACCACTTTACACAATTGCAACATTCACCAATTTAGAATGCCTTTTTGTAGTGAGTTTTTCGTTGAGGCTAGTGGAAATTTGAGGCTTCCAAAAATTTTTAAGAAAAAAAATTTGTATACTTACTTATGAATAAATAGATATTTTTTCTTATGAATAAATACATTTAAGCGTCAAACTTTATTCATGCGTCTCTTGCGCAGGGTGCATGGAAGTGTTCATTATTATTATCATTTCGAGCTCTTTAATACCTTCTCAGGTTTATCAACTGGTGGGATTTGGGGTAGCACGAGCAATGCTGCCAAGTGCTATCCTTACTGAGTGTATAAAATGTGGTGTTTTGTGTGTTGGTGCCATGTGTAGTATTTATGTGTTAGTTAGGTCAGTAGTGTCGTCGATTTGGAGGAATTTCCTCACCAGTCTGCATGTGTTTAATATGGCTGCTTTTTGCATGGTGACGTATGTGTATTTAGGTAATTTGATGGTTTCTAAACTGTTGAATAAGTTTAATGGAATAATTCCTGTGGTGGAAATTACTATTGGTACTATTATCACAGATTGCATGTCCGAGATTCGCTTGATTTCGTCTTGCAAGTCAGTGTATTTTCTATTTTTCCGGTTGTAGTTGCTTCGATGTTGTGTATATTTGGTACAGCGATGTCAATTAACATTGTATGTTTATTTTGTTTATCTACAAGTGTAATATTTGGTCTATTGTTATGTATGGTTCTATCAGTTAGTATGGATCTGTCAAAGTATAGTTTGTGAGTGGAGTTTTCAATAACTGGTGTGGGTGTGTATGTATAATAAGGCATTTTGTCATTTTTATTTATTAGTTTGTGTGCAATAACTAATTCTTGGTGGATGATGTTTGCGATTTGATTATGTCTGTGTGTAAAGTCATTTTGTGTGAGAGTGACGCATGCCCCTGTAATGTGCTGGATGGTTTCTGACTTTTGGTGGCATTTTCTACATTGGTCAGTTTGTACTACATTGTCCTTCGTGATGTATTTCCTGTAATTCCTTGTTTTTATTACCTGATCCTGTGTTATTATCATCATTATTATTATTATTATTATAAATATGCTCCTGGTTTCATGCAATATGTTTAGCGTTTTTGTTTACTTTGTATGAAATACAAGGAGTCTCAAAAGAAAGTTTATATTTATATTCAGAGCGTTATGTGGAGATGTTGATATCCAGGAGAGGTGACATAAATTGTCCTCCACGCAGTCCTGATTTAACCCCTATGGACTTTTTCCTATGGGGTTATATTAAATCTAAAGTTTACGCCAGTAAACCGACTTCCCTGGTGCATTTGAAAGAAAATATCCGTCACGAAATGGTAGCCATCCAATGGTAGAGTCCACCTGCCGAGCCGCCATAAGTAATTTTACTGTTGTATTAAATGAGTGCTGCGAACGCGAGGGTCTACATTTGGACAATATTATTTTTAAGAAATAAATTTCCAAATTGTGTGCTTTAATAATTAATAAACATTTTTCCACTAAATATAAACTTTATTTCGAGACATCCTGTACATAATTTTACTGTTCAATTATTAACATCCACTGTCATCGGGCATACACAGATTCTGAGAGTTTCAGAAATCGTACTAGTAGGGAAGTAAGTTTAAAATCGGTTGCGAAATTCCGGTTGAATATTCTGGAGAGACTTGGTGACAACCACATGCTCCAAACTGGGAGCGGACATGGATCGATGATCTTTGGAAAAGGAATAAAAATCTCACTTTCGTTTGGTATAATTATTTTATTTCGTCAACAAACAATTTTTAAACAACACAACTATTTAAATAGAAATATTTTTCTAACGTTATTTATCATATAAAATACTCGGCTAATTCATACGCACATCTGTATTAAAAAAGTGAAATTCTTTGGTAAGTACAAAGACCTTATATATTATAAGGTCTTTGGGTAAGTATTATTTCTTTATATAAACCTTCTAGTTTCTTAATTACATAATTTGATAGACTCTCCTGACTTACTTGAACTAATTAATTTTAGAGTGCAAGATTTTAATAGTACAACATAACATACCTACTTTCAATTTCACCATTTCGTATTAATCGGAATCGTTCCCCCTACTATAAGAAGAAAGGTGGCCCTAGATATCCCCTTTACGATCACCGGATGGTACCTCTAAGACCCGAATGCACAGTCCTAGTTACCTAAATACTAACTCCTAACCTCACTGAAGTATTTAGTATTCTTAAGTTAGCAATTACGTTGCAGAGACATCCCTAACTAAATACTAAATACTACGCCAAACTTAAGGTCGATGGCGTAGAATTTCACATAATTGTGTATGAAGAAAAGAGATAGATAGCTTTCTATGGGCTAAAAAAGCTATCTATCTCTTTTCTGACGTTTGACGTTTAAAATGTTTTTTTACTATAACGACACAAACATAAAGTAACCAACTTCACACTTCACACTGACAGCTTAATGTCACGATTTTTTTGAAATTCCACCGAATTATCGGCATCTCGTATGGATCGTTGAATACTCTGTTTGGTATTTGATTTGACAAAATTACCAAAGACATATTCCACGAAGCCGATAAAATCATCATCCACCGAAAAAAATCTCGTATTTTAGTATTAAACCACTCGTATAGTTCCTCGCTATCAACCTTACTTTTTGACAATTCGCAAATGTTAGTTTACGCCGATGCGCATGCGCTAAGTATTTAAATATGTCTCTGCAATGCAATTCTCATATAGAAACGTCGTAGCATCCTCCAGTTATGAAGACACGTGATCTCCTAACTTAAGTGAGCGACTGTGCAATGAAAACATGATTAATATTTAGAATTTAGTATTTAGGTAAGACTCTGCATTCGTACCTAAATGTAGAGAAAGATAAGGATTAGATTATAATTGAGTACTGATTTATACATATTTAAGATTAAGGCAAGCTAAGAACGTGTCATGAGTAGCTCCCCAGTTCATAGAAATGAAAGGAAAACAAAAGGATAAGAAAAGGAAGAGGAGAGGAAGAAGAAATCAGGTATTATCAAATAGATATTTTTATTTTTGGCTTTTTTTTAAATATAAATATATATATCAGGACTGTGACTATTCCATAATCTTAATATAATTAAAAAAATAATGCTTTTCTAAGCAGAAATAATGACAGGTTGTAAAAAATCATTACATTTCAATTGATTCTTGGTCAATGCATTAGGTACATATTACTTCTCACGAAGCAATAAAATTATCGGAACCGTCTTAAAACATTACATCAAACAACTAAAGTTAGGTTAGGTTACAGTATAATGTATGCGACTCGCGAGCGCTTGTGCATGATTTCCCGCCCAGTTAGGTACCCCACATTGAGGAATATGACGAGACGGTACGAATGAATGGATCAAACAACTAAAGTTAGGTTAGGTTACGTTATAATGTATGCGACTCGCGAGCGCTTGTGCATGATTTCCCGCACAGTTAGGTACCTACCCCACATTGTGGGATATGACGAGACGGTACGAATGAATGGATCAAACAACTAAAGTTAGGTTAGGTTACGTTATAATGTATGCGACTCGCGAGCGCTTGTGCATGATTTCCCGCACAGTTAGGTACCCCACATTGAGGGATATGACGAGACGGTACGAATGAATGGATCAAACAACTAAAGTCAGGTTAGGTTACGTTATAATGTATGCGACTCGCGAGCGCTTGTGCATGATTTCCCGCACAGTTAGGTACCTACCCCACATTGTGGGATATGACGAGACGGTACGAATGAATAGATCATCGTAGTATACCTAATATTAATATTTTCGTGGCATAACGATGACCCCTTATAACTAACAATATACATAAACTAAAATCACAAATTGTTTTCTTGTTTTAACTCCAGCGCCCATACGTGCTGGGGCCATCCAGTTCGACCTTTTGCTCTTCGGCTGTCAGGGTTGCACGTTAAAGAATCTTTCTGTGAACAAATAGAAAAAAAATACTTAGATCATACAATAAAAAAAAGTTGGTTGTGTAACAAGTCATTCTATAAAGTATTCAAATTTTGCATGGAAAAGGTTCACTGGAGCTTAGAAAACGCACAGGGTATCTATCTCGCACAGTAAATGTCGTATTCGACTATGTCGTCTAAAAAATGTCGAATGAAATGTCGTATGGTAGGCTTTTTAGCCAATTCTTGAAATCATTCGTCATTAAAATCGTTCGACATTGAAATGTCACATGAAAGAATAGGCAACATAGCATTTGGGATGCGTTTGAAATATTTTTTTGAGCATTTATTGCATATTTTGCCGTTTTTTTCTATGGTTGTCAAAACACAGCCTTTTTCTATGCAATTATATGATTGATTTCTATGCACTTAACATATTGTTCATTGTGACTGATTGTGACGCTTCCTGAATTCTCGTACAATTAGTCATTAATATTATAAAAAAAAATATCAGAAAACAACTAAAAATTTAATTTACTTTGGTAATTTGTCAAATAATCAAATAATTTGTCTCTTACTTTTACACGTAAGAGACAAATTATCAAAACATATCAATGGAGAAATATGTGATAAGTAAACAAGGACATTAAACAAAACTTGTTTTTTGGAGTTCGTTACAAAATAGGAACATTTACAAAACTTATTAATGGAGATATATTATAAAATGTTTTAGTCATGCATGTATTTTTATATGTACTGTTAAATAACTTATTCGTCGAATTGCCACTGTGACTAAAAAATAACGAAAATACTTGTTGATACAGACGCTTGCCGTATGTAAATGCAATATGGCGACCATTTATGACAGATAAAATCATGCGGTCGAGTGGTCCTATACCTCTCGTCAAAATCTCGAATGATTTTCGTTCGACTATGTCGCATGTGGGAATCAAGAATAGCATATTCTAGAAATGGTGCGAAAGTAATAATATGTCGCATACGACATCGATAGTGCGAGATTGGAGAATAGGGTCTCAGGTCATTTTACCAATGTCGGATGAGCTGTCACAGTTGACAATGAACGCGATAATTTAAATATAAAAAAAACAAACGAGTGGGTTGTGACCAACGCTAAACTATTCACTAAGTGAGTAATACATATACCAATTTGAATAGAATCGAATCAGTACCTACTTTTTTTTCAATAGTCTATAGCTATTCACCCTGATCGGGTGTTATTTGCCAAAAAAGGTATAAATGATTTAGTTAACTGTTTTGTGTGTGAAGTTTATGAAAACTGTTTGTTTTAGATATTATTAGGTTAGGTTAGGTTAGGTTATATCTATATTAGTACTTTAACCTATAATCGATAAAGTAAAATAAACACGCCGTACATAGCACACAGCACGCAGCACATAGCACACATACACAGATACATTGTGATGAAACTTTCAGAATACAATCTCAGCCACCCCACTATATTCCCTTGGGTTAGTGAGGAGTGAAAAAAAGTATTCAAAATCATAAAAGTAGGTAAACATAATACATAATAATATATGTTGACGTATATAAATTATTTGAAAAATATGATAAAATGACTTGAATAAATAACAATACATAACAAACTTATTCCTAACCTCAAAAGGCAAAGGTGTTGACATATTATTCCGGCAACCAATTACTATTCAATTTATAAAGCAACTCGCTCACGCGAGTCGCTATCATTATTAAAGCGTGACTTAACCTAACCGAAAATTATATGGGAAGTAAGTAAAAAACTACGACAGCAAAATAATAGTATGATGTGAACGTAAATCTCCATTCCCGTTAATTTATTGGTTAGGTTTAGTTAGTCTTTAAAGATAATAGAGACTCGCGTGAGCAAGTTGATCATAACTCATAACTCCCCACTATATTCCCTTGGGTTAGTGAGGAGTAAAAATTTAACAAGTTCCAAATGTTTTTTTCTGTGATAATATATAATGCAAGAAATTATCAGATTCCTTGGAACATGCTCAGCCTAGTGAGGTGGTTTATATCAAAAAAATGTTATGTAATATTTTTAATTGTTTTTTTTTTAATAGTTATTATTTGTATATTGTAATTTCGTATTTTGATTTTCAATAAGAATAATAAACTATTGTTATAATATAATATGATCAGGGGGCGTTTTTCTTTCGAAGATAATAACATTTTAATTTTGTTTAGATATTATGTACATACTCAGCTTTATCTGTGTGCCATGGGAATTGGAAGCTAAAAGATTATGTCAACAATATGTTAATTAATTTTACTACGCACCACTATGCTTGGTAAAAATGGTGTTCGAGGGATTCATCCAAAATTGACTGAGAATGAATGGAGCTAAAGCACACTGTACACAGACGAGGTTTAAGGGGGGGACTGCTGCCAACGTACCTATTTTTCAAGTTGATATACCATCATTATTTATTATCAAATCGTTTTGAAAAAATAATTTAGATAGGTACTTTGGGTATTAATAAAGAAAAATATATCTTTACTTTTTGATAATGTTCTGTATAAATTATTGTAGAAAAATAATGGCATACCCCGATTTTCAACGTTTATCTTATATTTTTAATAAAATATAAGGCGTAGTTCAACATTTATATTTTTTTAAATTTAAGAAGACAAAAATATCTAGAAAAATATGATGTGACGTTGCATTAATGCTTCAGGTTTAGTAGATAAACCTAAAAAAACATTTATTTTCCATTCAGCGCCATTGCGAAATAAAAGTTTTTTTTGGATTATTAACTTAACCTGATGCATTAATGCAAAGTTACATCGTATTTTTCCAGTTTTAATCTATTTTAATTTATAAAAAAATTTAATGCTCTATACCTTATAGTTTTTTAGAAATTTAAGATATGTCAAATATCGGGGTATGCTTATTATTTTCCTACAAGAATATATATAAAACATAATTAAAAAGTTAAGGTACTTATATTTTTCTTTATTAATATCCAAACTAACTAGGTTATTTTTTTGCAAATGATGTTTTGTAGTAATGATGCAAATTCAAATTGAAAAAATAGGTACGTTGGCAGCAGTCACCCTCTTAATGGTTCATTAAGAACAATAATGGCCGAACCAATTGTCCCAAGACCATCAAAGCTAGCTATGCACAATGTAATAGTCCAACAATAATGTATGAAAGAGAGATATGGACTATGGCTGGGCCGTTCATGTATGGAAAATTTTATTTTTTATCATATCTTAACGAAAGGGGTCTCAAAATTTGCGCATTAATATTTTAATTGTAACTGCATTTTTAATTTTCAGATTATTTAACATTTCTTTTGGTCCTCTACTGAAACTTGAAACTGGGACTTGTACGATGTTTTTAGAAAATATAAATTATTTTGGATGTTTAAAATTTCTTTATTTTTCCAAACTAAATAATATTCGTTTTATTGCGGGTAGAGAATTTTATTATTAACAACATACATCCGATCAAATTAACTATTACAGTGCGGCTGACAGATCTCCCGAAATTGACCAACATTACTCCCTTACAAATAAACGATTGTCGCGAGACACACTAATACACTATGTATGTAGAACAATACGTACTAATGCACTTAAAATGATATATTCATTATAACTACTGCATTCTTAAACGTATTTGCAACGAACATAAATAACTATATTTATATGATTTAACTTGAGGCAGAAAAATAAAAAAAAAATACTATTTTGAAAACTTTGACTTCTGGTTGAGGGCCAAAAGTAGTATTGAATATTTTAATATTATTTTTTAGATTAACAGTTTCCAAATATCAAATTGTAAGACCTCTTTCATATGCGGATTCGAAAAAAAATGTAGGTACCTACGGCCCAGCCTAATGGACATAGCAAAAGACACATGAAAGTAAAATTAACGCTGTGGAAATGAGGTCCCTAAGACGAATGTATGACAAAACAATCTATGATAGGATAAGAATGAGGATATATATATATATTTTTTTTTTTAACATGTCTACGTAGGGGACGCCAGCTATTAGGATTTGGGTCCATTTTACTCTTCCGAAGAAGCGCACTACGTAGCGTTGGGAGGGGTTTGCAATCTAGAAAAGAGTTTATTAATTCGGATTTTAAAAAGACCCAGGTTGTACGAAGATGGAAACACAGAATTCGGAAGATCGTTCCACAGTCGGGCTGCTGTATTAATAAAGGAGTTCGAGAAGCGACTTGTTCGTATATGTTGAAGGTCCACTGTGAATGGATGCTGCGATTGAGTGAAGCGAGTGACTCTGTTGCGAGTGGGTGGAGGAGGGACCAAAGATGCAAGTTCTTTTGAGCAATTCTCGTGGTAGTATCTATAGAATAAACTTAAAATACCGACTCTGCGTCTGTGTTCTAGTGATTGCAATCTATCAGTCAGTGATGGATCATCAATCAGACGTATAGCACGCCTTTGGACAGTGTCGAGGGTATTCAGTAGGTATTGGGGGCGCCACTCCAGAGGTGACAGATATTAGACAAGAATGTAAGATTGAAAGAGATATTGATAGTAGAATGAAGATAAATGCGATGGTTCGGACATGTAGAGAGAATGAACGATGAACGCCTGACAAAGAAAGTATACAAGATTGAAAATAGTGAATAATCTTATAAATCAGATTTTGAAAGATGGTTATATACCTACCTACTAAGTCAGAGTAAAAGGAGAGAAATATATGTAATATATGTAATATATGTAAGATGCGATTCATGGATTTATGTATATGAGGCAAAACATGTTTGTTAAGATAAGAGTCTGACATTCGGTTCTCTCTGCCTATCCCAAATAGGGAAATGGAGTGATGGTATGCATGTAATACATGCAATAGTGGAGTTTTTATATAGGTATTATTTTGAATAAAATTTTTATACAATAGGATAATACAGAAAATATTTAAAACTAGATACGAAAGTAGGTATTCTGAAGCAGTTTTTACTCTCCACACTATGGAATAGTGGAGAGTCATGATTTCACAATTTTAAGCGCATTTTTTTACATCAATTTCTCAACGGGTATCATGTAGAGAGTGCACACTGTGAGTTTCGTCGTGATGTGTTTGTATGTATAGGCGTTCGGCGTAAGGATTATCCTTTTTGTGTCCTCTCTACAGCCCAAACTATAAGTCCTATCGACTTCATATTAAAATCATATATGTAAAGTGCATAGACCTAGAGCTGATTAGTTTTACATAGATATCCGTTAATTTCTTTTCTATGATTTCAACTGTTCTAATTTTCAAAATGCTCTCACGGTCTGGAAAATCGAGGTATTTTTATACCGTTTGAAATTTTGATACAACAAATATAGGTACATAAAAATGCATTCAAGGAATGTTAAAATTCAAAGAAAATAATCTATGGTGTGCCATATCAATGTGAAATAAATTTCATATTCCAACTGTCGATTTGTTCAGGAGAACTTATCGATATTATCGACAATGTTTCAAGCCAGAATACGCGAGAATTGTATGGAGAGGTCTACTTTTTTCACGGCTTTTCCAACTTTGAAGTCAAAAAACACCAACTTAGAGGCTTCGCAGCATATATGTTCCATACACGGATTTACTCAGAATTCGGAGTAGAACATTTCGTGTGTCTGTGGGTGTGTCTGTGTGTGTGTGTGTCTATGTGTGTGTGTGTCCGTCCCCCCCTTATAACTTTTGATCCGCTTAATTTACAAAGCCCAAAATTTCAGAATATATAAACAGTTTTAGGCCTACAAAACTTTTATACTCAGAATTTTGAATTTTTGTTTCAGTCAGGGGTTATCAACTTTTGAAATTTTAATTTATTTTTCCATATATCTCAGAAACCATAAAAGCTAAAACGCTAAAAATTGGTATAAGCTTAGAAAAATACAAAATCTCAAATTAGTTTATTAAAAAAAAAATCCAGGGTTTCTCAAACATTTTTTATTAAGAAAAATATTTTTTTTATGATAAATTTATGAGTTAAACTGCCTATATTTTCATTTTTTTTAAAATATCGAAAAAAGCCGAAACACCCCAAATAGATAATTTAATTTTCTATAAAAAATATGAACATGGTATTAGCACATCTCAAACTTTTTTTAACAATTTTTATAAAAATTGAATGTAGTGACGACATTGCTTCATACAATTTGTAAGGCAGTCGCCTATACACAATATGTAAGAAGACTTAATAGTTTGATAGGTACTTAATCCCCAAACATACATACAAAACCATCATGCTGTTTTCATATTCCGGGTAAGAAAACAGGACTGACCTCCATACTGTCCTATCTTGACATACATACCAACATGTGTTAAAATTTTCAATAATTTGGATTTATGGGTTTATAGTTTGATTCTTATTCTTCAACTATACATACTATCGCTATCGACAGTTAGATCTCATGTGTTACATGCAACTAGTTGTATGAAAAATGTATATAACAGAAGTAAAATTGCTTCTGCATGGGAAAATTGAGTGATCAGCTTCATATTGATATTGTATGTGTCTCTATAGACAAGTGTATTTTTTACTCTCCACTTCTGTCTTCCTCAAGGGGTAGACAGTGAGAACCTAACACCACATTCTTTTATCTTGACACATACATCGCCTCATCAACATTGATACACTGTCTCATACATGCTCATCTTGCTAGTAATGCAATTTAACTTAAAATTTCTCATCAGGTATCATAATATAGAAAATATGTACATACTATGAGTTTCGTGACAACGTTTTTGAGTGTATGGTGTATTATGAAAACTTTTGCCCTCTGGGAATATTATATTTGTTTAAGAATCTAATAGAAATGTACATAATAAAAATGCATTTTGAGATTTTCAACCTTTCAAGAAGAAAAAATGAACGCTTACTATGGTGTGGAAAGTTTAGTGTTGGCCACAACCCACTCGTTTTAATATGGGAGCGTGTGTGTCCGTAACGTAAAGTATTTTATTGAGCCATTTTTGAGTTCCGTTTTTAAATGCATTTATGTTTTTAGTCTTTTTCAATTCCAATGGAGGTAAATTGAATAATTTGTTTCCCAGGAATCTTATAAGTGTTATGATTATGATATAATATGTGCAAACCGTCCGTCCACGACGAAAATTTGCAGGAAACTATACTTAGGTATAAAATAAACATCTATGATTAGTCACTACTTTGTCGAGATCAACATTTTCAAATGAAACCAATATGTTAGATCGATATTTTCACATTTGAAACTCGTTAATTTAGAAAAAAAGCCATTTGGTGTTCCCCAGGGCTCGCTGTTGGGTCCACATATTGTTCTCAAGGGGGTCTTTATCTTCTTGTCTTTAAGACGGCGCTCCATAAATTAGTCTCGTCTCCCGACTGAGCGCCACTTGAAGTGGTCCAGGGTGCAATGGACTCTGCACGTCGCACTGTAGTAGACGCTATCGGCTGACATGACATTAAATATTTTACGACATGAAGCAAAAAAAAATATAAACTTACACACAGCGCCATAGATATTGTGTAGGCAAATTGCTTTCGAATGGGAAAAATGCTGAGTCAAGTGGTGTGGGATAGAACGGTAATGTACCCAGCTAATACAATACAAGTATCAGTGGCACACTCTTTTTTAAAAATCGATTAAATTTCTACGTAATGTAATATGAACAAGTGCGATCCATTAGGTCAAGTGGTACAAATTTCCAAAAACATAATATGAATAGGTATAAGATTGTACATCTAAATCATTGTAATATATCATTCTTCTTCGTGTGTCCTACTCTGTAGCAACTGTCTCTGTCTTGTAAAGAATAGGTCTTCCACACGCCTCATTCCGGTCCATTAGATTAGGATAGCTGCTTCCTGCCGACATCTCTACGGCGCTCTATCTTACCCTTTATGATCAACTGAAGGTATTTCTCACATTTACAATTTAGATGGGCCGATGGCAGAGCGGTTAAAGCGCTGGTCCAGTGGTCGCGAGTTCGAATCCTACCTCGACCGATTTCGTTCAGCAAGTATTTATGCTTAATTTAGGAAACGTAGGCATATTCATTTAAAAATTACATTGAATGTAGTGTTTTTACTCCTCCCTACCCCACTATTATATCTCTTTGAGGTAGGGAGTAGTAAAAACAAAAGTAACAATTTTGAACATATAAATGTCAAATTCTTTGTGATTTGTGTTGTGTTGACTGTTCAAAGGGCGCATGTCATTATTGCTATAACCTAATGTGGCCAAAAACATATTCCTTGGGGAAAACAAAATCTATAACAAGTTTTTTTTTTATAGACATACCCAGGACATTTAAACTGTGGGACAGAACAGCGCTACTTGAAACAGGGTTGTCAGAAAAATGAAATCTTATTAAAACCGCTTTTTGAAATATTTGTTTTGTATAGCTTCTAAACAACAAGTTTCCACATATCGGAGACTTAAGATGGATATTCATAGTCCCATAATATTCCAGACTTAAAATACAATTAAAGCAGTTTAGGATAGGAGAAATTATTTAAATTCATTTCTCACGCAAATATTACTTCTCTGGGCTGGAACAACACTCGTTAGTTGGAAGAAACTGCCATAAGGCCATATACTCGCCACTTGCGCAGGGTCCATGTGGCGAGTGTTTATTATTATTATTTTATTAGAATAATGATGAATATTATGCAATTTTCATCATTATTCTAAATACGTTTAATTCAGTAACTTTTTAAGAACGTAGGTACGTTCCTATTCCATTTAGTTCGAGTTGATATTTTATAACACTGAAATAAGACCGTATTTTAGTTACAATAGTTACTAAATACGGGGTAATGTAATTACATAGAATTATAATATACAATTCTATGTGTAATTATAGAAAATATATTTTAATTGTCATTACACCTCATACCAAATTAACTCATCAAATGGATACGGGTGGTTGGAGGATATTGCCTGTAGGCACATTTACACCATTATATGATCAGAAGATCTTGAAACGAGACTGTTATAACAAAATATTGGATTTAGCGATACTGTACTCCGTTTCTTAGTCGGCATGTACAGAGTAATACCATGGAAGATGCTCAGAAGAACTTGCTTCCCCGGTCCCTCTTCCACCTATTCACAATAGAGTCACTAGTTTTTCTCAATTTCGGAACTCATTCAAAGTACACCTTTAACATACACGAACCAGGCGCTGCTTCTAGAACTCTTATTAACACAGCAGCCCGACCGTATAACGATTTTCCGAGATCTGTGTTTCACATAATATTTTCTTAAGCATATTACTCCAACGCTACGTAACACAATGCGCTTCTTCGAAAGAACATAATGACCCCAAATTTCAATAGCTGGTGACTTCTACGTGGTCACATTAAAAAACGAATGGGTCGTGGCTAACGCTAAACTCCTCACTAACAAGTCATTCTATAAAGTATTCAAATTTTGTATAGAAAATATTCAGAATTTTCATGAAATGATTTTGTCAAATTATTTTTAATTTAAATATTTTATTACGGAAACTTAATGACTCTTCAATGCCATTTTATGAAAGTGATGTGTATTTTTACCAATTTGAAAATGATAATTTCAAATTTTAAGTTTCCAGAGCATGGGGTCACTTTGAAATATTTGATAATTAAAAAATAGAGAAGCACTATTTTTTTTTTTTTTTTTAACATGTCTACGTAGGGGACGCCAGCTATTAGGATTTGGGTCCATTTTACTCTTCCGAAGAAGCGCACTACGTAGCGTTGGGAGGGGTTTGCAATCTAGAAAAGAGTTTATTAATTCGGATTTTAAAAAGACCCGGGTTGTACGAAGATGGAAACACAGAATTCGGAAGATCGTTCCACAGTCGGGCTGCTGTGTTAATAAAGGAGTTCGAGAAGCGAAGCGTTCGAGAAGCGACTATTCAGATATCCTTCAAAATCTAATGGGGTCTAAGCGAGTATTAGATATACATTTTGTAAAATTTGAAAAGAATCGAATGAGTACTTTAGTCTATAATCGATAAAGTAAAATAAACACGCCGTACATAGCACACATACACATATACATTATACAATCTCAGCATGATACTAGTTGTTAATCTGCAATAAAAAAATAGCCTTAAAATTGCGAAATCATAACTCCCCACTATATCCCTTTGGGTTAGTGAGGAGTAAAAAAATAATAATTAAATTGTATTTTGGCAACCCTAAAAGCAATATATTAAAAGTGACAAAATAGTCGACAATTAATGGTAGGTAAGTACTTTTCAGTAAGGGCTGTAAAACGAGGATAGTTTTTCTGACATTTGCGCAGTTATTTCTCATTAGAAAAGCGTAAAAATTTATAAATAGCCTGTAATTATATGAGTTAGTAAATGTTATCACTTGAGAATTGCGTTGTTTTCAATAGTAGGTACACCATGTCTACATTTAGAACAAATGGTGCAGATAAAAAGTCTACAAAATGTGGCACCTTGTTATATTTCGACATTATATCCTGATAGTATTTTATTTATTCCATTTGTAGTGTTTGATTTTGATGAATATTCAAAATATTATATTATTTTTCTAACACTAGTTGCATGTAACACATGAGATCCAACTGTCGATAGCGATAGTATGTATAGTTGAAGAATATGTACCAAACTATAAACCCATAATTACAAATTATTGAATATTTTCAGATATTTTGTTTTCTATACAACATATTTAGGTATGTATGTCAAGATAGGATAGTATGGAGGAAGTTCCTTTTTTCCTACCCAGAATATGAAAATAGCATGATGGTATGTATGTTTGGAGATGAAGTATCAAACTATTAAGTCTTCTTACGTATTGTGTATAGGCGACTGCCATACAAAATGTATGAAGCGATGTCGTCACTAAATTCAATTTTTAAAAAAAAATGTTAAAAAAAATTGAGATCTTCTACTACAATGTTGATATTTTTTATAGAAAATTAAATTATCTAGTTGGGGTGTTTCGGCTTTTTTCGATAATTGTATAAGTTTTGGAAATATAGGCAGTTAAACTCATAAATTTATCTTAAAAAAAATATTTTTCTTAATAAAAAATGTTTGAGAAACCCTGGAATTTTTTAAAAAAATTAATTTGAGATTTTTTATTTTTCTATGTTTGTACCAATTTTCAGCGTTCTAGCTTTTATGGTTTCTGAGATATATGGAAAAATAAAATAAAATTCAAAAGTTGATAACCCCTGACTGAAACAAAAATTCAAAATTCTGAGTATAAAAGTTTTGTAGGCCTATAACTGTTTATATATTCTGAAATTTTGGGCTCTTTAAATTGAGCGGATGAAAAGTTATAAGGGGGGGACGGACACACACACAGACACACACACAGACACACGAAATGTTTTACTCAGAATTCTGAGTAAATCCGTGTATGGAACATATATGCTGCGAAGCCTCTAAGTTGGTGTTTTTTGACTTCAAAGTTGGAAAAGCCGTGAAAAAAGTAGACCTCTCCATACAATTCTCGCGTATTCTGGCTTGATACATTGTCGATATGTTAAGAGAACAAAGTTCTCCTGAACAAATCGACAGTTGGAATAGGCTCTGACAAATAATTAATTTGAATAAATTTTGTCAATAAAAAATAATATGTATATTTTATAGATTATTCATAGAATTCCAAATTTTTGCAATTCATTAAAAGTCGTTTTATAATAATAAAATATGATAATATCAATATAATATCCGATTTCGTTCACCTATAGCGCAAGTATTTATGCTTAATTTAGGAAATGTAGGAAGATGTATTATGTAAAAAATATGTTTATATTTTCTCGAATATTCTAAGAATATGTTTATTTTTGTCGAATACTCTAATATTAGAAGGATTATATTTATTTTTTAAAAATAAAAAAATGTATATTTGTATATTACAAATATACCTAAAGAAAATACTTGGTATTAGTTGTATTGAAATTTATTAGATTATTGACGCGTTTCGTGCAAGGCACATCGTCAGAATAATACTCTACAAGACTGAGACTAGTGGTTATATACAAAATTTACATGTCAGGTGTATCAAAATGTTGGTTTTTGAACGGTTGGAAAATAATTTATATAATGCAAATGAATATATACAAACCTACGTTTTAATACTAGATAATAATAATAGGAGTAACCAACCAACCAACACTTCGTGTAAATTTTGTATATGACCACTTTTCTCAATCTTGTACAGTATTATTCTGACGATGTGCCTTGCACGAAACGCGTCGACAATCAAACAGATTTCTATAGAACTAATACCAACATTTTTTTTTATTTTTATTATATCAACATACAATGGAGTTCTATCAAGAATTGTCGATCGACAAACTAAACTTAGTATTGTTAATTTTTGTTGAATACTCTCATATTTGAAGAATTCTTAAGTTATTTTATTTCCATCAATATGTTCATTTTCGTCGAATATAAATCATCCTTATAATAAATCAGCTAAGTACCTACAATATACTATCTATGGTATATATGTAGATACAATCAAGAAAGTATCTTAATACAGTAATAGCGCAGAAAGTGTATAAAATAATCCACATGGCCTGATATAATTTGATTAGTTCGCCGCTGTCTATTTCGGGTTACTATACAAGTACATATATACATACATTCATACATATTACATACATATATATTGCAATGTCAGTGGCGCACTTCATAGTGCATATATATCTACTTCCAGGTTTCCATTTATACCTATGTTCAATGTCTTTTCTAATACAAATTTACCTCAAGGCTATGTTCAGATTTAACGCTCGACGTCGGGCGTCGAATATACCTGAAGTTGCAGATTATGGCGTTTTTCACATAATCACACTGAACGCTTTCGAGCGGCGTTTCAATATAAACTCTGTATCGGGCGTTTTAAATGTCAAATGTCATTTATCATACATGTGTCTTTTTAGGTTATATTTTCATCGAAAGACAACAATTGGGCAGTGGAGTAAATAATGATCTCTGACATTTTATTGGAAATTGTTGAATGGTATTTTTATAAATTAACCTCTTTGTGAATACATATTGTCATCATAAATAATGTCAACTGACATAATAGATACCATAGAAAAAAATAGAAATCATCATCCCACAGATAAAATAGAAGTCATCATTCCACATAAACAAATAGAAGTCATCATTCCACAGATAAAATAGAAGTTAACAGATACTATAACTGTCAGAGCGACAATTTTACCGAGCGTTTGATGCGTACACACGACGTTCAATCTTGTGTTTAACTGCCTATATATTTTTTTTAAATATCGAAAGAAGTCGTAAAACTCCAACAACATAATTTAATTTGCTATAAAAAGTATTACATTTCACACTTTTTTTAACTAGTAAATTAGATTTCTCAACATATTATATTTAAGTAATTGTATGATACATTGTATGACATTTTTTAATACAACTTACTATCATTTGTGATGTAAATTTTCGCGTTTAATGTCAAGCGAGACAGCTCATCCGACATTGTTAAAATGACTAGTGCGTTTTCTAAGCTCGAGTCGTCCTCATCGTTATTATTTAGAACAGCCCCCCTAGACAATGTGTCATTTAGCTCAAGAAAAGTTGACTTAATGCATGGAAGTGACAGTTGTCACGTGACTGGCAACTGTCACTTCCATACATTGAGTTATCTTTTTTTGAGCTAAATGACACGTTGTTAAATGCGAGGACATGAAGTGTACCTCCTACACAGAAATGAAGAGAATTGCTGAAGTTGTAACGGAGTGGAGTGAGAGATGCATCGCTTTGCTGCCAACAAATATTCCAGGATTGATGTAATTATCCTCTGCTTTGATTCGAACCCAAGACATAATAATCTAAACGACGAATTGACACGCTCATAATAAGTGTCAAAGCATGTTAGGTTAGGACCCCATCAAAGTATTTTAAATCACCTTGAAATTACATACTGCTCCACTACAAAAGATAATATGACTAGATAATACAATTATTGTAATGTGATAATTGAATTATGGTCGAATTATTAACCCCATGAAATAATTGTAATGCACCCCATTAGGCTCAACACTCTCGTACCCTAAAATCAAGATATCATCATAATAATCGTAATTGTTGGGGACTGTCAAAACACACTTATCGTAATTGGGGGGGGGGGAGCAGAAATACGTATATTGGCAAGGGAGTATGTATATATATAATTATTCTGTACGTGTGTATGTCTCTGAACTCCTCCTAAACGGCTAAACCGATTTTGATGAAACTTTTTATGTGTGTTTATGTTAGTCCCTGAATGGTTTAAATTCACAAAAAAAGAATTTTATACATTAATATAATAAAAGAATAATAAAAATATCAATCGTTAAAAATATTTTCGGTATATGCATTTTGAATACCGGTACCTAATATTTATTTATTTATTTATTTAGTTGCTTCTCGGGCAACTAACAGGTGCTATGTCAAATTATTAATTTAACACACCCAATAACATGTTGCCACATTCTGGAGACTTACGATATTAATCGTCTCACAGATCCAGACTGAAAACACAATTAAAAACTGTGTCTCCACCGGGAATCGAACCCGGGACCCTTGGATCAGCAGTCAGATACCCAACCAACTGAGCCACGAAGGCCGACAAAATATTATAAATAATATTGCTTTCGATATGTCATAATATTATGCAATGCTGGTTATTTATTTATTTAACATATAATTTTATAATACCTACACATAAAGATACAATTCACTGGTATAGTATTTTTTACAAATAGTTTTCTTTGCAATGCTCCATCAAAAATATTGAAATCTTGTGCTTAAAAATTTATGCCATTAAAAAAAATTTCTCACGCTCGTGCTGTCTGAATGTTGCCTTTTTTGGTGAGTCAAGACTGATGTGTGGGTATACAAGCATGTGTCGTGCTTCATTTTTTATAAGATAATGCACACCCGCACACCTGTCGCTGTGGGATATGACGTTATAACGTGTGGTATTTTTATGTTTGTTAGACCAGTTAATAACAGGCATGCCAACGTTCATGCAGGACAACGTCTGTCGGGTCCGCTAATAATATAAATATTTATATTTTTACTCCTTACTAACCTAAGGGGATATAGTGGGGAGTTATTTTTTCGCAATTTTTGAGGTTATTTTTATTTTATTTAATGTAGCTTCTCGGGCAACTAACAGGTGCTATGTCAAATAATTATTATTTAACATGCACCCAATAACAAGTTGCCACATTCTGGAGACTTAAGATATTTATCGTCTCACAGATCCAGACTGAAAACACAATTAAAAACTGTGTCTCCACCGGGAATCGAACCCGGGACCCTTGGATCAGCAGTCAGATACCCAACCAACTGAGCCACGAAGGCCGACAAAATATTATAAATAATATTGCTTTCGATATGTCATAATATTATGCAATGCTGGTTATTTATTTATTTAACATATAATTTTATAATACCTACACATAAAGATACAATTCACTGGTATAGTATTTTTTACAAATAGTTTTCTTTGCAATGCTCCATCAAAAATATTGAAATCTTGTGCTTAAAAATTTATGCCATTAAAAAAAATTTCTCACGCTCGTGCTGTCTGAATGTTGCCTTTTTTGGTGAGTCAAGACTGATGTGTGGGTATACAAGCATGTGTCGTGCTTCATTTTTTATAAGATAATGCACACCCGCACACCTGTCGCTGTGGGATATGACGTTATAACGTGTGGTATTTTTATGTTTGTTAGACCAGTTAATAACAGGCATGCCAACGTTCATGCAGGACAACGTCTGTCGGGTCCGCTAATAATATAAATATTTATATTTTTACTCCTTACTAACCTAAGGGGATATAGTGGGGAGTTATTTTTTCGCAATTTTTGAGGTTATTTTTATTTTATTTAATGTAGCTTCTCGGGCAACTAACAGGTGCTATGTCAAATAATTATTATTTAACATGCACTCAATAACAAGTTGCCACATTCTGGAGACTTAAGATATTTATCGTCTCACAGATCCAGACTGAAAACACAATCAAAAACGGTGTCTCCACCGGGAATCTTGGATCAGCAATCAGATACCTAACCAACCGAGCCACGAAGGCCGACAATTTTTTTTTAATTTCAGATTATCAACAAGTATCATGCTGAGATTTGGACATATTTAAGAGGAAAGTTCTCCGCCGCATATGCGGTCCAGTGAAAGATGGGCAAGAGTGGCGTATAAGGCGAAACGAAGAACTGTACAGAATATATGAATCACCCAGTATATCAACACATATAAGAATATCGAGATTGAGATGGGCTGGACATGTTCAGAGAATGCCGAATATGCGAATTCCTAAGAGAATTATGACTGGTGATCCAGGAGGAAGAGGAAAAATAGGAAGACCCAGGTTGCGATGGAAGGACGAGGTGAGGAGGGATGCAGTACAGCTCTTAAGTGTTACAAACTGGAGGACGGCAGCTGAGGACAGACGGGGTTGGAGGCAAAAGGAGGCCAAGGCTCGACTTGGGCTGTAGCACCAATGGACCAAAACCTATTATATTCAGGAACAGAATTTGTCATAGTTATGTGTTTTCTAAAATTGTGAAATGATAATCAATTAAAATAAAAATTGTGAAATCATCATTAAGAAAAACAAATATTGTGAAACCATCATCAATGAAAACAAAAATTGTGAAATTAATTATCAAAACAAAAATTGGGAAATCATAATCAATTAAAACAGAAATTGGGAAATCATAATCAATTAAAACAGAAATTATGTAATCATAATTAACTAAAGCAAAAATTGTGAAATCATAATCAATTAAAACAAAAATTGGGAAATCATAATCAATTAAAACAGAAATTTTGTAATCATAATCAATTAAAACAAAAATTGGGAAATCATAATCAATTCAAAGAAAAATTATAAAATCATAACAAATTAAAACAAAAAATGTGAAATCACAATCAATTAAAATAAAAATTGTGAATTCATAATCAATAAAAACAAAAATTGTGAAATCATAATTAATTAAAACAAAAATTGTGAAATCATAATAAACACAAAAATTGGGAAATCATAGTCAATTAAAATAAAAATTGTGAAATCATAACAAATTAAAACAAAAATTGTGAAATAATAAAAATTGTAGGTAGGTATGATACATACTTGTTGTGGGGCCTGAATGACTTCCTTGTGGTATTCGATATTGTTGTTATTGTTAGAGGTTATCTGATTGCAAGATCTGGGCCTCGTGGAAGATCGTCCCCTGCCAGGTCCTCCAGGGAGCTCCGCCCTAAATCCGCCGACTGGCTCGCTCAGGTCCGACTCTAGAACTCCCATCAGGTAAGATATGTACGATGTTGCCAGCCTCAGGGTCTTTATCTGTCGAAAAAATAACAATATTTGACGGAGAGTTTATTGATAAACTATGCTGTTGATATAAACTTGATGCTCTATCAGGCATCAGCTTAGAGCAAGCCTTTCACTTTTTCTTATAAACATCGTTTTCTGGTGTCCAGTACCTAAGAGCCGGGTAATCGAAAGTACAACAGGCAACAATAACATCTCAAATACCTATATTTTTTAATTGCATATACGCAAACATTGGATTTTTTCCCTGTCGGGAGTCAATTGATATTTTTATTGACAATAACATCTCAATAGAGACGAAGTTGGGATATTATAGAAGAACCTGATATATGTATATATTCGATTCGAAAAAATGTATTCGATTTACATACACATTGGTACATGTACATAGGTAAACAAGCCAAAAATGAAATAATATTTCTGGCGCAGTTCAGAGGTGACATCTGTGCGAGACACCGTCATCTCATTTATAAGGACTGTTGCTTTCATTGCTTACAATCTCAATAGATGGCGTTACAAAAAGGTTTCTTCGTTACCTCATAGATGGCAATAGTATAATTTCGTATTATTCAGGTGAAATGTTTACACTTAAGTATTCAAATATATAGAACTTTCAAAAATTACATTGATAAGGTACCTCAATAAAGGCATAATTGGTGAACGTTGCGCAAGCGCATAAAGTGATCACGTAAACCAGTCGATGACAAGTCGTAAGCCCTGTAGGTGACTGAGTTCCTGGTCACCTCATATATGTATTATAAATTATAAGGATCGTAGCTTTCATTGTTAACGATTCTTGATAAAACTCCATGTACAATAATTCTTGATAAAACTCCATGATTGCACCTACTAGTTTTAGTTTTTTTTTCCTTTCATTCATACCATCACGGCATATCCCACAATGTAGTGTAACCAGCGAAAGGTGTGGGGGTGTGCATTGCCTTATAAAAGGGAGCACAACACATCTGTGTATGCCCACACACCAGTCTCGTCTCACCTAAAAAGGCACTACATTCAGAATGGGTGGTGAACCTCATTGCTGAACTATGTCAGATGTTATAGTTGCCTGATGTATTTTCGATTACCCGGCTCTTATGAAAATACATCAGGCAACTATAACAACTATAACTAGTTTTAGTTTCAATGTTTATTTATCAAAGGTAGGTACTTAAAGCCAATATCGGTTTATTTAAGATCTTTATCAGATTGCATTATTACTCTCTTTTTGGACACTTCAACCATTGTTAATTGTTCGTGAGTGATGACCGCTGTGTTTTCGAAAATTCTTAAATTATCTACTGAAGGTATCAAGACTTTGGAGCTCTACGTAAATTAAGGGAAGATTTATTCAACTGTGAAGGCTAGTCTTCACTGAAACTGCAAGCATATCAAGCCATATTATTAATCTATGTAATTCCCTAATTAAAAATTGTCATAAATCTGTACTGAGTGGATATTGTAAAAGTTAAGGCAATCCTCCAAACAGCGGTACAAAATTTGTTGGTTATATATTGCGACATCTTTGTAGTTAACATTGATAGATAGCAATGTTCATCTATAGAAAGGGGATGCGCACTGGTAAACGCAACCACTCCCAGGTGCCAGACTTACCTTTTTCACACCTATATTCAATAAGGAAGGAAACATCAAAAACCAGATAAAAAAAAATAAAATGAACTGTTTTTGGAGGTTGCTATCTTTAGACGTCTTCAAAGTCAAATCTCGAGGAAGCCTTTAAGGTTTCTCTACTGGCAAATTCGTCTCTCAACCTGTCCTAACTTGACGTCTATGAAATAAAGGTGTAGGTAATAAAGATAGTCACGGTTTATAAGTAAACTTTTATACCTCGCCCAGCGAAAGAATGCGGCTGACATAAGCTGTGCACAAACCAATTTTTGTGCAGAAAAATACTCTAATTTGTATTAACCAATAAAATTAGTTGGCTTTCGACGTTGTGCAGCGAATTACGTGTCACTTTTTCCCTGACCTTTGTATCCATAGATTTTCAACAACGCTTTATAAAACTGTCACCCGCATTCTCTTGTTTGCCGAGTCCTACGTCAATCTGCACACTCTATTACCAGGTACTATAGATAGTTTACGTTTAAAAGTAAAACGGTTTATCACTAAGCTTTCCTTGAAGTGTACATTTTACTTAAGGACAACACATCTTCAACGTATCTTGAAGGCCCAAGGCTTCCTCAATACGAGTATATGAATGTTAACTAGAAAGTTGGCGCCTCATATACCGTTTTTTTATATGTCCCTATTGATTCGATATGTGATTGCAGTTCGGAGGACGTTCTAAGTTTCGGTAGGTAGGTATGTATATATTTGAGATGAGATTGAAAGAATTAATGTTATAATTAGATCCACCAGCCGTGTCCCAAGTACCTTCGATAGTTTGGTGTCCATTGGCACATTGGGTATCTTATTCCTCAGCGTCAAGAAAGCTTCGTTAATGGTATCAGTTCTTCTGGTATCTCTCCTTGCACTAACCTTACTAAGTTTAGTGTCTGCTGGTACGTTTGGTATGCAATCTCTAAGGTCGGCGAAGGCGGTGTTGATACTCTGGGTGCGCCTGCGCTCCTTCCTGTTGGCCGTGTTGCGCCTCTTGACCACCCGCACGACCGGGGCACAGATGACCTTCATGTCGCCGTTCTGCGGGAGCCCTGGCGGCTGGTGACCGCTGTCGCACTCCATCGAGAGGGACGGTGCCGAGTGTGCGAGGCCGTTGGTGTACTGGAATTGGTACTGAGCTCCGAGGTGGTCGTGGATTTGGGAATTATGGCCATCGTAACCTGCTGAAGATGAAAAAATGTCATGAGTACCTACCTATATAAATCAAAGATATAAAAGGTGGGTTTAGATGGGTGGTGGAAGAGCGCTTAGCGCGTTGGTTTGGTAATCCTGTGGACGCGAGTTCGAATCCTATAGCACAAGCATTACTGCTTGGTTTTGGGAATGTACAAGGATGTATATGTACTTGTTACAAGGACATTAAAAAACGAGTGGGTTGTGACCAACACTAAACTCTCCACATCATAGTAAGCGTTCATTTTTTTCTTCTTAAAAGGTTGACAATCTCTAAATACATTCTTATGAAATACATTTCTATTAGATTTTTAAACAAATATAAGATTCCCAAAAGACAAAAGTTTTCACAATACACCATACACACAAAAACATTGTCACGAAACTCATAGTAAATATGTATTTTCTACATGATAGGTACATGTTGAGATATTCTAAGTAAAATTGCATTACTAGCAAGATGAGCATGTATGAGACAGTGTATCAGTGTTGATGAGGCGATGGATGTGTCAAGATAGAAGAATGCGGTGTTCGGTTCTCACTGCCTATCCCTTGAGGAAGATAGAAATGGAGAGTAAAATATACACTTGTCTATAGAGACACATACAATATCAATATGAAGTTGATCACTCAATTTTCCCATACAGAAGCTATTTTACTTCTGTTATATAAATTTTTCATACAAATATGAAATTTATTTCACATTAATATGGCAATCCATAGATTTTTTTTCTTTAAATTTTGACAATCCTTGAATTCATTTTTGATGAGTGTATTTTTGTTGTATCAAAATTTCAAACAGTATAAAAATAACTCGACTTCCCAGACCGTGAGAGCATTTTGAAAATTCGGTCAGATGAAATCATAGAGAAGAAATTACAAGTTGTCTATGGAAAACTAATCAGCTCTAGGTCTATGCACTTTACACATATGATGTTAATATGAAGTCGATCGGACTTATAGTTTGGGCTGTAGAGGACACAAAAAGGGTAATCCGCCATACGCCATATACATACAAACATATCACGACGAAACTCACAGTATGCACTCTCTAATACATGATACCCGATGAGAAATTGATGTAAAAAAATACTCTTAAAATTGTGAAATCATGACTCTCCACTATTCCATAGTGTGGAGAGTACAAAGGTTTGTTAGCAATGAATATACCTATGCATGTTTATAAATAATAAAGTCCACTAATTCACAAATACCATTCTGTAGATGCTCTTTGAGCGAAACGCGTCAATGGTCAATACTTTTAAATTAGTGGAAAAAAGTGAAAAATTTGTTTTTTTTACTTATTTTTAAGGGGGGACTGCTGCCAACGTACCTATTTTTCAATTTAATATACCATCATTATTTCTTATCAAATCGTTTTGAAAAAAATAATTTAGATAGTTTGGATATTAATAAAGAAAAATATATCTTTACTTTTTGATAATGTTTTGTAAAAATTATTGTAGAAAAATAATGACATACCCCGATTTTCAACGTTTATCATATATTTTTAATAAACTATAAGGCGTAGAGTAATATATTTTTTTTAAATTAAAGAAAACAAAATTATCTAGAAAAATATGATGTGACGTTGCATTAATGCTTCAGGTTTAGTAATAAAACCTAAAAAACATTTATTTTCCATTTAGCGCCATTGCGTAATAAAAGTTTTTTTGGTTTATTTACTTAACCTGATGCGTTAATGCAACGTCATATCATATTTTTCCAGGTATTTTGTTCTTCTTTAATTTATAAAAAAAATATTGTTCTATACCTTTATATTTTTTTAGAAATTTAAGATAAATATGTAAAATCGGGGTATGCTTATTATTTTCCTACAAGAATATATACAGAACATAATTAAAAAGTTAAGGTATATTTTTCTTTATTAATATCCAAACTAACTAGGTTATTTTTTTTAAAATGATTCGTTTAATAATAATGATGGTATATCAAATTGAAAAAATAGGTACGTTGGCAGCAGTCACCTTCTTAAGTAATTTTATATGATTACTGTTGTTTAGATATGGCTGTTTC
Organism: Molanna angustata; assembly: GCA_963576475.1. Taxonomy (NCBI): domain Eukaryota; kingdom Metazoa; phylum Arthropoda; class Insecta; order Trichoptera; family Molannidae; genus Molanna; species Molanna angustata. The sequence continues at coordinate 5,835,317 of OY754983.1, read as the reverse complement.
AAATACCTAAATAATAAAAAAATGAAGAATTTCTCTTACCGTATCCGTTATAGTTGTGATGATGCGTATATCCTTGGTTTCCGTACACTCCGTGGGGTTGAGGACTGTTCTCTCGGCTGTGGCTTCCCAACCAGTAGTGGCCCGATGGGGCTATGTCCTCCTCGGACATGAGATGCTCTGCAGGACTTGGGATGCCATCAGCGGATACTGAAACACGAGTCTTGTGATAATATATTATCGATCGCAAGTTGAATCATCTGTCACATGATTACGTCATCTTGTACAATTTTGGTCCACAGGCAGCAGGACCCTCATATCCAATGACCCCCCTTGACGAGTGCCCGAGGTCGCGAGATTCATGGGCCGACCTGGTGTCGACCAAGACCGAGGTGCGTATTTACATTTCCGTGTTGATTAGGAGGCAAGTACTGCGTCGAATTAGGCACTAGTTTGTTGCGCTAATGAACTTAAAAACTCGTGTTGAATTCAAGGCACGTGTCCTCCAAATGCACACGGTTTAGCAACGCAAACTGTTCCTGCTAATACGTGTTAAATTCAAGGCACGCGTCTTCAATGGTACACAGGTTTATAAATTTTACCATGCGTATTGATTGAGTGTAACAAGGCTGTGTTCTTATCTTTTGTTTTGTTTCGTTCTGTCAGATGATTTTTGTATAATTTTCTAAAATTATATTCGTATCTGCTGCGAATAACGTCTCATCAGGCAGTACTTGCCTCCTAATCAACACGGCAACCGGGCTGCGTGTATTGTGAACGAGTAAGTGTAGGAGGAAGTGTGGTGTATTGGTATTGAGAGTGTACTGTGGTTTTGAATCCGTAAAGTCCTTAAGGCCATGAGAGGAAAGATGGGCGAATTTCTCCCTACACGATAGGATTCTTAAGTGTCTGATAAAGTAAGGAAAGAACATGGGAATTTCAAGTAGGTACACTTAAAAAATATTATTAATAATTTCTTAAAAAATATTATGACAACCGAATGGGCTACCTGCGTTTTAGCCAAACCTTTGTTATCAGTATTAAAAGTTTATCTAATATCTATTTATGACTGTACTTTTCGGCTGCGTGCATAAAACATTTGGTTGCACAAAACCAAATGTTTTGTAGTCATTATAGTTCGGTTAATTTTAAGAGGACATATAACGCTAAACTTAGTGACTGAAAACATGATATAATAAAACCGCTTAATGCATTATGAAGTTACGCGTTAGTAAGGGTAATTGTCGCGTGCGTAAAAAATGGTTTATATAATATGTGATTCAAAATATCAGAAACCCCAATTGTATGTTGATTTTTTGCATTTTAAGAACAAAGTGGCTCAGTTGGTTGGGTAGGTATCTGACTGCTGATCCAAAGGTCTTGGGTTCGATTCCCGGTGGAGACACAGTTTTTAATTGTGTTTTCAGTCTGGATCTGTGAGACGATTAATATCGTAAGTCTCCAGAATGTGGCAACTTGTTTTTGGGTGCGTGTCAAATTAATATTTGACATAGCACCTGTTAGTTGCCCGAGAAGCAATATTAAATAAATAAATAAATAAATAAACAAACCCGACTTGAATTGAAAAAACTTTATCGGTAATTCACTTTGATTTTATGCACTCTTTAAGCATATAAAAGATTTATTTCTCTACGACACATAATATGTAGGTAGTTATGGAGTAATTTAACTCCGCCGATGCCGGTCCCAAGCCCGGATGAAAAAGGAGGAGGGTTGTATGCAAGGTTAGCCACCTACATGCTATAAAAAACTCACCTGGCTCACAGAAAAGAGAACAAAGCCTCGGACGCAAGATTTCTCTCGGATTTTACCCAAGCGCAAAAAAGGAAAAATCGACTATGGAAAAATGCTATAACAAGAATTGCTTGCTGGAACATCATGTCCTGGCACAAAAGAGATCATGAAATCATACTGGAACTCAATAGACATAAAATAGACATGTGCGGTGTTGCTGAGACAAAAAAAAGGGAAAAGGTATGTCTAGATACTCTGATTAGATTCTGATATACAGCGGAAAAGATAAGAGCGAGAAGGTGCACTCTGGAGTGGGATTGGTTTTAAACAATAAATACGAACAAAACATAGAAGACATTTCTTACGTAAATGACAGACTTCTCAAGGTTACATTAAAATTCCAAAAAGCACCCTTAACATCATTTCGACATATATATGCACCTGATATAACAAAACTAAAGGAACATATAGAAGACTTCTACTATAAACTACAGCAGATCATGGATGAAATACCAAATGGAGAACAAACGATCATACTTGAAGACTTGAATGCAAGAATTGGCAGTCATCCATTAAACGGTGTCAAACAGAAATATAATGAAGATGCAATTAATGAAAACGGACAAGAGTTGCTTGCTTTTTGCGCTCAAAATGAATTCCGAATTAACAACACGTTTTTCCCACATAAAATCCAACATACATATACATTCAATAACATAAGAGGAGATAAATCTGTGATCGACTATATCATTACAAATAGAAAAATCCTACCAACACAAATATTTGATGTTCCGAGTACTCAGCTCAGCTAATATCGGGTCGGACCATAACCTTGTATTGTGCAAAATGAATATTGAATGACCATGTCAAAAAAACATTAAACCTAAGATAGTCAAGAAAACAAATATAGAATCACTGCAAAATGAAAGTACTAAAACACTATACAAAAACAGAATATCAGAACAAACAGATAACAATCCAATCGAAGAAAACGACGAAGTGGATGAAATGTGGCTAAAGATTAAACAACAAATTGGAAATGCAGCGGCAGAGGCTCTAGGACACAGAAGCGTAAACTTAAACAAGACAACTAATACAAAATCATGGTTTACAAATGACATTAAAATACTGGCTGATACAAAGCGGAAAATTTACCTACAATATAAAAGTAATCCAACCAATGAAGAACGAGCTAAATATATGGAAACTAGAAACAGGGTTAACAGTGAAATCAGAAAAATACGTAGTGGTGATGAGTGATGAAGGTCAGGATGGAACTCTATTTGTACAATTAGGTCAAAGCAGCTCCTTTTTCCCAATGTCCCTCTCCCAAAGGCCACCTCCCACCCGCCCCTTTCTTCAATTCGCAGACGTCTTTCTTCGTCTTTCTTCTTTTTTTTGCTTTTCCTGTATACTTCTTTGCTCTTTATATATTTATTTTTATCATTTTTTATGTTCTATTCGACTTTTGACCATTAGCTTGTTTCTATTATTTGTTAACACGTGAAAACCTTTAACTGGTGTATGTTTTAATTATTGTTTTCCTTTGTATTGTATCATTTGTACCTATGTACTGTTGGTTTTCCAATGTAATAATAATTAAAAAAAAATAAAAATAAAAAGAGATTACTGGACAAAGTTTACGAAGGATATGGAATTTGATATTTATGGATTACAGAAGAAGGTCTGGAAAATGCTGAGGAAAGAAAGAAAGAAAGCCAATTGATGAATTCATACAAACAAAAAAGATACAAATGGAGCTATGGCAAAAGTATTTTGAACAATTAAAGATGATAAACAAGAAACTGTCCCATATTTTCAAGGTCCGTATCAAAATGAAATCAGTATACATGAAATACGTATTGCGATTGCCAAATTAAAAAATAGGAAAACGCCGGGTATAGACGACATAAGCAACGAACTAATTAAATATGCTGGTGACAACCTAACACAACAACTGCATCAATTATTCAATAGAATCATACACTCGACAAAAATCCCAGAGGAGTGGAGGACTAGCATTAGAGTACCAATATTTAAAAAAGGCCAAAAGACAAAACCAGAGACCTATAGAAGTATATCCCTATTGTGCTCAACACTAAAACTGTTCACACAAATCATTAAGACAATATTAGAAACACATATTACTCTAAGAGAAGAACAACAAAGTTTAAGAAGGAACCGATCCACTACAGATGCCATATTTATCGTAAGACAGATAAAAGAGAAGGCAATTGAATACCAAACTCCTGCTTTGTGGATTTAATGAAGGCCTTCGATAAAGTACAACTCAAGGATATTATTAATATGTTGGTGGCTAAGGATGTACCTCCAGAATTAATAAACATCATAAGAGATATAAATTTGGGAAGCAGTACAAAGATAAGAAACGACAACGAATTAAGCAATCCAATCCCTATAATGACAGGTGTCCGACAAGGAGATAGTCTAAGCCCATTCTTGTTTAATCTAGTAATGGATGAACTAATCAAGGAAATTAAATCGCTTCAGCTTGGGTACAGAATGGGGAAGGAAATTGTTAATGCGATTTGCTATGTTCACGACGCTATTATAGTAGCCGAAACTAACAACGACCTACAGACAATTAATGCTGAACAGGTTACATAGCGCCTGCAAACAATACAACATGGCAATTTCAATGGATAAGATTAAATGTATGACATTCTCAAAAACACACATAGCATGCAATCTGACTATAGGTAGACAACAACCCAATTGAACAGGTTAATACCTTTAGATACCTAGGAATTGACATAACAGAAGATGCTGACCTCTGCGAAGAAATTCAGAGCCAAGTCAATAAGGCAGCTGCAGTCTCGGGCGCCCTAAAATCCATTATTTGGAAAAATGAGAATATGGCCATTAAAATCAAAGTGAGAATCTACAAAGCATGCGTAAGACCAGTGATGACATATGGTATAGAGGCACAAACAAACAGTCAGAAGCAAACAAATATTGAGGACTTCAGAAATGAGGACATTGAGAGCTATTGCAGGCAAAACCCTGAGAGACCGAGTGAGGAACTCCAGAATAAGAGGGAACTATGTGAGGTTGACGATATCATCAGATGGAGTAGGCAGCGGAGGAGGGACTGGTATGGTCATGTCTAAAGGATGGACAGCACCAGACTTCCTCATATCGTGCTTCACAATCAGCCTCACGGAACCCGCCCTCGCGGTAGACCGCCAAAAAGATGGAGGGATAGCTGGGAGTCCACCTCGCAGGAAGAGCAGGCCTCTTAAAAAACAGACCTGAAGGTCTATTCAAAAGGAGAAGAAGAAGAAGAGTAATTTTAAAAAAATGCTGTAGAAAAGGATATGTTAAATAATTATTTTAGGGGAATGTATGCTGAATTTTAAAATTGTGTGACGAACATTCACTAGAAAAATGTTGAAAATATTTATGGTATTTTTTAGAAACACAATTTGATTTAAGGGGGGGACTGCTGCCAACGTACCTATTTTTCAATTTGATATACCATCATTATTTCTTATCAAATCGTTTTGAAAAAATAATTTAGATAATTTGAATATTAATAAACAAAAATATACCTTAACTTTTTGATCATGTTCTGTATAAATTCTTGTAGAAAAATAATGGCATACCCCGATTTTCAACGTTTATCATATATTTTTAATAAACTATAATGCGTAGAGTAGTATATTTTTTTTAAATTAAAGAAGACAAAAATATCTAGAAAAATTTGATGTGACGTTGCATTAATGCTTCAGGTTTAGTAAATAAACCTAAAAAACATTTATTTTCCATTCAGCGCCATTGCGTAATAAAAGTTTTTTTGGTTTATTTACTTAAACCTGATGCGTTAATGCAACGTCATATCATATTTTTCCAGGTATTTTGTTCTTCTTTAATTTATAAAAAAAAAATATTGCTCTATACCTTATATTTTTTTAGATATTTAAGATAAATGTCAAAAATCGGGGTATGCTTATTATTTTTCTACAAGAATATGTACAGAACATAATTAAAAAGTTAAGGTGTATTTTTATTTATTAATATCCAAACTAACTAGGTTATTTTTTTCAAAATGATTCGTTTAGTAATAATGATGGTATATCAAATTGAAAAAATAGGTACGTTGGCAGCAGTCACCCTCTTAAAATTGAGGTAAAAAAATAAGAAAAAAAAAATTCAGTGTAGTTCGTTAAAAAGAGGTATTTGTGACATCAATTTCTAGAGTTGCGCTGCTACACTGGTCTCCCTTTGATACCTATGTACATCAAGGCTGGCAATTGCATTGAAAAAATTCAAAAATAAATAAGATGGACTTACTCTGACAGTGCAGATCCTGGAGGCTGTGGTAATGAGTCCTTGGAGAGCAGTAGTACTGCTGTGGCTGGTAGCAGTCCATTTCTGTAGCCTGACCGTCTTCCGGAGAACCGTATCCTGACATAACCATCGAGGTTCACAATAATCGTTCACAATAGTACCGCACACTGTTTCACTACACCGACAAGTCAATACAGATACCTATATTTAAAGGTAAGCAACAATGACCAAAAAATCAACTTATAATATTATTTAAACTTCATATATTATGTACCTACCTACTATAATACTGACCAAGAGACAGCACTTATTTTGAACTCTTCACTACCCCAAAGGGGATATAGTGTTGAGTTATGATTTTGAAATTTTAGGTTATTTTTATAGCAGATTATCATGCTGAGATTGTATTCGGAAAGTTTCATCACAATGTATCTGTGTAGGACGTAGGTAGGTATGTGTAGTGTACTATGCCGTTTTTATTTTACTTTATCGATTATAGACTAAAGTACTCATTCGATTATTTTAAAATTATGAAAATTTGTATATCTAATACTCGCTTAGACCCCATAAGATTTTGAAGGATATCTAATCGGTGCTTCTCAATTTTTTTAACTGTCAAATATTTTATGGTGACCCCAAGCTCAGGAAATTTAAAAATTTGAAATTTTTATTTTCAATTGGTAAAAAGGCACATCACTTACATAAAATGGCATTGAAGAACTATCATGTTTTCGTCATAAAATATTTAAATAAAAAAATAATACATTCATGAAAATGCTGAATATTTTCCATACAAAATTTGAATACCTACTTTTATAGAATGACTTGTTAGTTTAGCATTGGACTTGTTAGTTTAGCATTGGACTTGTTAGTTTAGCATTGGACTTGTTAGTTTAAAGATGTTTTATATATTAAATATAATATCCCACACTTGTTTTCATAAAAAATGTCAGTACATTTAGAACAAGGTTGTTCTACAACGAACAAAAAATTTTTTTTAACAGATTTTTAATTATCTCAATAGAGACGAAGTTGGAATATTTACTGTATGAGAACCGGGAAATCAAGGCACCTACAGGGCTTACGACCTGTCATCGGCTGGTTTACGTGATCACTTTATGCGCTTGCGCAACGTTCACCAATTATGCCTTTTTAATGAGATCCCTATCAATTCAATTTTGAAAGTTCTATATATTGTAATACTGAAATTCTTTTCGCTTGATAATAAGGAATTTTCACTAGAGTCATCTATGTGTGAAATTATGAACAACATTCTTATTATTTTTTATTTATTTTTGTTGTAATGCCATCTATTGAGAGAGTTGGTTTTTTGTAAATAATGAGAGCAACAATTCTTATACCTGAGGTGACAAATGCATTTTTTGCACCACTGAATTGCGAAAAACCAGCGTAAACCAGCCGATGACAGGTCATAAGCCCTGTAGGTGCCTTGATTTCCCGGTTCTCCTACAGTAAATATTCCAACTTCGTCTCTATTGAGATAATTAAAAATCTGTTAAAAAATACCTTTGACAATGAAAAAAATCCAATGTTTGCGCATATGCAATAATAAAAATATTCGAATAAAAAAATGGGAGTTATTTAAGAATAATGAGATCGCTAAGAAGAATTTGTAATAGAACGATGTATGACCGGGTAAGAAATGAGGACATAAGGAAAGAATGTAAGATGAAGAGAGATGTTATAACTAGAATGAATCACAACATGGGAAGAATGAATGAGGAACGCCTGACGAAGAAAATATACAGAGCGGAAAGAAATGGAATGACAGGTCGGAGAGCCCAAGAAAGGGATTGCACGACCATGTGAACGAAATTTTTAAAGACGCAGTTTGAGCAATAGACGAACATGTATGAAACTATTCATGAATATGGACGAGGCGAGATATGCGTGCCAGGATAGAAAAATGTGGCGTTCGGTTCTCTCTGCCTACTCCGCAGGGAAGATGGCGTGATGGTATGTACCTATGTGTGTACATATGTATGTATTATTTAAGAATAATGTACTTAAAAAAAAAGTTGAGGTCCCGTAAGCAGTATTCTCAAATAACTCTTGTAATACGACCCTTAGGACAATGAAGAGTTTCATGGCTCCGCAACTTGAGATAGTGGTCCAGAGAAAGTACTGCATCAGTGCACAGGGGCCCCCGTGAATAAAATAGAGATGGCCCCCGATGGTCGTCAACCTTCGGTAGAGGAGACGGCAAGTGAATGATAATAAGATACATTTTATAGTAAAATTAAAACGACCTCAGATGGTCGGTGTAAAAATATTGTAACTTTATAGACATTTTGTTTATAATAAAATGCATCCTTTGTATACAATATATAAACATTATATCTTAAACAAAGTTCATGAGACAAAGCCAAGTATCTTACTATACACAATACATGTGGTTAGCACATGTTGTTCAAAAGAATGTTGAAATTTTGATAAAGTAAAATATTGAGCGAACGTATTATCATATAGACACTACACTAACACTTAAGGGGGGGGGGACTGCTGCCAACGTACTATTTTTCAATTTGATATAACATCATTATTTCTTATCAAATCGTTTTGAAAAAAAATAATTTAGATAGTTTGGGTATTAATAAAGAAAAATATATCTTTACTTTTTGATAATTTTCTGTATAAATTCTTGTAGAAAAATAATGGCATACCTCGATTTTCAACGTTTATTTTATATTTTTAATAAAATATAAGGCGTAGTTCAACATATTTTTTTTTTAAATTAAAGAAGACAAAAATATTTAGAGAAATATGATATGACGTTGCATTAATGCTTCAGGTTTAGTAAATAAACCTAAAAAACATTTATTTTCCATTCAGCGCCATTGCGAAATAAAAGTTTTTTTGGTTTATTAACTTAACCTGATGCATTAATGCAACGTTACATCGTATTTTTCCAGATATTTTGTTCTTCTTTAATTTATAAAAAAATACAATGCTCTTTACCTTATAGCTTTTTAGAAATTTAAGATAAATGTCAAAAATCGGGGTATGCTTATTATTTTTCTACAAGAATATGTACAGAACATAATTAAAAAGTTAAGGTGTATTTTTATTTATTAATATTCAAACTAATTAGCTTATTTATTTCAAAATGATTCTTATTGTAGTAATGATGGTATATCAAATTGAAAAAATAGGTAGGTACGTTGGCAGCAGTCACCATCTAAAGCACAAACAAGATTTATTTCTCAACGGCATAGAGTAGGTAATTATTAGATATTTCAATAAAGGTAATGCGACCATTCAAGGGTGATTTGTGCCATTTTACGACATGAGAATTTTATTTAAACACAAAAAAAAAACAATTTAACAAAAGGCAAACAACAATTCTATAAAACTATCATGTTTAAATAGAAAAGAGATAGATAGTTTTCTATGGGTTTATACTGATGTTAAAAATGTTTTTACTCCTGGGGAGTTATGATTTCACAATTTTTGAGGCTATTTTTTATTGCAGATTATCAACTAGTAGGTATCATGCTGAGATTGTATTCTGAAAGTTTCATCACAATGTATCTGTGTGTGTGTGTGCTATGTACGGCGTGTTCTTTTTACTTTATCAATTATAGACTAATGTAGGTAGGTACCTACCTACTCATTCGATTCTTTAAAAAAATTGTGAATATGTATACCTAAGTAGGATCTAATAGGTATTCGCTTAGACCGCATTAGATTTTGAACGATTTGTGAATAGTGCTTCTTAATTTTTTTAAACGTCAAATATTTCAATGTGACCCCACAAGCTCAGGAAACTCGAATTTGACACTTTTCTTTTCAAATTGGTAAAAAGGCACATCACTTTCATAAAATGGCATTGAAGAATTATCAAGTTTTCGTTATAAAATATTTAAATTAAAAATAATTTAACAAACTCATTTCCCGGAAATGCTTAAAAATTCCATACAAAATTTGAATATATTATAGGTAGGTACTTTGTGATTTAACTTGGTAGTGAGGATTACAGCGTTGGCCACAAACCACTCGTTTTTAATTTAGTAATCAAAACTCAGTACCTATAGGCTGAACCAGTTCCGAGGTGACAGGTGACAGATAATTAATTCGCATTACCTATATCCATAGATTATTAATATAATATATTCAATCTTTGCCTATAATATCCAAGAGTAGATACCTACCTACCTACCTTAAACTTATTACATTTTTTTTTAATAATTAGATATGCTTACATAAAACGGTGCTGTAAAACAATATTTGTAGGTATCATTATTTTAGGTAGCGAAAATTTCATTTTATGTATTAATACTTATACTTACATACCAAATAACGATTTTTTAAACTAAAGGTAGGTAATAGATAGAAACAAAATTTGTTAATCGCTTAGTAATCACAAACTAACGAAGAGAAATCGTTTTGTGTAATTTAAAAATAAGATTTTTAATCAAAAACCAGAATAGAACACTCTATTTAAAAATTTAAATATTTTGACGTTTAAACAAAAAAAACAAATAATTTTTTTATTTCGATCCGTTCCGTCGATCTTACGTTCGATACAAGCCGCGCCAAACTGTCGGATTTTGACATTTGGTTCAAGTGTGTAGGTACCTATAATATCTCCCTAAAATGAGAAAGACCAATAAATTAATGAACACTTGAAAACCATAACAAACACCAACACAAGAGAAAAATATTCCCGCCCATTTTGTCTGCGCTTATCTCATTTGGCGCCGGAATATAATCCCTATTATGAAAAGGGATTAAACATATGGCGCGACTCGACAATTATGTTGAGCAATTTTGTGCCACCTCAAAATAAAATACTTCTAATACTCCCAGCGTAGTTTTTTTATCAACTAAATAATATGACTTTTTGTTGAGCGTTCTTTTTACTGTACGCTGTTCAAAGCGATTTTCTTTCATGAAACGCTCTGAAAAGTAATCAAATACATACGGCGCTCTGTGTCTCTTTCACCTACCGTACTGAAATGCGCGTGAGTAAAGGACGGCGAAACGAATTGATGTGAAAATGAGCTTTGTCTCGTTTTGGACCGCGCATTTTGAATAAAAACTAAAAGAGACGGATATGTGTATGAAGAATCGACAAGCGCGTAGCGGAAATTTGGAGGGAATCGGGACATATTATGCGGAAAAATGTAATTAACTAAAACAATAATGATAATATTGATCAAAATTATGTTTATTTTCTTTGTTTTTTATTGTTCATAATATTTTAATTGATATTATTTGATGGCTGGTTTTCAGTATAATATAAAAACGTAAGCGTTTTATTGACAAACTGTCATTTTCTATGAAATTTAAGCCACGCCCTCCTCTCTATCTCCTCTTCCTATTGGCGGAAATGTCAGAAATCTATAATCAAATTATGACGATAATAATTAAATTAAGTTTCTCGCTGAATCTAATAAAATAAAGTATAATTTTATGTTACCTAGGTACTTACTTATTATGATATGAACATTATATTATTATTTCAAGAAAAAATGTTTCGCTCTGTGTCTAATGTTTTTTTTATTTTCCATAATTATGGAATAGTAGAGAATCATACCATACCATCATGCAGTTTCCATATTTGGTGTAGGCAGAGAGAACCAAACGCCAGACTCCTCTATTTTGACATAAATTTCTCGCTTCATTCACGTTCATGCATCGTCTCATATGCACACATCTATTAGGTACCTATTCGTATAGGTACTTCTAACGTTTCCATCTTTCAAAGTTCCATATTCAATTTCGTTCCTCTTTTAAACAAAGGATCTTGGTATCACCTTAGATGAAAAGATGTCATTTGCACCACATATGGATAAGGCAATAGGGAAAGCATATAAAATGCTGGGGTTTATTTTGAGAATCTCAAAACCCTTTAAATTAGAAAAAACACTTATAACTTTGTATTATGTATATGTCAGGAGTGTACTAGAATTTTCATCAGTTGTATGGAATCCTTTTCTAATAACATACATCAATAGACTAGAAGCAGTACAGAATAAATTCCTGAAACATTTGGACTATCGTGGTAAATTATATTTCTCCAACTATCGGAAATCTGCAAAAAACCATAATATTTATAATCTTGAAAACAGACGAACAACTACATATAGACATGATGTACCTTCACAAAATTATGCATAACCGTGTAGACTCGCCTTACTTACTTTCTAAATTAAATTTTTACTGTCCATCACGCAATTTCAGATCTCAGTTTTTGTTCTATGTCGACCGACGTAACACTAACTACTCACAAAATAATTACATTAGACGAAGTTGCTCCAACTACAATTCATACTTTAAACATTTCGATATAGTACATGTATAAATCACAGGCGGATTTCAGAACATACATATTACAACAATTCGATAAATAGTCACATTCATTCACAATCTATCTCGCATAAATATATACACAATATTGTTATAATATATAATACATATGTATACATCAAATATAACACATACCTATCCACTTACTTAATACACACTACATACAAGTATTATATTAATTACTTTTAAACTTACTAAATAAGTCAAAAACAAGTTCACCCTATATCTTATGTGAAAACATATTATTGGGGTACAATGAAATTTCCTTACTGTTAAGTCTTCATATTGTATTTATCCTTATAACATTGTATCCTGTTTGTTTTCTAAATAAAAAATAAATAAATAAATAAAAAAAAAAATCAGCCATGCATATGTATTATTTTTTTGTCAGGCGTTCATCACTTTTTATTTCTATGTACCTACCTACCTTAGGGCATTTATTTTCATCTTACTTACGATATCTCTTTAAATCATAACTACCTTCTCGCTTATTAGTAGGTATAAGGTATCTAATAACTAGGAAATACTGTAATTGGCGATATAAATGAGAAAATTATTTACTGTATACCTATAAATGTTTGTAAACAGCTGTTGTATTTCTTAATAAAACAAAATAAATAAAAATAAAAAAAAAACCTTATTTCTTATTCTATCATACATCGTTTTACCATACATTCGTCTTAGTGACCTCATTTCAACAGCATTAATTCTACTTTCATGCGTCTTCTGCCATGTCCATGTCTCACTAGCATACATTAGAGTCGGTGCGACGATACCATTGTGTACCGCGAGCTTTGCTTGCCTCGAAATAATTGAGTCAGCCATTACAGATCTTAATACACCATTCACTCTGTTACCGGTGCAGTTACTCTCCTTTCAATATCTTTTTCCAATCTTCCACATCACGCTGAAACATGCTTCCTAAGTAGGTACCTACCTATAAATATTCATCGATTTGTTCTAATTTTTGGTAGGTACTTACATTCTCCACTCGTATTGCATTTTGTTCGTCTTTAGCTCTTCTCAAATAACATCACTTTTGATTTAGGTAGTTGCATTTATTATTCTCAGTCTGTTTTGCATGCATCCATCCAATACTAACGCCCGTATTACCTACGGGAGTTATTTGAGAAAAATATAAGGAAAAGGTAAGGTCCCGTACTGCGATAATATTGCTTACAAAACCTCAAGTTTTTCTTATATTTTTCTCAAATAACTTCTTTAATACGACCCTTAAGTATTTTAATCAAACGTTCCAAGTCTTCCGCACTTTCTGCTATTTAATGCGTTGTCATCTGCATACATTAGATCACATGTCATACAGTCACACCTTCCAGTTTCAACCCAATAATGTTCTCATTCTTTAGTGCTCTCACACAGTAGGTAAGTCAATGTATAAATTAAAGAACTACGGTGATTATATCTACACACACTTGCTTAACTCTCTTTTTAATGGAGAACCATTCCGTAGATATGAGAGTTTTCAATCCTCACATATACCTAGGCTTGGCTTTCGTCATAGAGAAATGATATTGCCCTTATCAACCTGCCTCCCGCTCCATACACTGACTGATAGCACAAATTCCAAAGTGTTTCACGGTCTATTTTGTCATATTAGGCCTTTGTTATTTAGGTGTGAACCTCGATTCAGAACTATCTCTAAACAATCATATCAGTAAAACAATCAGTTCATGTTTTTTTCAATTAAGACAGATAAAATACATAAGGAAAACTTATCTACAGACGCAGCACGTTTATTGATAAACGCATTCATTGTATCTCGGTTAGATATTGCAACATAATTTATGCAGGACTTCCACAGATTCACCTTGAAAGATTTCAGTCAGTCTTTAATGCAGCAGCAAGATTGATATTCAATTCACCGAAGTCTTCCCACATAACTCCACTGTTAAAAGATCTTCATTGGTTGCGATTATCGGAAAGGATTCAGTACAAGATATGCTGGATGGTGCACAAAGCTATTCATGGACGTGCTCCAAAATACCTCATGGATCTTTGTGTACCAGATGACCTGAACCAAAAAAGATCTACGCTTTGCTCTGCAAGTAATACGGCAATGCATCGACTAAAAGAGCAAAATACGTGTCGAATGACGAACTTTGGTGAAAGAGCATTTGCTGTAGTGGGTCCGGTTCAGTGGAATAAGCTTCCATATAGGTTAAGATCGATAGACAGTGAAAGTGTGTTTAAAAAACAGTTAAAAACTTATTTTTTCAAAAACTCGTAGGTATAGTGATTAAGTGATTATTTCCTTGTTTATGATTATTTTTTCCAGGTATTATTGTTAAGCGCCCTTGAGGTGGATACACAAAAATGGCTTTAAAGAAATTATCCATTTATTATTATTTCGGGCTCTTTAACACCTTCTCAGGTTTGACACCTGGTGGGATTTGGGGTAGCACGAGCAATGCTGCCAAGTGCTATCCTTACTGAGTATATATAATATGTGGTGTTTTGTGTGTTGGTGCCATGTGTAGAATTTATGTGTTAGTAAGGTCAGTAGTGTCGTCGATTTGGAGGAATTTCCTCACCAGTCTGCATGTGTTTAATATGGCTGCTTTTTGCATGGTGACGTATGTGTATTTAGGTAATTTCATGGTTTCTAAACTGCTGAATAAGTTTAATGGAATAATTCCTGTGGTGCAAATTACTATTGGTACTATTATCACAGATTGCATGTCTCAGATTCGCTTGATTTCGTCTTGCAAGTCAGTGTATTTTCTAATTTTTTCGGTTGTAGTTGTTTCGATGTTGTGTGTATTTGGTACGGCGATGTCAATTAACATTGTATGTTTATTTTGTTTATTTACAAGTGTAATATCTGGTCTATTGTTATGTATGGTTCTATCAGTTAGGATGGATCTGTCATAGTATAATTTGTGAGTGGAGTTTTCAAGAACTGGTGTGGGTGTATATGTATAATAAGGCATTTTGTCATTTTTATTTATTAGTTTGTGTGCAATAGCTAATTCTTGGTGGATGATGTTTGCGATTTGATTATGTCTGTGTGTATAGTCATTTTGTGTGAGAGTGACGCATGCCCCTGTAATGTGCTGGATGGTTTCTGACTTTTGGTGGCATTTTCTACATATGTAGGTCAGTTTGTACTACATTGTCTTTCATGATGTATTTCCTGTAATTCCTTGTTTTTATTACCTGATCCTGTATAGCTAACATGAACCCTTCCGTTTCTGGAAATTATTATTATTGGAGATTGATCTCGGTTATGGTTCGGTAGTTTCCTTCACAACGGAGCGTACTCAAGTTGTGAGGCTATGTGTTTGTGTGTCTGTGTGGTTGTGTGTCTGTGTGGTTGTGTGTAGTTGTTTAAAGTGGTACCTGTAGAAATTTTCTGACTATTGTGCATGTGTTGATAATTGTAGTTTTTTGTATGTTGGTGATTACGTATGGGGGTAACTTTAGTATGTCTATATTTTTTTGGAGAGTTTTTGGTATGATGCCTGTAGACGATAATATTATTGGGACTATTGTTACTTTTTCTTGTTTCCACTGTGATTTTATCTGTTCTGCTAAAGGTATGTATTTATCTATTTTTTCTAAATGTTTCTTTTGTAGATTTGCTGTATTTGGTATCGATATTTCTATTAGATATGTGTGTTTATGTATTTTGTCGATTAATGTAATGTCTGGTCGGTTATGTCGGTTAGGTCGTTCGTTTCCGTTAAGTGTAAGTGGTGAGTATGTGTGATCTATGTTTATGATTTCGTTGTGTATTGGGCTATTTCGTTTTGTGTAGAAGTATTGCCTTAAGTTATTTATTTGTGTATGGTGTAGATTTTTTATGTCTATGAGTCCTCTTCCTCCTTCCTCTCTTGGCAGTGTGAATCTTTCTATTGCTGAATGTTCGTGGTGAATTCTATGTTTTGATGATGTTGTTCTGAGTTTAATGTTGAGATCGTCAAGTTCCGTATTGGTCCATTTAATTATTCCAAATGTATATGTTAGTATTGGTATTGCGTATGTGTTTATTGCTTTAGTCATATTTTTTCCATTAAGTTGTGTTTTGAGGAGGATATTTAGTCTTTTAAGGTATTCGTTTTTGGTGGTTTCTTTTATCTTTTTATCTTTTATGCTTGGGTTCTGGAGAATTCCCAAGTATTTATAAAATTCATCTTCGTCCATTGCGCGTATTATTTCATTCGTATCCTTCAAGGTGCTTCCCGTGTGTTCCTTGGGTTTACCTCTTACTATTGAGCATGTGTTGCATTTATCAATACCGAATTTCATTTTTATGTCATTACTAAAGCGTTCAGTTTTATAAATTAGTTGTTTTAGTTCGTCATTATTTTTGCCATATAGTTTTAAATCGTCCATGTATAAAAGGTGGTTGATTTTTATAGGATTGGTATTTAAGTTGTGTGTTGTGATTTTGTAGCCAAGTTTGCTTTTGTTAAGCATCTTGGAGAGTGGGTTGAGGGAGATACAGAACCATAGTGCGCTTAGGGAGTCACCTTGAAAGATTCCGGTTTTAATGTTTATTTGTTTTGATTTTATCATTTTGTTGTTTAGTTTTAGGTATAATGTCGTGTTCCAGGTGTTCATTATTTGTTTTAAAAATTCTACAAGTTTTATGTCAATTTTGTATATTTCTAGAACTTTTACTAACCATGAGTGGGGGACACTATCAAAGGCTTTTTGGTAATCTATGTATGCACAGTACATGTTCCTTTTCTTCTTTATCGCCTGATTTGTTATTGTCCGGTCGATGATGATTTGTTCTTTGCATCCTCTGCTTTGCTTTCTGCATCCTTTTTGTTCTTCTGTTAATATGTTATTTTGTGTTAGGAAAAGATCTATTTTTGTAGTTATAATTGAGGTAAGAATTTTGTATATTGTGGGTAGACATGTGATTGGACGATATTTAGATGGATTTTTTGTGTCTGTTGATTTAGGTTTGAGATATGTGATACCTTTAGTGAAAAAAGATGGGAGGTTTTGGTTTTCCGTTACGCATTTGTGTAATAGTTCGGAGAATTTTTCATGTGTTACAGGGAGATATTTGTACCAGTAATTTTGGATATTATCTATGCCTGGTGTCTTCCAGTTGTGTGTCTTCTTTACAGCAGTTTTGAAGTCAGTTATATTTATTTGTATTGTGGCCATGTTTTGGAATTGGTTATTGTCATTTTCTTCCTCTGTTATCCATGTGGCATTTTCGTTGTGTTTTTTGTTTTCAGACCAAATGTTCTCCCAGTATGATTCTATTTCAATTAATTTAGGTGCGTCTGTAATTTCTATATTGTTGTTTTTTAGGTTGTTGTAGAAGCTTTTTTGGCTTGTTTGAAAATTGAGATTGTGTGTTTTCCTGTCATAACATTTTTTGTAGCGTTTTAATCTATGTGATTGTGCTGATAACTTTTGTGTTAGCGTATCAAGGAGTATAGTTAGGTTGTGTTCATTGTATTTGTCTTTAATCGTTTCAATTTCCCGTAGTTTTCTTGGATTTTTTAGATTATCTTTAATTTTTTGTGTTACTTTGCCTATTTCATTTCTTAATGAGTTGATTTTGATTTGTATTCTGTGTTGCCATGCTGGTATAGTGCTTCTGTGTGTTCTATGGGAGTTTTCTGTTTTATTGTTTATATTTTGTTTGTTTAGTGTAATAATGGTGTATGCACTACAGTAAACTAATAGATGTAATTTTTCGAGTGTTGTTTCAGTGTTAATCATGTTATGTAGAATTGTGTTGATAATATTGATCATGTTAATGGTTTGTTTGTTGATTTTGAGCTTTGGTAGGTTTGGTCTTGTTGTGGGGTCGCTATCTTTATAAATTTCGATTGTGTGTTCTAGTGTGTTTGTGATTTGTGTTTTTGTGTCTGGGTTTTGTTCTGTTCTTCCGTTGGTCTCGTCATTGTTGTTAGGGCTTATTGTTGTATTATTGTTCATATTGGTGGATTCGTTAGTTATGTTTATATTTGGTTGTTCAGTGTTATTTTGCTGTGGTATTATTGATATTTCCTGTGGATTGTTGTGGTTTATTTGTGTATTTGTTATGTCTTGTGTTAATGTACTTGTTCTATTTTGATTACTCATTCTGATTGCGTCTTGTTTTATTTGATCAAGTATTGATAGTTGTATTCTTTTGTTGTTTATTATAACTCTTTTCTGGTCCGCCAGTCGCTGTTCTGTGATGTGTGAGAGTTCTGGATAAATTGTGGTAAATTGTGTATGTAGCTCCTGTCTGTATCCAATTATTTGTGTGTCTCCTTGTGTGATAGTGTAGTAGCAACGCATGAGGTTTATGTTCATGTCATCTGTCCATTTCATGCGTTGTCGTGGTTTTCCCGCTTTGGTGGTTGTCGGCTGACTTGCCGGCAAAGCACTTTCAGCAGGTCGGGTGTGTTGGGTTTCGGCTGTTGTTTCTTCGGGTGTCCCGGCATGTGTCCGCCTGTTCGACAGCATGTCATTAGCGGCTCTCATGCTGCTACGCCCAGCGCTAACTCCGGACGTGCCCTGGCGCTCCCCAGGTAGCGGTGTTTGTCCGAGGCTTGTGTTTTTTGTGTGATCCATGTATGTGTTGTGTGTTTGTACCCTTTACCCGTTGGCAAGCTACTCGATGTAGTTGTGTAGCTCCCCGCCACTCACGTAGTTCTAGATGTTTTTAACTGGACGTGGGTTTGGTTTTTGAGGGGCTTATTATTATTATTATTATTATTATTTTCCAGGTCAACGAAAGTAGCTATTCAGTCACTATTCGAAGGGGAAAAATTGGTCGGCGCATTCTCTATACCTTCAGCGAACGCTCTTTGTGCATCCAATACCTTGCTTGCTGTAACCTTTCTCATCTTTTGGTCCAGTATCCTAGCATACAATTTTCCTCTGGTAATGCTCTCATCCAAATGCAGTGTCCTACAACAAAACGGAGCTCCTCGCTGCTGTCCGTGAGCCTCTTCATGGTCCCATTGGGCATGCGGATTTAGTGGTCTAAGAAGCACTTTACAGCCTTCAAATTGTTTTACCATGACTAAAGTGCCCTTCTATCTGCTGAATAAAAAAAAATTAAATTCCAGAGTATCCTTGGTCAACTCTCTGATGCCCAGTTTTACAGTCACAGGCTTGAAGTACCTACTCTCGCGAAAATCCATGTCTGATGTGAATATTATTATCTTCACGGACGTTGATTGTTATTTTTTGCACAATTGTGCCGAGACCACGAGTCTAGAGGAGCTTCTATAGAGCTACTCTTCGTGCCATGCATTATTTGTCATTCTTACTAGCGTTCTGCGAAGGGCCCATTTTCAATCCCCATATTATGCGGAGCGGGTGGAGGTGGGCGTAGCATACATTTTTCCAACTGAACTCAGCAGACTGATAGCTCGGTAGTTCTGGCAGTCTAATTTTGACCCTTTATAAAAAAGGGCACAATCACTGCGTTTCTCCAATCTGATGGGGTATGTCCTGTCTCCCAACACTTGTTCAAGAGGCAATGACACCATTCCATCGTCTTTTCTCCACCATATTTAATAAATTCGGTAAATATACAGTCAAATCATCGTCTTTTCCTGCAGTACGTACCTACATGCTTCACTGCTTCTCTGACATTTTTTTTATTTATTAAATATTCTATTGAAATTTTCTCGCTGCTGTGTCATTAGACTTTCGCTAGACTTTCGCACTGTGTACTTTCATATATATGTACATACATAGGTACCTATAACTGTTCACAATATTTCTTCCATTTTTCCTCGACTTTTTCCCTCGTCTATACATTTTGATGCTCGTATTGATTTCGTTGATTTACCCTTTCCAGAAAATTCTGTTGTCAGAAAAATCATTCACAATATTCATGCTTTCCTTTTCTTAGTAGGTACCTACTTACATATTTTTTTTCTTTTTTACTGTTAATTGAGGTATACCGGGTATAGGTACGTAATAGGATAGGTTTGGTTTCTTTGCTGACAGCCCGGCCTCGATGCCTCGATTTTAATTTTTTTAGAAATTAATTTAAAATCGCAATTCTCATTCCTCCGGGATGGTAAATTGCTATTACCTATATTAAATAAAAAAAAATAAAACACTATGTTTTAGATTCTATACGTAGATAGGTTTATTGGTTATTATTCGATAGCTATTCCGCCTTGTTAGGGCATCTTCAAGACTTAGTCTTGAAGATGCCCTAACAAGGCGGAATAGCTATTGACCAATTAAGGAAATATATGCGTAGAATCTAAAACATACCTACTGTTTTATTTCTTAATTTAAATTCGAAATGGAATTCTACAAAGTAAACTAGGTATCCTCAATTACTTAAAATTGATAATAGGTTTATACATTTATATGTACGGCATGTGCCGTATTTACAATAGTCATAGCAACTCCAACATAGTTGATATCTTCTGCAACACAAGAGAGGTATTAAAAAAAAGAATGCTTTTGATTCTGAGTAGAGAGGAGAATTTCTGTTGATGTTTTCATCCCTTTTTTTTGGTTATATGCACAATTTTCATTACTTTTCATTGTTTTATATATGCTTCTCTATATTTACTTTGTACTTTTTATTGTTGCTTCTTTATGCTTTTATAGGTTTTGTATAATTATGTCTTATTTGTAAAGTTTCTTTATTACTGCTTTTATCTTGGATATTTTAATATGTTTGTGTAAATAATTTATGAACTTCGCATGTTGTGTTCACTTCCAATTGGATATTGACATTATGTAAAATTATTATGATATAAAATAAAATAAATTAAAACAAATAACTTTGTTTACTTCTACTACTGTAAACACCTTTAATTTATGAAAGGGGTTATAACGTTTTCGAGCGTGTGCTCATCCTCAGTAACCACTTATTACTAACTTAAAACTAATGACAGACTACTTAACTATGTTGGCGGGCGGACGGAGGAAGAAGGGGGTGGTGGATGGGGGGGGGGTGATAGTGGGTGTGGTTAATATTTTTATAAGGGGAGAATTTATTAGTGGGTGTTGTATATTTAAAATTTGGTTTTTGGGGGCTCTATTTATTTCGATTGATTCTAGAATATCTAATTTTTTCCCCTTATTACACCTATGTAAAATTTCTACGTCTCTGAAGTCGAATGTATGTCCTGTTAGTCTGGCGTGGTCCGCGATATCTGAGTTGATAGAAAAGTTTTTTATTGCCTTTATATGTTCAGAAATCCTGGTTTTTATTTTCCTTCCACTTTGTCCGATGTACTGGTTTTCACAATTGTGACAATTTAATTTATAGACCCCACTATTGTTCAGCACACTAATTTTTGTTTTATTGTTCAATATATATTTTTTGATACTATTATCCGTGTATAGTGCAGGTTTAATTTTCATATCTTTACATATGTTTAGTAAATTTGAAGTAAGTTTTCCTGTGTATAAAATTCTTCTCCAAGGTTTATCTTCTTGATGGTCAAATACTCGATAATACACAAATTTATTGATGGCCGACTCTTGTTCTTTTTTACGAATCTTTTTGACGATCAGTTTTTCATCAAAACCATTGTTTTTTGCGATTGTTTTGATCGTTTCTACTTCTGTGTTGTAATTTTTTGTTGTCAGGGGTAGCGATGTGAGTCTGTGGATCATCGAGTTAAACGCTGCCATTTTTTGGGATAATGGGTGGCAAGATTCTGCATGTATGATGTTGTCTGCATATGTTTCTTTTCTGTATATCTTAAATATGAATTTTCCATTTTCAATTGATATTGTTGTATCTAAGAAATTTAATGTGTTATTATCTCCTATTTCACAAGTAAATTCTATTTTGTGATGTTGGGCATTAAACAATTTTAACAAATTGGTTAATTGTCTTTTGGACCCTTTAAATGTAAAAAATACATCGTCGACATACCTCTGATAAAAATAAATGTTTTGTACCAATTGATTCGTTGATGATAGAATTTTGTTTTCAAGGTTATCCATAAATATGTCTGCGAGTAACGGGGATAATGGATTGCCCATGGGGAGTCCGTTAGTCTGTGTGTAGTATTCTTCTTTGAAGCAGAAATAATTTTGGTGAATGGATACATGTATCATAGTATATATATCGTTTTTAAGGATACTATCTTCACATTTTTCTTCTAAAATTTCTTTTAAGTATTGTAATGCTTCTTGAACTGGAACGTTTGTAAATAAACTTTTTACGTCGAACGATACAAGAGTGCTGTTTTCTGGAGGTATGTTATGTTGTAAATTGTTACAGAATTCTATTGAATTTTTAATTGCATACTTTGGTTTAAACTGAGTAACTTTTAAAAACAAATCGTTAACATATTTGGATACCAGGTATGACGGTGCATTTATGTAGGATACCACAGGTCTCATTGGATTATTTTCTTTATGAATCTTGGAAAGTCCATATAATTGTGGGGATTTTGGGTTCATTGTTATATATTTATATGATCTATGTTTGTCTATTGTTTTTGATTTCTTGAGTGTTTCTTTTATTTGTTTTTGGTATTTTTCGGTGGGGTCTTCGGGTATTTTCTCAAATGTTGTATTGTCGGTGATTATGTCGTAAATTTTATTGTTATAGTCGGATTTGTAAAGGATAACGATTGAATTTCCTTTGTCTGCTTTGGTACATACTAAATCTTTTTCTTTTATTATTTGTACGAACTCTTTCATTGTCTTCTGGTAATTATTGTTACTTAGATATTTTTGGTTTTTATTTAGTTTTTCAATGAATTTGGCGCATTTGTGTTTATTTAAATCATCTAATGCTATGTCTAGGTCGATAATCAGGTTTTGTAAACAGTGTTTATTATGCATCGGATCAATATTAAATTTGGCCCCCTTCTCCAGTAGTTTGATGTGTTTTTCTTCAAAGGTTTCATTTGTACAGTTGACAACACGATGATGGAATTTTATTGAATCATTGTTGTTGTTGTTTTTTGTGTTTTTATTTGTTTTTGATGCTTGGATTAGGTTCTTCAGTTTCTTATCCAAAGTTTTCTTTTTTAAGCTTGCGTGTAAACTTATCTGTTCATATATTTTATCTTCAATTATGTCCCATTCCACTGGATGTAATTCTGATGTAAGTTGATTATGCAGGAAAAAAATGTATTTCTTCAAGTCATTTTGTATTGTAAAAGCATTTTTAATTTCTTTTTTCATCCACACTATTTGACCAATTTCTTTTGCTTCACAAGCTGATTTTGAACTATTTTTGCACTTTAATAAACAATATTTTGGAAACACTTTATTTTTAAGACACTTTTGATTGAAGTAGATTTTTAGTGACAGTAGTCTGTCTTTCAGTCTTAACTTAAGTAACTTCCTCACTTTCATTGCCGTACAAGCTGATAACAATTCTTCGAATTTTTCGTGAGAAACTTTGTAGAAGTTCATTTTAAATAAAATAAAATAAATTAAAACAAATAACTTTGTTTACTTCTACTACTGTAAACACCTTTAATTTATGAAAGGGGTTATAACGTTTTCGAGCGTGTGCTCATCCTCAGTAACCACTTATTACTAACTTAAAACTAATGACAGACTACTTAACTATTAGTTAAGTAGTCTGTCATTAGTTAATAGTTAAGTAGTCTGTCATTAGTTTTAAGTTAGTAATAAGTGGTTACTGAGGATGAGCACACGCTCGAAAACGTTATAACCCCTTTCATAAATTAAAGGTGTTTACAGTAGTAGAAGTAAACAAAGTTATTTGTTTTAATTTATTTTATTTTATTTAAAATGAACTTCTACAAAGTTTCTCACGAAAAATTCGAAGAATTATTATGATATACTTTCTTGTATGCGATTGTCAATGTCTGTAAGTGTCCCAAATAAAATAAAAAAAAAAAATAACTATGTTTATAATATATACCTAAGTTGGCACAACGATTGCATTATGAATGACAATTTTGGCATCCTTTGATATGTTGCGATCATTTATAACTGGCCTTAGTGCTCCATTCACTCTGTTTCCTATTACCGTAACTCTTCTTTCAATATACTTTTCAGGACGTCTATCTATGCATTGAAATAATGCGACGTGATCATGATGTTTGTGTATTTATAGATAATAGTTTAGTGTTGGGTTTTGGGTACATGCCACTTGTTTTTGTAGTTCAGTTAGGTACCTTTGTTTAAACTAAAATCAACATTTTCTTTGTTCATTGATTCGTTCAAAAACATCCCTTCAACCATATTATATGTAGTTACATAAATAGTAACTACCTACCTATATGTATCAATGGACGTTTTTAACAGATTAGTCCACTTGAATCAGGGTTCACTGTTTTCTTTGTGGGTATCTACCTAACGTAAAATGGGATCAAATTCGCATTAAGGGTAACTTTGACAGTTTTAAAAAATCATCTGTTACGGACGAGAAAAAAAAACTAAATTTGAAATCAATTAACTGAATTCAGCGTAAGTTTGCTTCACATCTTGATTATCTTCTTGGTCTTAGTTTTAGTAATTATTCTGAATCAATCCATTTTCATAATTTGGTAACTCTGGCTAACCGCAGGACTTGATATTGTATATTTGTTTAATAAGTTAATAATTTTGTGGATTCCCCACACTTGCTAAAAAAAATTGTTTTCACTGTCTGAGCAGAACAACCCGATATCCAAACACATTTTATAATCCCAAGTGCAATAATCCAACTGTCGATTTGTTCAGGAGAACTTTGTTCTCTTAACATATCGACAATGTTTCAAGCCAGGATACGCGAGAATTGTATGCAGAGGTCTACTTTTTTCACGGCTTTTCCAACTTTGAAGTCAAAAAACACCAACTTAGAGGCTTCGCAGCATATATGTTCCATACACGGATTTACTCCTCAGAATTCGGAGTAGAACATTTCGTGTGTCTGTGTGTGTGTGTGTGTGTGTCCTCCCCCCTTATAACTTTTGATCCGCTCAATTTACAGAGCCCAAAATATCAGAATATATAAACAATTACAGGCCTACAAAACATTTATTATCATCAGAATTATCAGAATCAGAATATCAGAATTTTTAATTTTTGTTTCAGTCAGGGGTTATCAACTTTTGAATTTTTATTTTATTTTTCCATATATCTCAGAAACCATAAAAGCTAGAACGCTGAAAATTGGTACAAACATAGACAAATACAACATCTCATATGAGTTTTTTTAAAAAAAAATCCAGGGTTTCTCAAACATTTTTTATTAAGAAAAATATTTTTTTTATGATAAATTTATGAGTTTAACTGCCTATATTTCCAAAACTTTTACAAATATCGAAAAAAGCCGAAACACCCCAACTAGATAATTTAATTTTCTATAAAAAATATTACATTGTAGTAGAAGATCTCAATTTTATTTTAACAATTTTTTTAAAAATTGAATTTAGTGACGACATCGCTTCATACATTTTGTATGGTAGTCGCCTATACACAATATGTAAGAAGACTTAATAGTTTGATACTTCATCTCCAAACATACATACATACCATCGTGCTATTTTCATATTCTGGGTAGGAAAAAAGGACCTCCCTCCATACTATCCTATCTTGACATACATACCTACATATGTTGTATAGAAAACAAAATATCTGAAAATATTCAATAATTTGTATTTATGGGTTTATAGTTTGGTACATATTCTTCAACTATACATACTATCGCTATCGGCAGTTGGATCTCATGTGTTACATGCAACTAGTAACTACACCCAGAATGCACCGTGCTTGCACTATGTGGTAGGTATACAGTACAATGCATTCTTTAATTCACTCGACATCTCTGCGAGTTCCCTTAGTGCGTGTAGGATAGCTGTCTTCTCCAATCTTACTTCTGTAGTGCTTTGGTCTGAGCAGCTTTTGTTTTGCTTTTTATATGTATAGTCAAGTTTGTATGTATTTTTAATTTGTAATTTTTGCGGTTGCCCTATTGATTAATGTATGGAGTTTTCACTGGTCCACTAACTAAGTTAGTGGACCAGTGAAAACTTTTGGGCCTAGGTTGCGGCTCTAAGGGCCTAGGCAGTAAAGGCGGGGGTGGGCGGCCGACGCTGTTGTGCCCTCGTCAATTCTGTACTTAGAGAAGAGCAGGACGGACGCCTCTAGTCTCGCTCGGCAGTTACTCGTCAAACTGTGGCGAATGTTGTTGTGTGGTTCGGGCACACCGCCGGCGCAGACGTGGGGTCAGACATCCTGTGTTGACAACTAGACGTCAAATCTGACAGGTGATGATTGCGTCGGATGCCCCCGGTGTTAGCCCGCGGAACCTTCGGACGCCAACACGAGGACCGAGGGGTCGGGGTACAAGCCCCTCCTACTTGAAACGGAGTGTTCTTAGCGGCCGATTTCGAGACCAATCGGAGGCCCTGACGTGTGTGGTTGGATTCTCGGGGGCAGTGGTTGAACCCGATGGATGTTTGATATTTTGTGTTTGTCCGATGTTGCGGCTGCGTCCGGTGGCGAACAGGGCCAATGGGCTCTATTGCGTCGCCGGCGTGGAAGTGGATCGCGATCTCCCTCGATGGTCCACTAACTAAGCAATGCATTGTTGTTTTTTACTAATTGTGTTTTATATGTAAACTCTCTATATGAAGAATAAATAAACTTATTTTTTAAGTAGGTGATGTTGTTTTTATAATTTTATTTTTGAATTTGCAATTGCTAATGTTCTAATGATTGATGGGGGTAAATGTAGAGGTCGCCCCAGAAACAACTATATAGACCAGATAATCGTTGACGTGCACTGTAGCAGCTACAAAGAGATGAAGAGACTGGCGGACGATAGAGTTAAGTGGAAAGATCGAGTGTTTGGTGCAGACCAATCTTAGGATTATGACCCAGAAGAAGAAGAAGAAGAATGTTCTAATCTTCCACTCACTTGTTTTTTTATTTGGTTTTTTGAACATTAAAATATAATTGTTTTCTCTGCCTCAACGAACGCCTTTTCCTTTATCTCTCTGCTTTGAATCCCATCTACATATCTGACTGCTTGGCTTGAACTTCACGGACTTGATTAACATTGGATTGGACCTGCTTTGATAGGTACTGCTGATTTACCCTGCCTGGATTTGGACTACAGCTGTCGCTGTACCTGCATTGCATAGAATAATTAATAATAGTTTAGAATATTCTTTAGCCTGCAGTAAACGCGACTGCTTTATGTTGACTAATTTGGTCAACATTTTGCTACGAGCATTCAGTAATCATTTGGCCGTCTGCGTGATACGTTCTCCAAATAGGTAATTTTTTAACTGCTTGCAAAATTATTTACGCAGTCATAACGAGTAGTACTATACGAACAATGTCTACCAGCAGTCATACATATATTGACACGAGCCGGCCAATAAAACGGCTTCACTTTTTCAGCGAGGTATTGTATGGGAATGAGACGAGACTCATAGTGTGCACTCTCTATATGATACCCGTTAAGAAATTTATGTGAAAAAAACGCTTAAAATTGTGAAATCATAACTCTCCACTATTCCATAGTGTGGAGAGTAAAAAGTGCAAATCTTGTTCAAAGTATCCCCATTTTACAGTAGGTTATATAAGTAGTTTTTTGTTTGTATCCAACATCCGTAACACTATCTGGGTGTCGAACACGGACCCATCAATCAATCGTCATGTGAATTAAACAAAGGATATCTTTATCTATTCATTTCCTTAAACTATGTGCGCTTTTGAGAGGAACTCAATATGAGGATATGGGTAAACATGGATGGTTTTGATTCCGCCTGTTGACAAGACTTGCCCCATATGCATACAATTTTAAGATCATGAACATCATGATGATCATGATTTTGGAGACGTTAGAAGTAAGAATAACAGAAAAGCGTGAATGAGAAGATGCATGTACGTGAATGAAGCGAGAAATGTTCCTTATGTCAAGAGAAAGGAGTCTGGCATTCGGTTCTCTCTACCTACCCTAAATAGGGAAAGGCGTGATGTTATGGTATGGTAAATTTAATTAATTTCATAGTATGATTTTCTGAATAACAGACGAACGGATAAGACGATGTATGAATGTTGATGAGGCGATGAATGCAGTGTGTCAAGATAGAAAAATGTAGCGTTTGTTTCTCTCTGCCTACCCCGTGAGGGACATGGCGTGATAGTATGTATGTAACATTTTCCTTGTGCAGGGGGGCGGTTTGCACTTATACCTACTTTTCCAATTACAATAAGATTACGTTGCTTATTATACTTCTTTATGTACTTATAAGTAGGTATGATTCTTTAGTGATGCAGATTTGGTATGTGTCAGGTGGTCTATATACAGCATACATAGATACCTGTTTTATGGCCTTGACCTGATTTAATTTCGCCCATAATTGACTCAAAATTTAGTGATTTATCAGGCATTTTAGTAAATGTCCAACTATCATATATATATAGTTTTAGATGTCCTCTTAGGGTGGGTTTTTTCAACCTTAGTTATAGTTAAAGTTAGAGTTATAGTTATAGTTACCACTGGTCATCACAGAAATGGGTTTTTTCAAAATATAACTACGGATTTAGCCCGTTACTTTAGCCGTAACTATAACCAGCCGAAAATCAGTAGTTATAGTTAAATTTGATTATTTGATAGTTATGATAGATGTCTCTGGTAATTTTTGTTCATGACTGACCATTTGACGTTTTTACGGGTCAATTTCGTATTTTTTTATCATAATATCTAAACACAGGAGGTATAATATAATTATGATAGTAATATATACGATGAAATAATGGAATACGTATTGAAAAAAAAGAAAAAAGTTAGGTTTCGACGACTGCGAATTTTTAGCGTGATGACGCTTGTATAAAGAAATAGTGAGATCTTCTTCTTCTTCTTCTTCAGCCAGTTTTCATCCATTCTTGGACATAGGCCTCCCCTTTGATCCTCCACAACTCCCTGTCTTGGGCACACTGCATCCATCTCCCTCCGGCACATTTCTTGATGTCATCAGACCACCTTGCCTGGGGTCTGCCAACACCTCTTCGGCTTGTTCTCGGTCGCCATTCTAAGATCTTTTTGGTCCATCGTGAATCCTGGCATCTGGCAATATGCCCAGCCCAGCTCCACTTAAGGCCAGCGACCCTTTCGGCTACATCGGCTACTTTGGTTCTTTGTCTTATCATGACATTCTGAATTCTGTCCCTTATTGAAATACCCAGCAACTTTCTCTCCATAGCTCTCTGTGTCACTAACAGCTTGTGCATTATTCTTTTTGTTAGGACCGATGTTTCCATTCCATAAGTAAGCACTGGGAGAATACATGCATCAAATAGCTTCTTTTTCAAATAATGGGAGTATTTACTTGATTTCAGAATGTATGATAATTTTCCAAAAGCTGCCCAGGCAAGGCCACGTCTTCTCTCTATTTCTGCCTCTCGATTTTTTTTGATAGTGAGATATCTCTTTTTAAAATTAGGTTACGATGATATTCGCAAACATTCAAAATTCAAATGCATTCACCATATTACAGCAAATTTATGACAGCCGCCATTACTCGGAGCCACAAATACATAAATAATAGAAAACGAGACACACTATATCTTCTATCTTTTATATAGTATGCGCAAGAAAGAGACAGGAAACGCTCGGAACGTACTGTTTACAATTTGTATGGAATATTTGGGGTCTTTATACCTGCACCACCCGTAACTATAACTATGACATAACTACACTTGAAAAAACCGTTTTAAGATATTTAACTATTTCATGTATAACCAGTGGTTATATTATAACTATAACTACCGATTTAACAATTCTGTGAAAAAACCCGCCCTTAAATTTTATAATGTATTCGATATATAAAATATTTTTACGTAAGATTATGTATGTATTATACATACACGTGTATAAGGATAAAGTATTGACGCATCTCACACAGCAGGTGGTTGGGGTAGAGGTCGGTCATCAATCAAGGGATTTGTTCATCACAGACAAAGTTAAATACACATTGGCGTAACTGTTTCTTTTAAACTGTCAATGACAGTACCTACTTTATTTAAAATGAACAATTACCTATATATTTTTGATAAATTTTTATACCTTAATAGAGACGAAACAGTACTTTGTTTTATACGAGAACCAGGATATCATGCACTTACGACCAGGGCTTACGACTAATTACGCGCTTATTAAGCGCTTACGCAACGTTCTACAATTTTACCTTTTTATAGACTTAAATACATACATACCATCACGCCATATCCCTTACGGGGTAAGCAGAGAGAACCGAGCGCCATACTCCTCTATTTTTGCATACATTCCTAGCTTCCTTTACATCCATGCATCGTCTCATACATGCTCGTCGATTATTCAAGCTTCTTATATTTCCTTCTTTTAAAATATCATTCACATGGTCATGCCATCCCTTTCTGGGACGGCCCCTGCTATTCACTCCATCTCTTATATTTTTTTGGTCAGTCGTTCATCATTCATTCTTTCAATATGTTCAAACCACCTCAAGGAATTCACTTTCATTTTACTTATAATATTCTTCTTCATCTTGCATTTCCTCCTTATGTCCTCATTTTTTATTCTATCATATATCGTTCTATTACATACTCTTCCCCTAACAATACTATTTTTTGGAAATTCTATAGGTACGTATTATATATTATATTTTATGCTACATTGTAAATTTGTTTCGTTTGAGAA